>JAPDLB010000047.1:0-436101 GCA_027569935.1 Clonostachys sp. G952
TATTAGAAAGTTTATTAGATAGAAAAGTTAAATTAAATAAAGTTAATTTAATAGTATCTGGTATTATAGTAGATTAGTTAGTTATTACTATAGAATCTTTAAGAGAAAAGTAATAGCTAATTATAAAAATTGCTATATACTATTTTCAAGACTAAGTCTGGAATTATATATTAATAGATTTAATTTATATATATATATTATATTCTAAAACTATAGCTTATACTTCTTTTTATAGATCTAAGTAATTATAATATTATTTAATTCTATTAAATATTTTCTTAACTCCTTAGTATTTTAAAAGTAGATATTTATAGATTTTCTTAATAAGTATTATTCTTACTTCCTATTATAATTTCTTTAAACTAGAAATAATATCTATCTAGATTTTAATATATACTATTTCCTTAAGTATAGCTCCTAAGATCTTCTATACTAAGTATCTTTTATTATTTATAGTAAGTAGCTATTTATTTATCTTTAGTATAGTTTACTTATATTCTAATTTATAGCTAAAGGTATTAGCTCTTCTATTTTCTAATTCTTTTTAGTATATTATTTTATAATTAAATTAGAATAGATATTTAGTATAATAGATTTATCTTTTATTAAATTACTAGATTATAATAAAATATTAAATATTCTTATAATCTATATATATTTTAACTTTATATATTATTTCTAGATAGTAGTATTTAAATTCTTTAAATATATATATAATAACTATAAATTCTTTATTATAGATAGAGTAGTTAAGTTCTATATTATATAGTTTCTTTAAGAAGAATACTATAGGGTATAGTACTCTCTTATTATCTCTTTAGTTAATTTATATACTAATTATAAAGTCTAAAGTATTAATTTTAAATTCTACTTTTTTTATAAGGTTAAATATTTATAATATAGATTCTAAAAGTATTTAGTTCTTAATTTTATTAAATATCTTTTACTATTTATCTTTCTATTAGAATTCTATTCTCTTTTTTATAGTATTATATAAAGGTATAGCTATTTTTCTATAATCTTTAATAAATTACTAATAGTAGTTAGTAAAACTAAGGAAAATTTATACTTTCTTAATAGTTTTTAATATTTCCTAATCTTTAACTATAGTAATTTTATTTTATTCTATTTATATTTTATTAGATTAAATAATATATTCTAAGAAGTTAATTTTTTATATATAGAAATAACTTTTCTCTAGTTCTATTAAGAGTTTTATATCTTCTAGTTTCTTTAAAATCTTATATATATATTCTTTATATATTTCTAGATTATTTAAGAAAATTAAAATATTATTAAGATAAATAACTATAAAGATATTAAAATACTTCTAGAGTATTTAGTTAATTATTTATTAGAATATTATAAATATATTTATTAGTTTAAAAAGTATTATAAAATACTTATAAAAACTAAATTTTATTCTAAATACTATTTTCTATTTATTTTCTTTTTTAATTTATATTAAGTTATAAACTCCCTTTAGATCTAGTATAATAAACTACTATTTTCCCTATAGTTAGTCTCTAAGTTCTATAATTAGTAATAAGAGTATTCTATCTTTATATATAATCTTATTTAGCTATTAGTAATTAATAACTAAATAGAGTTTATTATTCTTCTTTAGTATAAATATTATAAAGTATTCTATAAATAAAGTTAATAATTATATATAGCTTTTTACTAATATATTATTAATATATTTATAGAGTATTTATAATTAAGATTCTATAAGGTTATAAAGTTTATAAAAAGCTAGTTCTTCTTTATTAATAATAGAGATCTTATAATTCTACTAGCTATATTCTAATAAGCTAGTTTTAAGAATCTCTTTAAATAATTTATTATAAATTTAATATTCTTCTAGAATATTTTTTAACTATTTATTTTCCCTTAAATACTTTATCTTAGTATATTTATACTAGATATCTTTTTTCTTATTTTATTATACTTTTTATTAATTACTTATTTAGTTCTATTTCTAGATTCTAATATTAAATAGCTTTAGAGGTAGTTTTTCTATTTTCTTTTACTATTAGCTATATTTAATTTTATATTCTTATTATTATTCTTTTATTAGCTATTCCTAATTAATTAGTACTAAATCTATATCTAAAAGTAATTTTTATTTTTATATCTAATCTAAGATTTATATTATTTATCTTAGTTTTTATTATAATAAGTTTCTTATAGTTCTAGATTATAATACTATTAAAACTATAACTACTATATCTACTTATTATTATAAGTTATTATTATTTTTTATAGTAATACTTTTAAATATTAAAAAATAAATATATTTTTCTAATATTTAATAAAATTTTAATTTTTATTAATTCTAATTCTAATACTTAAGAGTATTCTTTTACCCTATTTAATTAGTATACTAGTTAATTAGTAGGTTTATATCTTATAGCTATAATAATTCTAATATAATATTATAAATTCCTAGTAGTACTAAGTTATAAATAATAGTAAATTTCTTTCTTTAGATTTTAATTATAAAATAATTAATCTTTAAGTTAATAATTCTATTATTATATTTAAACTTTAAACCTTTAATATTTATAACTATATAGATTTCTTTCTTTTTTTTTTATAATAAGTAGAATTAGTTAATTACTACTAGTAAGATATAATTCTTCTATACTCTATAGTTAATAAATACTATAAACTAGTTTCTCTTAATTTCTATTTCTATAAGAATATATAATAAGCTTTCTATTTTAATAGCTCCTAGAGTTCTCTAATCTATTATTAATTTTATTCTATACTATAGCTCTATTATAGATAGTTTAGATTATTTTTTATTTAATTAATTTATTTCTTAAGTATATTATACTTATTATTATATTTAGATATTTAATTTAAAAGATTCTTTAGTATCTTTAGTATTTCTATATATCCTAAGATATATTATTTAAACTTTTTTAGCTATTTACTAAATTTATCTAGTTCCTTAGAGAATAGTACTTCTTTATATAAGTATTCTATAGTCTATTCTTATTTATTTATTAAGATAATTCTAGATTCTTTATTAAACTTCTTATCTTCTATTAATAATATAATTATTAATTATTCTTATTATTATTATTTATTATTTTCCTAAGCTTAATACTATTTAAGTATTTATATAGCTAGATTTCTATTTTCTTTATTCCTTACTAAATTAAATACTATTTATTTAATATATAGATAGTTTAAATATTTCTAATTAAGATATTACTTAATATATTCTTTATAATTATAAGCTATTTAATCTTCTTAGGTTTTTTATTTATATTATAGATTAATTTTCTTATCTTTATAGATTTTATATTACTATTCTATATATATTTCTACTAGTAGACTATTAAGTTTATACTCTTTAGAGTACTTTTCCAGATTTTACTTAAAAATAGTATATTAGTTAATATTAAGTAGTTTATATATAAAATATAATATATCTCTACTAGTATATCTAGATAATATCCCTAGGTATAGCTAAGGAAAGGTATTATTTCTAATCTTTTATTACTAATAGATTATATAGAAAATATTATAGTATATTAACTATAACTCCTTATAATACTTTCTTTATAGATTCTTTTTCTATCCTTCTAGTAAGCTAAAAAGGCTATTAGAGTATTAGATAGTATTTATAGTTCTTTAGCTATAAACTACTAAAGCTTCTAATATAGTAGGGTTTTATTCTTTAATTTTCTCCTAATAGTAGGTATAAACCTTCTTATATTCTGCTTATATTATATCTCTAGCCTATATATATTATTTCTTTTCTTCTAGTATTTATTTAATAAGTTTATTTTTATATCTAAATACTAACTTATATATTATAAGCAGTTTATATTCTGAGTTTATATTTTCCTTTTTATATTTTATTTTAAAATATTAGAATATTTTCTTAATCTACTATTAGTTTTTTATTATTATATAGCTCTTCTAGTTCTAGTTTTTAGGGTTTTCTAGAATTTTATAAAAGGGTAGTATATATATTCTAGAAAATTCAGAGATCTTAAGCTTATTTAAATTCTTTTCCTAAGTAATCTTCCTAATTATACTAAGAACCTTAGTTTTAGTTTTTCCTATAGTATCTAGTTATTTCTTATCTTTCTTAGTAGGTTTCTAATTCTTCTATTTTCTTAGTTTTAGATATTAAGATAATATATATCTAATCTTATTATAATTATAGTATTTCTATTTTTCTATAGCTCCTAGCTCTATAGGTCCTATATAGATCCTAATAGCTATAAATAATAGTAAAGCTTATTATACTCTATAGTTAGACTTATTATTTAGCTTAATATAGTTCTAATTACTATATTCTCTTCTTTTTTATTATTTTTACTTAAAGAGATAGTTATTAATTTATACTATAGTAACTATATATTCTAAAAGTTTTTCTAGCTTATTAAGTTTAAAGAGTTAATTCTTAATTTTATCTTTTAGCTTATTATAGAATATAACTTTAAGAGGTATATTATTCTAGTCTAATTAAAATATAATTTCCTTAAATTTTATAATATATTCTAAAGTAGCTCCTATCTATCTAAACTTCTTAAGTTCTTTAATTACTTATTATTTATAATCTACTTTATTAAATATAGAAATAAGAGTAATAATAAAGTTATTATAGTTAGTAAGAATATTAATAATCTCCTAATCTTATATTTCTAGTTTATAAGAGTTCTTATACTAGTTATAAAGATATATTTAAAACTAGTATCCTATAGTATTAGTAAGGTATATTTCTATAAACCTAATCTTATTCTTATTATTCTTAAACTTAGTAAGGAAGAACTTAAAGTAGACTTAGAATTAGATTTTAAATCTATTAATCTTCTGAATATTTCTATTAAAAAGTTCTAAAAGTATAAATTAAATAATTTCCCCTTAGTTTTTCTTAATCTTAATTATAATATTCCTCTTCTTAAGATTTTTAACTTAAAATATAAGTTATTTAATAATCTATTAAGTAATAGATACTTCTTAAGTATTATTCTACTAAGTAGAAGTACTTAGGGTAGTTATAATATCTTTTTATTATTATATAGTAATTAAGATAAAATAATTAGCTAAATAAGAGTTATTAATATATAATAGTTAGATAATTTATACTAAATAGGGGTTTAGGGTAAGTTAGAGGTAAACTAATTAGATATTATTCTAAATAGTATAATTAGGTTATTATAAGCTATATAATATAAGTTACTATTAATATATAAGTATTATAGAGCTAGTAATAATAAATATATAGATAATTATATTAATAACTATCTAAAAGAGTATTTTATTTAATAAAATAAATATATATATATAGAAAGATAATATATTAGATATAGAATATATTACTATTAGTATTATATAGATATACTTAATATATAAATAATTAAGTATATTAGTTTTATTTATATAACTTATAGTAATAACTAAAGTAGTTTATAGGATATAGGGAGAGTAGTTTTATAATACCTTTCTTCTATATAATTATATTCTATTATATATATATCCCTATAATAATTCTTACTATTCTAGAATATAGTTCTATAACTAACTATATATAGAATAATTATTATTACTTTTTCTAATTATACTATATATAGAGATCTATATACTTTAAGATAAGGTTTTATAGCTAATCTTATTTTAGAGAAAATAGTTAGCTATATCTATTTCTCTTTATATCTCCTTATCTCTAGTTAATAAAATTATTAATAAAAGTAAGTTTAGCTCTATATCTCTATTAAGTATATTTATCTAATAGATTTTAAAGTAATTACTTATCTATTTACTATTATTAAATAGTATATAGATATATTTATAAGTATAAGAAAGAAGTTAGCTAAAGCTAAAAGAAAGAAGATTTATATAGAGAAAATATACTCTAACTAGGTATAAATATTAGTAATTTATTTATTTCCTACTTTCTAAACTAATTATTCTTATTAGTAAGTATACTAATAAGTATATTATATATATTAAATTACTTACTTTAGGGAAAAGTAATAGCTATTACTATAATTATAATAGAAATAGGAAATAGTATATTTATTATAATAAGGGTAGTAATATCTATATTATTATACCCCTTATATTAATACCCTTAGCTTAGAATCTAGTTACTACTTAGAAAGCTCTTTCTAGATTTCTAATTATATTAAGAAAACTTAAAATAGCTAAATATATTATAATTTATTTAAGAGTTAATTATATAAGTATAGTATAGAAACTGGTTTATAATTTTACTTATAATAATAGTTTTAATAGTTTAATTATTATTAAATATAAAGAGAGTAGTAAACTTACTATTTTAAACTCTATTAAATAGATTCTTAAGTAGTACTTTATTTTAACTTCTAAAACTAAAGCTTATAAGTTAAAATTATCTTATTCTATAGATACTAAGAGAAATAAGAGTAATTCCTTTTTACTCTTTTTAATTCTTATAAATAGTAATAAATCTAATCCCTTTATATAAGTCTAGTTTATATTAATAATCTTAGAAAAATATAAAAAAATATAAAAATTTAAAAATCTAAAAAAAAATAGATAATTTAAATAGATATATAAATAGGGAATAGAATTACCTTAGTTAGGGGCCTCCCTCTTATATATTCTACTTACTTATAATATATTTAAAATTATATCTCTAAGTAATTATTATACTAGTTTAATTTCCCTATCTAGTTTACTAGATTTTATCTATTTTAAATAGTTTTTTAATATCCTTTTATACTCTAATTCTTAATTTATTTAATTCTATAAGTTTTAAGAGTATTAAATTAGATTTAACTTTTATTAATATATTAATAGAGTTATTATCTCTATAGATTTATTTTATTTCTATAATTTTATAATATTTATATAATTAATATAAGGTTATTATATTAATTATAAGTTTTTTCTCTATTATTATCTCTAGCTTAATAAAATATTTATATAGTAAGAGTAAATCTATATAGATTATAAGGAGTATTTCTAATAGTAATAGTTTTAAAGTAATTATTTAGAATATACTTATAATTATAATACTAATATTAAAACTAGTTATTATACTATAGACTTCTAATATAAAACTATTTTATATAATATATTTATACTTTATAGAGAACTAGTATAGAATATTTCTAACCAGTTTAAATATAGATTTCTAACCTTCTACCTTAGTCTCTATACTAAGTATAATAATAAACTTAATCTATAAGCTTATATTCTAGTTATTTATAAGTAAACTATCTATAAAGATATATAGCTTTAAGTTATATAAATTAAGTAGTATAAAATTAAAGCTATAGTTATAATATTCTATTTACTATATAAGTTTTTTATTTAATTTATTAATATTCTCTTCTAATAAGTTCTATTAGGTTTATATTACTATAGATAGATTATATAAAGCCTCTGATTATACTATATTTATAATCTATATATCTTATACTCTTTAGAACTTATAGCTCTCTATATTTAGATCTCTTATAGTTATTTATAATATATTAGTTTAATCTTTCTATATAAACTTAATAGTTATACTATAGAAGGATATTTTTCTACTATTAAACTCTAGATTAGTTCTCTCTATAAGTTAGATTCTAGTTTTTATTTTAAACTTAGTTTTTACTAATTAGTATTCTTTCTCTATAGTAAATACCTTATTAAATAATCTAAATATATTATTAGTTTATATTCTAATAAGCTTAAAGCTAAATATATTATTTTCTATAATTAGAAGATATAGATTATAACTAGAGGTTATTATCTTTATATATATTATAAAGTACTTATAATATATAATATACTAATATATATCTAATTTAGTTATTTTATATAGTAGCTTTATAATTCTTATAACTATTCCTTCTAAATAGCTTTATTTAAATAATTTAAATAGTTTTATATATATTATATATTATAAATCTATTTTAGATTATAGATAGATCTATATAATATCTCTTCTAGTTAGAATATAATCTTCTATCTATATTAAAAATAGTACTAATATAAGAATAAAATATTAATTATAGTATTAAATAGTTAGTAACTATATAAGAACTATCTCTTTATCTAAATTATTATAGCTTTATATAACTAAATAGCTCTTCTTATATAGTTTTATATTCTAGCTCTTTATCTTATTAATAATATATATTTTAAATAGCTAGTTACTCTAAACCTCTTAGCTAAAATATATAAACTTAAAGACTCCGGTCTTAATAAGTTATTTAATTTCTACTTTTATAGAGGTTTTAAAAAGAGTATCTAGAATTATAATAACTCTTTCTCTTTATAGTTTTCTAATTAGCTTAAGAGCTTTCTACTCTTTATATATTATATAACTAGTATATAGTCTAACTGGTTATACTATATATTATATATATACTTTTAGCTTATTCTTTAAACCTCTTAATTACTTCTTTCTCTATAGTAGCTTATTTATTATAAATAGTAAAAGATTTTTTAGATATTTATCTAGATTAATATTATCTTAGGCTAGATTTTCTATCTATTTATTCCTATAATATAACTTTATATATATAAATCAGAAGGTTTTCAGTCTATTATATATTTTAATTATAATATTATAAGAGTTATTTAATAATAGTCTATATAGTTTAAATTACCTCTTATTCTTTCTCTATATTATAATCTTACTTAGGAGTAGGAGTTTAAAAAGTTCTATTATATTCAGACTATTATATATAGCTAGTATAAGTATAGTTCTCTCTTTAATATATAGTTCTTTTAATACTTTTATTATAAAATTAACTACTTATACTTTTTAAATTATAGATTATAAAGAAGGAGAGAAAATAATAACTTTTAAATATACTCTAAATATAAGTAATATTAGTATAAAGCTATTAGATCCTATTATATTATTAACTGCTTTTACTACTATTTATAATATAGCTTCTTTTAATATTATTTCTTTAAGTTCCTTATATAGAATATTAAATATATATTATAATAATCTATAATATTTTTTAATTTTACTAATTAACTAATAGATTTTAATTAGAATTTATTTATATTTAGAACTTATAATTCTAGTATTTATATAAAATTAATTACTAATAAATTAGATTTCTATATTATATATAATATAATCTAATAGTTTAAAATAAATATTTAACTAGATTCTCTTTAATACTTCCTATATAATATCTATTAAGATATTCTTAAGAAAAGTTATATTTTAAAATATAGTTACTATATATACTATATATAAAATAAGCTCTTAATCTAATAAGTATATAATATTAATTATAATTTTATAATTAAAGTTAAGATTATCTTATAATTTAAATTTAAAGTATTTTAGAGCTAAATTATAAGCTTAGTATTAGTAATAGAAATATTTAATCTTTTTTATTATCTCTCTATTTATATCTTTATAGTCTGCTCTCTCTAAGAATTAGTATAGTCTTTCTACTAATAAGTAACTAAAGTAATAGTAAAGTTATCTTAGCTCTAATTCTATTAAATAGACTATATTAGCTATTAGTATATATTTAGAAAAGAACTATATATAATTCTATTTCCTTATAATTAAAATAAAGAGATTATTTATAGTTCTAACTATCTTATTAGTTATATTCCTAAACTTAATATTTAGATAGTTTATATTATAAAAATATATTAGAAAAAAAGTCTCTAAATTTATTATATAAAATATAATAGATCTAAATAGAATATATAATTCTATTATATCTAGTAACTCTATAAGTTCTTTTCTAAACTTAATATTTTTTATATTAGTTATAGTATTTAATTTAATTAATAGATTAATTTATTAGAGTATTTTAAATTATAATTTATTTATAGTTAAGATTAATAAAGTATCTATATCTAGTATAATCCCTTAGAACTATATTATATATCTTTCTTTAATAATAAAATATAATAGATCTTATAGTTCTCTCTGGATTTTCTCTCTAAAGAGTAAATATTAAAATACCTTATTAAGTAAATATTATACTAATTATTATTTATTATTACTTATATACTAGTCTTTTTTATCTAGATTATTATAGTTATTAGAATCTCTATAATCTACTATTTTAAACTAGTTTTTAATCCCTTTTAGATTCTAAACTTATTATTTAAATTCTTCTAATATATTACTTTCTTTTATTCTCTCTTCTACTTTAAGGAACTTAATTATAAATTAGTAGTATACTTTATATCTTTACTATAAATAGTTCTTTAATTAATATCTAGATTTATTATAAATAAAATAATATTTTCTCTAGCTATTATATTATAATTTTTAGTTTTAGTTAGTAAAATCTTTATTAAATAGTTTTTCTCTTATATTTAGAAAGTAATAAAGCTATTATTATATTCTATTTAGTAGTTTCTAAATATATTTATATTTCTAGTTAATAAAGTATATATCTCTTATTATATTCTAAGCTCTTAGGGTTATTAAGCTTTATTTTAATTATTTTAATAGGTTTATCTCTAAAGCTAATATAAAACCTTATATAAAAGCTTTAGTATTTATATACTCTTTTTAGAGTACTATTTCTAATTTTTTTAAGCTTTTATATATTCTTACTATAATATCTTTAAGATTATTATCTTTCTTATAATTATCTCTAAATACTTTTTATACCCTTATAAGGGTTATAAAGATTTTCTATAGTATTTAGTATATTATAAGATCTCTATTCTCTCTATTTATTTATATTAAAGTAATATTAATCTAAGTTTAATTATAATAATATTATTATTTATTAATAATATTATTAAAATACTACTTTAGCTTAAGATATATTTCTTTAAATATATATTTTTCTTTAATATATTAAAATTAGAAGTTCTATATATTCCTTTTAAGGATTTAGAAAAGAATAGTTTTAAACTTATTAAACTATATATTATAGAATTTATATATATTTAGTATTATTCTAATCTTTATATTAAGTATATTATATAGTTCTCCTCTAAATAAGTATTCTTTTAGATTATAGAACTTTTAAAAGATTATAAATTCTTATATAAGTATAATATCTATTCTAAGATTATTATCTAGTAGAAGATTATAATATAGATTATATAAGATAAATATATAACCCTTAGACTATAATTTTAGAACTATATTTTAAAGAGATAGAGATATTTATAGAATTATATTTATACTTAATTAGGGTATTTCTATCTTATTAATCTTAATTATATAGATTATACTTCTTTATTAGAATAATTATAATATTAATAGTTTATATTTTTATAACTTTCTATATTACTCTTATAATTAAAATATCTAGAAATTTAGATTAAAAATATTTAAAAAGAACTATATATTTTTTAACTATTCTAATAGATTTTCTAATTTTTATATATTATTAAGAGCTACTTTAGATATATTATTCAGAGGTTTAATATATATACTATTATAATATAATATATATTTTAACTTCTTAGTAATATTAGAGTTTAAAAGTATAAACTTTTCTAATAATTAGTTTCTAAAGTTATATATAAATTTATTTAATAAATTACTACTATATAGCTTAGTATATTTATAATAATATATATAATATATTATATATATATTAGTAAGTATAATAATAATAATTTAAACTATTAAAATTAAATAGTTTATCTAGTTAATATTATTTATATAGATCTTTATTAGTTTAATTATATTAAAAACCTCTTCTACTTTATTATATTTAAAGAAAGATATTATAAATAGGGTTTATATTAATAGTACTATTATATTTACTTAGAATATAAGGTCTAGAGTATATAAGGGATTTTATAATAGAAGTATATAGAGTTCTATCTTTATCTAAAGAATAAAATTCTCTATTTAGAAGAATTCTAATAGAAGAGGAGTTAGAGTAATAGTAAGAGAAAAATATAAAAGATTTCTTATCTCTTTTTAGAATTAGGAAAAAGAGAGTATTCTATAAAAATAAACTTTTAAAGTTTAATAATTAAAAAAGAAAATAGTTTTATTAATTACTCCTATCTATATTAATAGAGAGATATATATAATAAGATACTCTTTAGAGGTATTTCTAGTATTAATAGTATTATTAGAGAAATAAGTAAGCTCTAAAGTAATTATTTAAAGTATATAAAAAATAATAATATTATTATATTATATATTATATATAGTTCTATAGTATAGAACTAATAGCTAATCTTAAGAGTATTCTTAACTAACTATTTAGAAAATTCTATCTCTTCTTCTTTACTAATCTATAGCTACTATATAACTACTAATTAGTATTAAAAGGCTTTTCTAAAATATATACTTATAGATAGATAGATATAAAAGTTATTTATTAAGTTACTATTCTAGCTATAGAGTTAGGCTAATTATAAAGTTAGTTCCAGAGCAGTTATAACTAAGTATACTGCTCTATAATAGGCTCTCAGGCTGTAACTACTAGTAGGAGGTATTTAGTATACTAATAATATCACTGATAAACTAAAAGAGATTCATAAGAAAAGAGGGCATCTATCTGCGGGTTCCATTTGAATAAGTCTTAAAAAGTTATACGTGTAACAAAATACATATGATAGAAACTTATACGTAAAGCCGTATTTGAAGCAAACAGGGTTGATTCACTAATTCTCTACTAACAGTGGACTTTTAACTTCATTTTTTTGTGTGAATGATCTCATTGTGATAGGTCTTTTTGGAGTAACTTAGTGT
Source organism: Clonostachys sp. G952 (assembly GCA_027569935.1). Taxonomy (NCBI): domain Eukaryota; kingdom Fungi; phylum Ascomycota; class Sordariomycetes; order Hypocreales; family Bionectriaceae; genus Clonostachys; species Clonostachys sp. G952. The sequence continues at coordinate 12,671 of JAPDLB010000047.1, forward strand.
CGGTAAATCTATCTGTGTGAGAGACCCTTAGAAGACTTGATGACTCTGGTAGTCACTGGAACAGTGGAGGCATAGACCTGCTTTATTTGATTTTTTGATGAAGGTGAAGACGTCGGTGTTCAAGACTAGCTGCTTGCCTTTAAGGTGTCGCTTGGGTTGGAGGATCGTCGTCATGAATATTGTCTATGGTGTTCGTCTTGGAAGATTGGGGATCGCTTGTTACTTGCGAAGTTTATGCTGAAATTTATGCCGTATTTATGCATATGAAAAGCCCAATCCCCCCTCAAAAATGCAAGAAAGCGGATTCACGATCAGGATCAACCACTGAGCCGAATTCATATAGCCGTCGTCATTTGGCATCCATCGAAGAGAGGCATCTTTATGGTTTTGATGGCGTTATTACAAGATGATTGCGGGACAGGGAGTCACAAAAAGTAGGCAAACCGGTAGCAACTCTGTTGAGAAGCTGGATGGAAGTAAATCTATTTCTGTACGGTCTGGCCCTTCTGGATGCCACGATGGCGCCAAAGCACCTACTCAAAAAACCTTCCAGAATGAAACACATTGGGAAAGCCAACTCCTCTTTAGATACAAGCTGCAAGAATCCCCGATCACCCTCCCCGCGGAACTATTTACCCTTCCTGGTAAGCTGAGATGGTGGATGAGGGGCAATGTGGATCGAGGCGGGGAAGCCAAACGCAACTTATTTGAGATATTAGTGAGTAGACTCGCCCGGGACAGGTGACTGGTGACATTTGCCGGAAAAGATGGTGGACTACTTTTGGCAATGCTTCCTCGGCGATGGGGGAAGCCGGACTAGTTGATTCAGCACCGAGACTGGACCTTGCCAACTTACTCAGGCACACCTTCACCCTCACTCACATCGGCCGTAACATGGATCTCCGATTTTAGTCTAGGTAGCGTTGCTAGTGACCGCTGAAAAGGGAAATTTCCTCCCGGCGCGGGGCTTGACGGCGAGTTTCCAACCTTCCAACCTTCCAAGAACTCCTCCCCCATTTTCCCCTCCCACTCGCAACTAAGGCATAGGACAGGAGTGGGGGTTTCATCGGCGTATTCAGGCATCGGTCATGTCGTGTGCGTGATTGGCCCTCCCCGTCTAGAACCTGGTTTTGACTGTCCATTGGATCGGCCAGCAGTTCCTATTGTGTAGCTTGGCTTCGGTGGACTGGCCTGGAAATGGAGTCAAGGCATATCTCCGCATTGGAGCAGTGACGACGACTTGGTGACTAGGTTCCATCCACATCTGCCCGTCTGCTGATGTTGAAGACACCTTCCATCCCCATTTCTCATCTCCCCGCATTTTGCACCCGCGGATACCGAAGCTTGTCCGAAAGTTGTCCTGGGGTAGTGTCGGCTATGAAGGAAGGGTAGATCGAGTATAAATAATCTTATTTTCGCATGTGGAATCGATGGGCTGGTGATGTCTTTCATCTCTTCCAAGTTTATCCGCTTCCCCCACTCTTGATTCTGTCCCATATTCGGTATACCCCAGGAGCTGCACTTAATCATCACCATGGCTTCCCAGACTATGAAGGCCGTCAACTATGTTGGCCCTCACAAGGTCAAGGTGGAGGAAGTCAGCAAGCCCAAGATTGAACATCCTGACGACATCATCGTCAAAGTCACCACCGTGAGTATGCTTGATCCAAGTCCCGACAATAACATTCGACTGATCAAGTTCCACCCAGGCTGCTATCTGCGGCTCTGATCTGCAGTAGGCTACGGCTATCCAAACCCTCACTAATTACCTTGCTTACAATTTCGAAGCATGTACGAAGGCCGGACAGCGGCTGAGCCCGGCATCACATTCGGTCAGACACCAATGTTTCAATCGCACATGACAGTTCACCACTAACGCCCCTCCGTAGGTCATGAGAACATGGGTATCGTAGAGGAGCTGGGCGAAGGCGTTACACTCCTGCAAAAGGGCGATCGTGTAGTCATGCCCTTCAATGTCGCTGATGGGCGGTGTCGCAACTGTGAGGAGGGCAAGACCGCCTTCTGTACTGGTGTTAACCCTGGCTTTGCTGGAGGAGCATATGGTAAGTCAATCGCCTGGAAACAACATCAAACTATCCCATTCAATGACTGATTGATTGATCGCGTACAGGATACGTTGCTATGGGCCCTTATCGAGGAGGTAAGTCACCGCATCGTGCTGCTTCGTCCGGTAAAATGGGATGCTAACATCCTCTCCAGGCCAAGCACAATATATTCGGATCCCTTACGCCGACTTTAATGCCCTGAAGCTCCCGCCAGGAAAGGAGCACGAGGCCGACTTCATCCTTCTTGCTGGTAAGTACCTTGGTCACCAACTGCGCATCCTCTGGACTCTGCTAACCACTCCCAATAGATATCTTCCCCACCGGCTGGCATGGTGTGGAAATCTCTGGCTTCCAGCCGGGTGAATCTATCGCTGTCTTCGGCGCTGGCCCCGTCGGTCTCATGGCCGCCTACTCCGCCGTTCTGCGTGGTGCCAGCAACGTCTTCGTTGTCGACCGTGTTCCTGAGCGTCTGGCTGCTGCGAAGAAGATCAACGCCATCCCCATTGACTTTAGCAAGGGCGATGCCGTGGAGCAGATCATCAAGGCTAACGGCGGTGAGGTCGACCGCTCTGTTGATGCCGTCGGCTACCAGGCTGTTGGCAGCGGAGGCAACAAGGAGGAGCCCAACATTGTGCTTGAGAACATGATCAAGGTTACCCGGGCCTGTGGCGGTCTTGGTATTCCAGGCCTCTACGTCCCAAGGTACGTATTTGAACTTGAAGTTGAAGAGATGATTTAAACTGACAGCCATGATAGCGATCCCGGTGCCCCAGACTCTGCCGCTGCTAAGGGCATGATTAGCCTCAGCTTCGGCAAGCTTTTCGAGAAGGTATGTTTTATAAACAAAAGCCCATTGACCAATTTATATACTAAAAATTATTCTACAGGGTCTGAAACTTGCAACTGGCCAGTGCAATGTCAAATCATACAACCGATACTTGAGAGACTTGATCATTGCGGGTAGGGCAAAGCCCAGCTTTGTTGTGTCACACGAGATTGGCATCGAGGACGCAGAAGTCGCCTACGAGAAATTCGACAAGAGAATCGACGGTTACACTAAGGTTCTCATTCATCCTAACGGTGGATTCTAAGTATTTATTTTGTCTCCGCTATTACTGTAGATATTGGGTGTTCTTCGTGGCGAGGCGCGCTGGTGAACGTGGTTGGGTATGGGTTAACGAGTGACAAGACAAAAGAATGGAAAAAATTGAATGCAAGAATGAATTAAGATATCATCACACGACTGAGTTTACGAAGTTAATGTAATATGATATGGGATGCTCATGAACCTATGGAATTCCCCACCAGGTCTCGTGGACATCTTTGATATCAACTTGGGAAGGCTCCTTCAGGTAGCTTGTTACGTCAGCCTCTGGATCTAATTCCTTGGAGGTAACTCCGTTCCCAAAGAACCAAGCAAACCTGTTTCCTGAATCATTGAGAAGCTCGTATTCCCAATCTTCCCACCTCGGTTGGCGAAGCGCTGTAGCCATGTGGCCAGAACTACCAGGCCATATTCCATGGACTCTCCCGCCCCTGTTCCCCCCGTTGTACCATGAGCTGCAGTTGTCGGATAGTACTGTCTTCTGGAAAAGAGAATCGCTCCACTGGATAAACTCGTCCGTGGCATCTTTCTTTGCTTGTATTGACTTGATCCCCTCCAGGTCGATCTTACGGAGAAGTTTGGAGTAGAAGGCAATTTGAACCTCGACAGTGTAAGGGATGGAGCCAGAACTGCCGAATCCATAAGGGCCTAGGATAAAGCCGAGGTTGGGGAAGCCTGGGCTCGATACTCCAAGATAGGTGTACGGAGATCCAAACTCACCACCTCTCTTCCAGACTTCCCCAAGCTCCTTTCCGTTGGCGTAGATTTTGAACGGGGGTACTTGATCCACGTTGGCCCCGGTAGCGCAGAAGATTGCATCGACCTCACGATGCTGCCCATCGGTCGTCTCTATGCCAGTCTCGGTGAAACGCTTGATCTCAGTTTGGATATATTCGACATTGCTTGAAGAAATGGCTTCGAGGTACCCAGGACCTGGCGTGGGGCGGCGGCAACCAGGAGAGAAATCTGGGACGAGTTTCTCCAGCAGCTCTGGATGTCCTGCAAGTCTGTCTTGATAAATTTTGAGGTATTCAGCGCGGCGCGCCTCGTTCTCCTTTGTGCCCTTGAGCCAGCCTTTGAAACCTCTCCAGTACTTCTCCTCTTCTTGCTTGCGATACTTGAGGTATTCCTTGGGGTCGGCAAACGATTCCCTCTTCTCTGGTGGGATCTCTATGGGAGAGAGGGAGGTAACGTCGCCAGAAAAGGATGCCGTGACCCAGGTCCTGTTTCGTGCGTAGTGGTCTAGATGCGCGACCCTCTTCTGGATGTTCGCAGTAAGCTGGATGCCACTCGCACCGTTTCCAATGATAGCGACGCGCTTTCCGCTTAGATCAAACGATGGGTCGTAATGCGAGGCATGTCTTAACAAACCCTTGAAATCATCTCTTCCAGGGTAATCAGGGAGCTTCCAGGCGTTGAATCGCCCAATAGCTGTCAGAACGTAGTCAAACTTCTCGACCGACTCTTGCTGATTCAAAAGGTTTGTGACGCGGATAGACCAACTACCCTTGGAACCGTCCCAATTTAGGTCTTGCACCTGGTGAGATAGCTTAAGATACTGATACACAGAGTATTTCTTGGCCAAGCTTTGCCAATAGTCTCTGATCTCGGCACCCTGTGCAAACTGTTCGGTCCATTGCGTGTTTGGGTCGAAAGTTGACTGGTATATATGCGCTGGAACGTCGCACCTTACACCGGGGTAAACGTTCTCGAACCATGTTCCACCCTGACTATTTCTTAGCCTAGATGATTGACTTAGGGATTGAGAATGGAAGAAAATAAAATACGAACCACGTCGGCGTTCTTTTCAAAGATCGTAAGCTTGATTCCTGGAACCTTCGCAGGGAGGAGTATTCCTGCTGTAACCCCTGAAAGGCCCGCTCCAATCACTGCCACTCTCAGCTGTCTCGAGGTGTCAATATTTCGTTCCAGGATCTCTATGTGAGGGGGTGGACGCAAAGGGATTTCAACCCCCGCTGGTACGGATGTTCCGGTTCCCAACGCGTTGGTATTCGCGGGAACACTGGTGGATTTGTTGCCTTTTGGCACTTCAGTGTTGGAGTCTGCAGTCATTTTTTTAATCAATGAACAATGTGGTACTTCCCTGAAGAAATACATGAAATTAAACACACGGGTTGGGGAGTTTGAAACTTACATACTATTCGGCACTGGAGCACACAATCATGATGATTGTTGACGTGCTTCGGCATTAATAACGCTACGTTAGCTCGCTGTGCCGAGATCGGGTCCACGGCGCTACTCGTATAAAACCAGAATCGAGCCAATCATGCTTTAGCTAGCATATGAATTCCATATCTTTTTGGGAACGAAATCAAAGGGTCCAGATTGCGTCATGAGACCGTCGTATAGAATATCTAGATTGAGCACGTTACGGCATCAAGTTCTATATGGCGCATGCACAGATGTATTGGGTAGCGGGAAAGAGGAGGGAAAAAGAAGAAAAAAGAAGAGCAATAAGTACAAGACAAAAATGAGTATAATTCTATTAACACTCGATTAACTCTCCATGCCATCTTTATTACGGCTTAGGATGCCTAACACACGCTGTGTTATAAGAGGGTTCCCAGTGCTAAATATTGAAGGCAATGGATACCAGAATTGGCAAGCTCTAATTGCTGAGAATACAAATAGATATAAGTTCCCCCTGAATCAAATCTCTTGGTATTTTATTTATCATATATAATTTAGAAGCAAGTCACACCATTCGAGCGCAAAGAGAAGATGTTAAGAGTCTAGCTCTCCATTAACATGCAATCGCCGATCATTTCTAGCGGCCCAAAAGGAAAGCATTTCACACAGCACACGCTATGCACAAATCTTGTTCTATTTTGGGGTTATAAGGCTTTTAATTACTCGATCTATCGAAAAATTGGGAGGAGGATTACTGTCTCCTATCTTTGTTTCTATGCTCTACGTCAAATACCGATATATTGTGAACTACAAGCTACCGACATCTTCGGCAAGCCTACAAAGACCCAATGGATAGGCGAATTTTAAGTCTAATGGATTCCATGGAATGCGCAGAAAGGCCTGCGATTGGGGTTCCGGCGAGTTTGAGTGATAACTGACCGACCGAGCCTATCCAACTATTTCGCAACCAAAATAGTGAGTCGGGGCCCACTTGTCAAATTGGCCCGGTTAGATAAATTTAGCTATTCTTCGGCATCCGTAGAAAAAGACATCCTTTTCACCCCTTCTTATTTTCACTTTTGAAAATCCCTTCTTTGAAAGATGCGTCTTTTGCAATGTTACGGCGGCTACGATAGGTCAATTGACTAGCTGTAAACGTGAACCATTTGATCAATTGAGAATACACACAAAACTCAAAACCTCCTTTTCATAGCTGTTGTGGAAGGTTGTTAGATTTTGTTGTGGTTGGCAGTCCGCATTTCAAGCTCGCTAACAGCTGTGGTGTTGTTCGTTTTTCCCCCAACACAATAGCTCGAGCAATCTACACCCCTAAAGCCCTTGTATATTAAAACCTATGAGAAATTCTAATTTGGACCACATGAGGGGCTTGGAAAGGGGTCTAACAATCTTTCGGGAATCATCGCGAGGCCTCGCCCCTCTGGATCACTTCGTTCCAATGTTAAAGGTCGCTACAGGTAACAATCATTTCGTTTTCTAGACCTATAGTTGGATGACCGTATTTTATGCCCAGAAGCGCTTTAAGAAGCTAATTACCGTGAGATTGATGTGGATGGTAGGCAAAAAGTATATCTCGGGTCGTGCTCGAACTCATTTGGCTTGGAGGTTCTATTGGCAACAATCCCAAGCTCTGCAACTTCGAGAGGAGCAACGACGAGGAGGAACTATATATGTCGAATTCTTATTGTTGAAGAAATCCACCCCGGCAAGTGGAAAACATCTTCCTAGGGTTTCAAGGAGATTGTCAATTGGCTGGCAGAGGGAAAGTGCCGAGGAATGCATTTAAGCTTTGACCGACTTGACTGCCAAACGACCGCCTAGTGGCATAACTGTATACGCAATGTAGGCCTTGCCAAGGTTCACATGTAGGGAGAACTCTCAGAGCTTATAAAAGGCTGCACACTGTTGATAGCACCTTGCTACCCCTGTATTTGAGTTGTCCCACTCGGAGGGGACCTTCATTAGGCTTAGATGCAAAGGAATCTTGCTTACTTTGCTATAGCAGAATAGGCAGGCAGTATTTTAACTATCGCAAAACTGTTTACGCTGCTGGCCTTTTACTGTTAAACACGTTGCTTTAGGTGGAGTCAAAAGCTTGTGTAAACTGGCCAGGCTCTGCGTAGCTAAGTGAGATATAACAGTAGGCGGTTGAGTCGATTACAACCCAAGTAGTTGGCTAGAGGGTTCTCAGGCAAGGCAAGAGACTTGAACTCTTGCATACAAAAAGGGACAAGAACGCGCAAATAATTGTTGTCCCCTTGCATAGGGAATCCACTTGATTGGACCAGCGGGTGGCGGTGTCAGCATGTGCAATGGGGCTCCCTGCTCCTCTACTTTACTAACAAGGCAATTCGGAATCGTCTGACGAGTCCATATTGTGAGAGAAATGCTGACCAACAATCATTGCGGACAAGAGAGACCAATGTGGCGAGATCATCCGAGCATGGGCCATACGTGCGGAGTTCCGACACGTAGTGTAGTTCGAGAATTTGTTTGTGATATGATTATTTTTTCTCTCATTCATTTCAGAATTACTTAACACTCCAACCTGATAGCCTCAAGCTTTCCTTACTATGTCCGAAGAGATTGAAAAGATTTACGACGATGTCGTGGCGTCTGGGCTGCTCCCCGGTGTGTCCGTCTTTGCGGGAGACAGAAGTGGTACGTTTACCCCCTCACGATGCAACTTGCACTATGGGAGTATTTTCCATTCAATGGTTCAACCAACTTATTTTCCATCTCAGGTAAACTTCTCTTCACTAAAACAGTGGGTAAAGGAAGCCTGAAAGATGGCTCTGATATTCCCCTCACTGAGTCTACCATGTCCATTATTGCTTCCATGACGAAGTTAATGACTTCGGTTGCGGTGCTCCAATGTGTTGAAGATGGAAAGCTCGACCTCGATCAAGATGTCAAGCCTTTGCTTCCTGATATAGGCAAGCATGGTATCCTCACCGGCTTTGATGGTGACACCCCGGTTCTCGAACCAAACACTACGCCGATCACCCTGAGGCTGCTTCTCACGCACACCTCGGGCCACGAATATGATTTCATCAGTTCGACAATCGCTAAATGGCGGGCATCTCGTAATGAGACGCCGTGGTTAGGCAAGACTGTCGAGGAGAAGTCGGTAGTGCCTCTGCTCTTTACTCCCGGGACCGGGTTTGCATACGGCCATGGCCATGACTGGGCAGGCAAGGCAATTGAGAAAGCCACTGGCATGACTCTCGAGGAATTCATGCGTCTTCGCATATGGACACCATTGGGTATCGAAAATGACGCCAGTTTCTTCCCCGAGTTGAGGGATGACATGAAAAATCGCCTGGCCACCGTGAGCACGCTTAGCGAAAAGGGCGAGCCACCAGCTGTCTATGCCGAGCAGTTTGACGCGCGTTTCGGAGCAACGGACTGTTTGGGTGGCGGACCTTGCTGGATTACCCCCCGCGCGCATTTCACTTTCCTCTCGGCCGTCACCCAACGTGATCCCAAGCTCCTGAAACCCAGTTCATACCAGGAGCTTTTCCGGCCGCAGCTTGACGAGGTATGCGAGAAAGCCATGAACGACTGTATCGCAAGCTCGCCGGTTTACACACACTTGCTTGGTTTGGGCATTGCGCCGGCTCACAGGGTCACCTGGAGTCTCGCTGGCATGTTCGTGAAGCAGGACATCGAGGGGCATTGTTCGGAGGGAACTGTGTTGTGGGCAGGTGCTACGACCAGCCAGTGGTTTATTGACAGCAAAGCTGGTGTCTTTGGCACTTGCATTGCTCAGATATTGCCCCCCATGTTCCCGCCGGTGATGCAGCAACATGCTATATTCCAGCAGTTGGTCTACCAGAAGTTCGGGCAAAAGTAAGAGATATGTGTTGTATGCTGGTAGCATACACCGTGTGATAGTATTTTAAGGCATGGACGCATCTACATCTACTATTGAGAAATGGACACAAAATTTCGCAAGCCCATCATGTTCTTAGGTGGACGCTGTTAACCTGGTTGTTCGGTGCCATGGGTGCTGTATGAAGAGATAGAAATATACCGGCTACTGAACTTTCCTCAGAGAGAAGGTTAGGCGAATGCATAAGTGGCTATGGGTAGTTAATTTGCCAAGTAGTTTGGTAAGAGCAAGTTCTACAAATCCGCGACGAGAGCATTTGTACTACTGGGTGTGTTGCGACAGTGAATTATAAGCTGCTAACGGTACTCACGGAGACATGGCAATGTCATAATTGCATGTTCCGTAATCTATGCATCTATTAGAATCCTAAAGGTTCATTTTCCGAGAAACCTTAATAGCCGTAATTCAAGCCAAGATCCGAAGATATCTGATCTAGATATGATGTGGGAGCATACTTTCCGAAGAAGATGGGAAAACATTTCCATATTTACGACCAAATTTCTACACGCCAAATCTAAATGAATCAAAATTGTATTGCTGAGGAATAGTCTCCAACCGATCTGCTCATTGGTATGATGGCTTCTATTTGCTTAATTGAGAAACGCATAAATCCAATATCCGCGAGGAGACTAGGTATACCATTTCTCAATGAGGTTCCTCTGCAGGAAGGTGGAATTCTGATCCTTGACACGAGCATTTGACATGAATCTAGAGCCGGTTTGATGTATCGCCCTTGCGTCAACGTCTCCTTTGATTTCATTGCCCTGCGTAACTGTTCCGCCCCCTTCTACGATGACTTCTCCACCAAACTCGGACCCATCCTGAACGATTTGTTGCGGCGACTTGACGAATTTCTTTCCATACTCAACATGCCTTCCAAAGTTAAGCACATCACTGTAGTTCAACATAATAGTTAGAGATAGTGTCCAGGGATGACCCTAGAACGCAAAAGAAACACTAACGTGGGCCTTGATGCTTGAACAAGGCTGTTGGAAGTTTCCATGGAAACCCTCGAGGCCATCGGCTAGATGAGCAGTTAGTGAATAACAAAGTTTACTGTGAATATGATGGGTACAAACCGTTCTTTGGTTTAGGATTGAGTCCATTGGCTAGACTTGGTGTTGGCGTTGACGGTCGGGACTTTCTTGCGAAGTTTCTCTCAGCTGCCCAACATAGAATCGCCCTCGTTTATATAGTTGTACGACTTTGATCATGATTGAGCCTATGTCCGGATATAAATAAATGGCGCAGATCACATGCGACACTAAATTCAGCTGTTTGAAAGGCTACCAATGAGACACAACCAATATCTTACTTGTTGTTCTATTAGCGCCCTGCGTCAGTGGCGCTTTGAATCATTGTTCTAAAATATTTAGGCGAGGAGGAGTTATCTCGAGCCTTATTGGTGCTCTTACCCAGTAACCGCCGGTGGCTAAGGACCAACACATACCTGTGTCTCAGCTAGAGGTCCTTTGCATGGAAAGCTGGCGCGTCCATGTTGGGCCCATGTACTATTGGCCACAGAAATATGACCTGTATCTTTATGATACAGAAAAGGATGGCCCATTTCAGAGATGATCAGTCGCCAAGGCGCACGTCTAACTTTTTCCGGTCAGAGCAGGGAGTATGTAGCCCCTTATTCGTTTCAGCAGCAAAACTATTTCCTTCAGCTTACCTGCGACATGCATGCCGTGCCGCATTACGGCCTTTCTAGCTTTCCATCAACAGACCAGCCAGCTCAAAAGAACATCTTATGGAAGTAGTGGCTGAGCCAATTGTCTCAGAACATAATTCCCCCATCCCCGATTTGCAGGTGCTGTACTGGCCTAACATTTGATCCTGGATAGGTGAGCACATTATTCCCCAGGAAGCAATAACTGCTCGATACGGAATGCCCCCCCCCCCCCCCCGAAAACTTGTGTGCCACTAGGAAAGGATGGCTCTTTGCTGGCAGTAAATGCATCATAACAAAAAGGGTTTTATATAAGTCGGGCGTAACTATCACGCCTCTTTCATGATACCATGCAGCAATGACATTTTTTCTAATAAATTCCGAATGAATAAGTGGCGACCATTTCATTCAGATCTGCGTCCCGTGCTGTTTCTCTCGTCATCTGCTGGGAAGATCTGTAGATTGTCTCACCCCGTCTCGGCTGGCGGTATAGCCGGTGCAAATTTGGCGTCATGGTTTAAGGAACCAGCCCCAACATTAGGCAGTTAGGCAAGGATTGGTTCGACCGTGCATTAGTACGATAGCTGTACATTGTAGATTAGTAGGTATATACTGGCTTCTATTCATTGTGTTGAGATGTCGGGCCTGGCATATTCTATTGTTGTTTTTAACTTTACACTCAAACTCTCCCATACTGGCTTCGTATATACTCTTGAAGGAGTACATTGCGGAGGAGCACATACGGAGGAGTCCATGTAAAATTTAAACCACACTGATTAGATTGAATTCATTAGATGGATACTCTTGACGAGCGCTGCGCCTGGAATAGGCTTTAATAATCATGACCACCAGTGTATGCGCGTCGAACACCAAAAATAAGAAAAATATCACTATTTGATCTTAATTCTAGAGTGGCAGATACAAAGAGGATAGCGTTCGGAAATTCCGTTAAACTGAACATTTATTTTTAATTAAAGACTGACTGACTGAATAATCGTGGAGGAAGAGCGGATGATGCCTAAGGAAGTTGAGGAGTCTCCCAAAATATCGGTGAGTCACACCATGGCTGGCTCAAATCCACTCTGAAACTTTTGCCAAAATGGAGGTGACTGTAGTAAAGCTACCTGATGGGTGAGACACAGGCTGTCAGTTGTCCTGTGTTTTGAGGCATCGAGCTTCTTTCCTCAAGTAGCCAATCCTCCAATGTCATGTTAATCTACTTGATTGTGCATATCAAATGATACTGTATGTTAATCTAAAGATATTCCTTCCTTTTCATGCCGCAGCAACCGGACCGTGAGCACAGGCATTCACGCTGACCCTTCCAGTCATGCGCTGAAAAGATGGAAAGACCGTCGGGTCAAGTACAGGGAGATGTCTACGTGAATCAAATGAAAGGTGGGGGAATTCTTCCAACGCCAGGAGGAGCCATAGCTGCGTCATGACACACCCTGCATCAGACCTAAGAGGCGGCTCTCAGCTCCGGGCTCCTATTTACAACGTTACTTTAACCGTATACTTTGCAAGGGGCACAGGCAGTAACTAACATAGCATGCTCCATATTCTCCATAAAGTGCCTTGACATGGGCAGGGTGATATTGGTACTAGGCAGCTTTGCCTCAAAACCAGTTATGCCACATGTTGAATGGTGTTGACTGATTAAGAATACGACTATTTCTATGTGATTTCAATCGTATCTCACCCAGTGCTTATCCTCCTACTCATGATTTCTAGAGTCCTTTGCAATAGACCACTTTCTTTCAAGCTGTCAATAAGTGTCACACTTTATACGGCACGGACAATTTCATTTTCCTCAGTAGGCAATGCTGTGCGAGGACCAGCCAAGCGTATCCAGACCTCAATGTCAGATTAGTAGTGGATCAGAGAGCGTGGACGGTTAAATATTCGTGACTGTGATTTGAAGCGAGCGCAGGGTCCGTGTATGCCTTGCCCTTTTCTCGTTTTTCTCACCCATGGTTGGTCAGCCTGGAGTCAGACAATTCTCCAATGTAACGACAGCCGGGTATGAGGACCGCCGCAAGGCACAGGCACTCACTTCTCCAAATCCAAGGTATGTCATCCGGCCAGGCAGCCTTACTGGCGGGTCCAAAGTTCTTTTTCCAAAGGTCCTTTCTATCGGCGCGATGTCCCCTGGCTGACCCCTGGCAAACCTTCCTTTTCCAACAACGTGTTTTTGAAATTCCCGCATCCAGGACGGCGAGGGCACCCCGCTGATGCCTTAGCTATTCTCCAATGAGTCAGAGTTCCAGGGTCGTAATCGATCAATGGACTTGAACGTGACTTCCACCAGGAGATTCCTTCTGATGTCTCAGCCTCAGACTATTGGCATATAGCTCCTTGGCACTCTCATGGCTCGGGTGTAAGCCAAGCCCAAGACTCCAAAGTTCGAGTTTCTATGTTGCATTGCATATCAATCGTCTGATGAACGGCGACCTCGCCCGACTATTCGAGTCGTGAACTTCTCGTGAAGGCATCTCTTGTCCTCCTCATATGGCATAGCACAATTTTCACTACCCTTGAAGTTACATTATACTCTAGAAATGGTCATACGAGAAGGTCTAGGCTGTAGGCAGTGTCTTCAGGCTTCCATCACGACCATGTAATCACACGGCTAAAGGACCGAGTTGGAAAACCTTGAAACTTATAAAATGCCTCTGTTGTCCCGGACTTTGTTGGTTGATGAGCGTCTACTTCTTCATCAATCCACGACCAACAACTTCAAGAATACATAAATTGAGTCAGAGATTACTCTCTGGTTAACCAGAGAAGATGTGGACATCAACTGGGCTGTTTTCAGCCTTCCTACTGTTACCGAGTGTAGTAACTGCACAGAACGTCTTGTCTCAGTTTGAAGCGTCCAAGAAGAGTTCAAACCCATGCCCAGTAGCCTGTTCTGCGGACATCGGGCCAGCCGGTTGGACCCATTACCATGATACTGAGCGGCTGTCTGTGTGTCGCGAGCCAATCCTCCTTGACTACAACCTCTATACCGGTTTTGGTCAAAACAAATCGGCCCTCACCATTCGTGCCTGCACTCTTGGGGATGCGGATACCAAAGTCAACTATCTTCTTGAGACTGAAAATCTCGGCACTGAGGTCAAGAACAAGAATGAGGCTGTAGCACGCTCACTCAACCGCCGAAGCGACGACAAGGGTACTTGCGGTACCTCTACTTCTTCTTCTGCTACAGCCAAACTATCCTGGTGGGATGGGTCTGAGTCCGTCACCAGCGACCAAAAGACCGACGTTGCGCTTGCTATTGAGAATCTCAAACACAATCTTCCGCAAGATGAAAATAAGTGTAGCGAGAGAATCATCTTTTCCTACGTCCGTGGCGCACTTGTTGGCATGTATGCCGGTGTCCAGTTAGACGACGAAAAGACAGCATCCTCTCTTCTTCAGAAGTTCATTGATGAATGGAAGGGTGAGAGCGGGTCAGCAAGCCGCAAGACCCTTGAGGTATGCGACAAAGATCGAACTTCGCCCAATATCTTCGGTGTTGTGGCGGATACCGCTGGCGACTTCGCCACTGTCCAGTCGATTGTGCGATCGTGGACTGACGGAAACTGTGCACCCGACGTTGATGGTGGCAAGACCAAGGAGATCAAAGATTCTGAGATCTCATCTTTAAGTGCTCCGTCCACAATCAAGCATCGTGCCCTCCGACATCTCAACCCAAGAGATGAGTGCCGTACTATCACGGTTGCCGGCGGCGACTTGTGCGGCACGCTCGCTACACGTTGCGGGATCAGTCTCTCCGACTTCCTCTCCTACAACCCCGGCAGCACATTTTGCAATACTCTCGCACCCGGTCAGCGTGTTTGCTGCTCAGCTGGAACCCTCCCACCGAAGCCGGTACCACAACCGGACGGCACCTGCGCCACTCATGATGTTTCAGCTGGTCAATACTGCTCGTTAATCGCAGCCACCTATGGCATTACTGTAGATGACCTGTACAACTTTAACAAGAAGACTTGGGCGTGGAACGGCTGTGCCCTCAATGTTGCACAGCGAATTTGTGTGAGCGAGGGCAACCCCCCGATGCCGGCGGCGGTTGAAGGAACCATCTGTGGCCCTACCGTCCCTGGGACCAGCAAGCCCAGCGAGGGCCAGAGCTTGGCTGATCTTAATCAGTGTCCTCTGAATGCCTGCTGCAATGCTTGGGGATATTGCGGGACAACAGCCCTGTACTGCACCCTCCCCAACACGGAGACGGGCAACCCTGGCACCACGAACCCTGATGGAACTGGCTGCATCTCCAACTGCGGTATGAAGCTTGTGGGAAATGACAAGCCTCCAACTCAGTACCGCAAGATAGGCTACTTCCAAGGCTACAATAAGGAGCGCCCGTGCGGCACAATGGACGTTGAGGACTTTGACGAATCATACACGCACATCCACTTTGGGTTTGCCACGATCTCGTCTGACCTCCAGGTCGTCATCCCAGACAGTTCCGCAGAGCAGTGGGCCAAGTTCAAGAACAGCACCAAGATAAAGGCCAAGAAGGTCCTGGCATTTGGCGGCTACAAGTTCTCCAACGACCCTGCCACCTCGGGGCTCTTCCGGCTGGCAACCCTGCCGGCGAACCGGAACACCTTTGCGGACCGCGTTGTTGCATTTGCCAATGAGCATAATCTCGACGGCCTTGACTTTGACTGGGAGTACCCTGGCGCTTCGGACATCCCCGGTGCCGAGCCAGGCCAAGCTGCCGATGGGCTGAACTATTTCAAGTTTCTGGCCACTGTTCGCGGCAAGCTTGCTACTGGAAAGTCACTCTCTATTGCAGCACCAGCTTCCTACTACTATCTGAAGGAGTTTAGAGTTTCCGTGATGGCCAGCGTTTTGGACTATATGGTATACATGGCCTATGATCTTCATGGTAAGTGTTTCTTCTGTGCATTGCCCTATTCTTCCCTCGTGTTCTTGTGCCTAGTCTAACGACGTGATTCTCACAACAGGTCAATGGGATGTTGGCAACCCAGATGCCATGGATGGCTGCCCAGCTGGAAACTGTCTTCGATCCCACGTCAATTCGACCGAGACATACAACGCCCTGGTGATGGTCACCAAGGCCGGCATGCCATCTGACAAAGTCGTCGTTGGTGTCTCCAGCTATGGGCGATCTTTCAAGATGTCTAGTTGGGGATGCCGCTCTCAACAATGTATGCAGACTAAACCCCCCCCTGGGCGGCGCGTCCCGCTTGTGAACCGCACATTCTGACTCTAGATTTTCCAGGTACTTTCCTCGGCGACAGGAATACACCGCTGGCGAAGCCGGGTAACTGCACCAACGAGGCCGGCATCCTATCCGACTACGAGATTTATCAGGTCACCAAGAACAAGCTTGGTGTCATGGCCTGGTACGACGCCGACAGCGACTCTGACCTTGTGGCTTTCGGCGGCGGGGAGTGGGTGTCCCACATGAGCAAGGAGACCAAGGCTCGCCGGATTGAGTACTACCAGGGCCTGAACTTTGGAGGAACTTCCGACTGGTCTGTCGACCTCCAGGACTTCTCTACGTAGACCCTCGTGAACTTGGGTAGCTGGAAGGTGTTGAATACACTGAGTATCCTTCTCTAGGAGTTGCATCACTAAACCTGTGGCTTGACTGCAAGTGTTGCACCTCTAGATGATTTAAGTAATCTAAGGTAACCAGTCTAACGATACTTAAGTTATTTAGCAGTAATATATACAATGTTTGAAAAAAAAATCAGCGATATAAAAGAGTGAGGTCCAAAAAGGACTGAGCCAATTCAGCTTTCACGAATTTTGTAATGAAAGCCTACAGATTGCATCTAATTGCAACTGTGATGTGAGAGATGGAATTTTAAACCGGTGCTGGTCCAACATTCACCGTGTCAATCCATGCGGTGGCACCGGCTTTGCAGTTCCAGCCGATGAGAACTTGCGCACCACCGCTCTGAGCCAGCTGGGCCGCAGTATACGTGCAAGTGGCCTTGTTCTGGGTCCATGTGTTGAGCGCGGTCGCTGCCGGGAAGCTCTGCAAGTTAAGGACACCTGATGTTCCGCCGAACGTGCACGCGATTAGTGCAGTCGTACAACCATTCGCTGTAGATGCCGAGGATGTTCTGTACCACGCTGAGACCTCGATAGGAACCCCTGCAGAGACCTTGGTTGAGTCGAGAGGGCGCTTGACATAGTTGGCGTGAGTTAAGAGGTAGGCCAGCTTAACCGAATAAGGACCACCCTGCTTCACGTCCGCATCAAGTGATACGGAGATGTAAGTCGGATCAGTTTTATACATAACCCAGGGGCTGATGCCGCTCGGATTCTCATCAAAGCCCCAGTTGATTGTTGCGGGGTCAGGGGCTGCTGAAGAGCTGGCGGCTACAGTGGAGCTGGATGTTGTGGAGATGACGGGAGCCTGGGTGGTACTAGAAGTGGTCGAGATGATGGGGGTTTCTGAGCTTGACGTTGTAGAGGGCTCTGGTGTAGCCGAAGAGCTGGGTGTTGTCGAGGACTCTTGTGTCGTGGAGGAGATAGGAGTCTCCGAGGCTGGTGTTGTAGAGGGTTCTTGGGTCGCAGAGGAGCTGGGTGTCTCCGAAGACTCTGGCGTTGTGGATGAGTCCGGAGTCACAGAGGAGCTGGGAGTTTGCGAAGAGCTTGGAGTCATAGAAGACTCAACTACAATCGAGGTTTCCGATGGCGTAGAAGACTCTGGCGTTGTCGAGAAACCGGGCGTTGTGAACGGGTCAGTATATACAGAGGAGCTTGGTGTTGTCGGTGTCTCAAGATCCAGAGAGGAGCTGGGGGCCGCGGAGGATTCTGGCGTGGGCGTGACAAGCGAGGATGGAGGTCTGGGTTTACATCTCTTTTTCGCCTCTCCTGGTGTGAGGATGCTCAATACACCTAGCAAATGGAGAAACGCCCGGGAATGCATAATGAACTGCGGTTGCTGGCTGCAAAGGAATGACTTTGGAGATGGAATGAATGACCGAGAAGACAGGAAGATGGCGGGCATCTGGGCTCGACTCACAGAAGTAAAGAAACCAAAAAAAAACCGACCCACCTCAATTCAGGAACGCGGATTCTGGATCTTCATGCAGGGGAATTACACGATGCAGTCTATCGACGCTACCGAGAGACTATTGGAAATTTGATTAGGCAGCCAATTAAAGTCACTGGCTCATCTTAGTATCTGACTAGGTCTGAAGTCTCGGCCCATGAGTTCATCTAAGAAAACGCGATCGTTGTATTTTCTCGCTGGCAATCAATAGCTCATGGCTATACTCGCCTTTGCTTATCATAAAGCAGAGTTCGTCCTTGGAGGATTGAAACAATACAACGCGTCTTCGACATCTGGTGAGAACTTTAGAACAAGAAGGAACATCAATGTCATATTAGAAATATTTCCCACCTAGATCATAGATGTACTCTGTGATGCTTGACTATAATAAACATACTGTCCATAGGCTATGCAACCATCTATGGCTCGCTTATAACAGTGGTCCAGCCAGAAGGATTTTCAAAGTTGACCAAAATTGTAGCCATAGAAAACAAATATTTCAAACAACTTGCTTTGAATAAAGGCTTTGATAGTAAGATTATGCCAGCATCCAGCGGTTCCAACGCGCTCTTGCGTAACGAGTCAAGTTTTGGCATGGTCCTTGGGTCATCTCTTCCGCTTATTCATTCCCGCGACAAACGACAATATCGCCTGTTCTAAATACATATCAGCCGTGCTCAGCCATTTTGATTGAGATCCTCATTTCGAAGTGTTTCACAAGTAAGTGTCTTGAGCATATGTCAGGCGTTCAGCTTCTCGCTCTCTATTCCTATTTGAGCACATGTTGTGCAGCATCAAATTGCATCAGCCACTCAGCCACAGCGGGCAGATGCATGAGATAAAAACTTCGCTGCAGCCCAAAATCAGAGCGAATCTTCTCCCAACCCAATGCCAATGTTCCCCAAGAGCTGTATCGTCCACCAAAGCCCATCTCATGGCTGAACCAAGCCCCATCAACACGTCGCCGATTGAGAGGCTCCCAGCTGAGCTCGTCGCTCAAATTGCAGTCTCGTCAGTCTGGGGACCGGATTACTCGTCGAGCTTGGAGGACTTTTCTGCGCTTGCCCGGACAAGCGGCCATTTCTACAGTATTCTGAACCCCCTCCTGTACCAACACAATTTCACACATGATCAGCCGTATCAATCATGTGTTCTCTGGGCTGCGG
This sequence comes from Clonostachys sp. G952, assembly GCA_027569935.1. Taxonomy (NCBI): domain Eukaryota; kingdom Fungi; phylum Ascomycota; class Sordariomycetes; order Hypocreales; family Bionectriaceae; genus Clonostachys; species Clonostachys sp. G952. The sequence goes on from JAPDLB010000047.1 coordinate 31,792, forward strand.
AGCACGGCAACATCGACACGTTAAAAAGAGCACGCTCCTACGGGGCTGATCTCAATATTGATGGGTCCAGAGATGAGAGGGATTTTATAATCCCTCTGCGCTCTCTCCCCGGCAGATATATTGCCACTGCTCTGCACTTATCTATTCGCTATGACAATATGGACATATTCAACTACCTCCTAGATGAGAATGTTGATATTGAAGTCCCTTCGAGGGGCCTTTGTTCATGCATGGTTGGAGGCGACCCAGAGACATATCCTCTCCATGCGGCACTCAGCCACAGCACGAACCCTAGGTTTGCGCAAGAGCTGATTGCAAAAGGGGCATATCGCGTGGCCGAGCAGGTACCAGCAATTGCGTACATGGAAAATATGGAGGAGCATAGCAAAGCTATCGAACGTCTTCTCCAGCGGTCTGAGCCTCTCGCTATGGGCGCGTCTCTGCAATATGCAGTAAAGAACAAGAGGTCTGATCTCGTCCGCGAGCTTCTGGAGAAGGGAGCAAATATTACGTACAGAAATCCTGCTTCAGGCGAAACAGCTCTTCATGTTGCATTGGATGATCAGGATACGGATTTGGAAGTCCTCAAGTTGCTTTTAGCTCATCCTGAAGCCCCTCTGGCTATCACGGATAACTATGGCGCTCTTCCAATTCACTTATGTGCCTCTAAGCCAGCGCTTGTGGAGGCTATGAAGCTTCTGCTCGCTCATCCCAACATTGACCCCTTGGCCTCCGATAGAACAGGAGCTACTGCATTTGATATCGCAGCAAAGTCCGACTCTGCTCCCATGTTTAGTCTCCTTGTGAGACACCCAGCGGTGAACCCATACGATGAGGAACAATGGCCTGGTTATAAGCCACTCCATCTTGCTCTGGAATGTATTGTTGACAGTCTGGACATTGTCAAATTTCTACTAACGCAGCCTGAAGCCCGTATTTCTTTACCAGGAATCGACATGGAGACTCCCCTCCATATCTGCGCGGGAAATCCAGCATTATTCGAACATGCGAAGCTACTCCTAGCCCATCCTACATGTAGCTTCGAGCGTCCTCAAAGTGACGTGGACATTTCTGGTACCACACCTCTGCTCTATGCTGTAGGATCTGGTTCTATTCCCATGATGGAATTGATTCTCAGCCAGCCTGATATTGATGTCTCAGCTGCCGATGAAACGGGACAGACCCCCCTCCACGTCTGCGCATCTACCCCTACACTGTTTGAAATCGCTCAGCGACTCCTAGCCCATCCAAGTATCAAGCCTTCTCGAGGCGATGAACTCGGTGCGACCCCGTTGTTCTATGCTGCGAAATCTGGGTACCTTCCTATGATTAAATTGCTCCTGACCCAACCCGACATCAACGTTTCGGAGGCCAATAATCTCGGACAAACCCCCCTTCATGTCTGTGCAGCCAACCCGGAGCTGCTCGAGGCCACCAGAATACTCCTTGCTCACCCTGATATTCAAACAACTGTGACGGATGCAGACGACATGCCCCCGCTCGCATTCGCGGTCGAGTCTGGATCTATCGCCATGTTTGACCTCATTGCAAACCGGCCTGAAGTTGACATTTCATCTCTTTTTTCTGATGGCCGAAACGTGCTCCATATGGTTTGTAGCTCCGAAGAGACTGAGGACTCTAAACGCTTAGCCGAAGATCTTCTAGATCGCGGTGTCCCCATCAACGATGGACTCGAAACCTGGGGAAGCCCTCTTTCTTGCGCGATGGAGAAACGTAATTTCGATATAGCATTGATGCTTCTATCCCGAGGTGCCGACCCGAAGTTAGAAATTGACGCCGGGCATCGTTGGGGCCCCCTACACCACCTCCTCTGGAAGCCGCACCCCCGTCAGACCGAGCTGCTCAGGGAACTGCTCGCGAAGGGAGTGGAGGTGGACAGGCGGACTGTGGACTATGCGAACTTATCTCGCGACACAATTGTCTTCGACTTTGGCGGAACACCTCTCGCCTTTGCTCTTTTTGGTGCCAAGAACGTCGAATGCATGAAGCTTCTGCTTCGTGCCGGAGCTAGGGCCAGAGCCATGTCGGGTTCCGCGGAGCAAGGCAAAGAACAATCTATAATTGCTACTCTATTCCAAACTTTCCCTGATGATACCACCACAGAAGAGGATTTTGAGAATATAAAGGAGGGGGTTGTTCTCCTTCTTAAGCGAGCCACTGACATCGGACGTTTTGGAGAGGGGGCCACAGCCCTTGAACTCGCTTCCGACGCTGCTCATTATGCGGAGAATTGGGCGTTGCTGAACTTGCTGATGGAGCATGCTACGATTCTAAACGTCGATCCAGACTACGTGCAAGAGCTATCTGATGATTACGAACCCGAGGCGGTAGAGATAAAAGCGGCACTTGCCAAATTCAAAAAGGAGTTGCTTGCAGAGCCAGTATAGAGCAGAGAGGAGTGTTGAGCTAGATTCCGGTGTCAACCACGGGAGCGACTTGGAGATGACGTCTGGCTAGGATCACACGGTTCAATGTTTGACGAAAAGAAACGATATCATGAACGATGAATTAAATGCAACACATGTTTTTACTAGCTAGGAGCGCCACTTCTGATATTAGAGTGTGCTCTATCCCTATGAGTTACCTCGTGCCACGAGCTGTCTTTCAAACCTTTGCCTCCACTGAAGTCGTCACGCCCGGATTAGAAGACTTCTCGCTCTGAGACTCCCTGGCTCCGTTTCTATGTCGTAGATTGCCAGCTTCATCATGAGTTGCGTCCCACTCGGCCAGTTCTTCAATGGGAACTTGCACAAGCTTGTGAGTATTGGCGCCATTATCGTCAACTTCTAGAATCTCGGTCCTTATACGGTATCCGCGCCAGTTCGGGATCCAGTTCATCCAGGCGTAGTAGTAGACAACACATACAATCAAACTGTGACACTAGGTTAGCAGAGAAATTTTCATAGAATTCAAAACAACCGCCAACTTACATTGCAATTCCCGTCAACATGTACGTCGCATAGAAGAATGAGACATCTCCACCATAGATGCCCTTCTCAGGAGGGATCCACGGCATGACCAGGGTATAGATCTGGATCAAGATGAAGAAGATCAACGCCACATCCCAGCCTCTGAACTCGGAGCGAGGAATATTGTTACGGGCCCGGCGGCGACGGATAACGTAGACACCCGCGGCCATGAAGAGGTGGAAGATGGCCTCTGGGTAAGTCTTCAGACTGACGACGAACTGGAAGGCATCACCGGCGGGCGGGGCGAGACACATGATGACCGTGAAAGCCCACTTCAGGGCATAGGGTCCCAGAGGCGTGCCGAAAGGGCGTGTTGAGGTGAAGAATTTAGGGAACGGGAGGACCCCCTGCCTGCCGATTTCTCGGATGAGGCGTGACTGGCCGATGAGCACAGCCAGCAGATTGCCAAAGGCGCTCAAGAGAACAAGCACGTTGAGTGCGGTCTCGGCGCGACCCTTCCCAAACACAGTTCGGAAGAAGACTGCCGCTGCGATCTCCGAGGATTGAGAGAACTCTGCCTTGTCGACGGCGGCAAAATAGGCGATGTTGCAGAGCATATACAGGATGGTAACAACCATGACGGAAATGACGCCGTGTTTCTTGAGCGACGGGATCGGGTTCTTGATCTCGCTGACAACATTGAAGGCATTGGCGTAGCCAGAGTAGCTGAAGATGATGCTCACGAGAGCATTTGCCAGTCTGTTGCCGTTGTTCGTCGTACCTGCGAATGCATCGTCGAAATTATGGCCCGGGTTCTCGATGCTGGGCACGTGGCCGCCGAGCACCACAAGCCCAGTGATGCTGATGAAGATGAGGGTGATGATCTTGAGGGCACCGAGAAGGTTGGTAAGCCAGAGAGAGTATTTGTTGTGGGCAATGACAACTAAGTACCATCACCGCGATGAGCTAGACATTCTCGAACACTTAGACAGGGGTGGGTGAACTTACAGATCACGGCCAGCGAGTAGGCCGCCACCGCCACGCCTTTCATTTGCATGTCCGAGGGCGTGACTCCTGCAATACGGTAGAGGTACCGTGAAAGAACTATGGCGTTACTGCTGCTGAATGACAGGATGACGGACTGAACGGCGAATGCAATTGGGAAGAAATGCTTCGGTCGTGGGTACGCTTGCTCCAAATACACTACCTCAGAGCCGCTGCGGTTCGGGAAGTAGCTAGCAAGCTCGAGATAAGTCGTAAAGCCGGCGGCGGCCATCAGGAACCCGATAAACCAGTACATAAGTGCCAGTCCGATGGAGCCACATGCTTTGAGGATATTTCCGGCTGTTTTGGGGGTCACCAACTGCTCAAGACCGACGAGTGAAGGTCATTAGACTTACGCGTAGAGAAGATACCCGTTCCAATCATTTGGTTCACATTGAGGAAGAGAATAGTAGCCCAACCCACATGGTATCCTAGAGGAGATCGTGACTCGACCGGCGCACCAACAGCTTCTTGGTAAGTTGCACCAGAACCATTGCCTCCCTTGACACGGACGAATGCGAGGTCGCCATCATGGATCACAGATGGTTCAGAGTCCGAGGTGTATTGCTCCGTTTGGTTGTTTAACGTTGACTCAGCAGCTGGCCTGGGCCAGAGCTTGCCAAATACCGAAGCCATTGAGCAGGCGGGTCCCGGTTCAGAGAATAGAACAATAATGGGAACACAATCCGATGATGCTGAAGAGGCTCACAAGAATCCCCAGACCAGAGACAGCTCATTTGGAGGGTGGGACTGAGCCTAAATAATGGGTTCGTGTTCAAAGCTGGGGGCCCCATGCTGGTGAAACTATACGCCATTATTTCAATGAATGTCGAGATACACTTGGCAGCATCCCTCGTACTGACTACTGATAATGAAATGTTCCCTTACACGGATTGTGGTTTTCACCTTCCTAGAACAGTAGTATTCGTGGTCGACCATTCGAAGCACGCAATCCCGAGTGCTGATGCGTCATGTCACCCCTCGCTCATTGGCTGTAGCCAAGAGGCATCCGACGGGTTGTCTGGGAGGGATACCGCTCCCTGTACAAAATACATGCTTAAATTGTGAGAAAGCCTGATCAATTTTCTGGGCAGCCAAGTATCATCACAGAAAACAGGATTGAGCTGCCTATCAAGGGGTTCAGGGAACATGTTTGCCCAGCCCGTTGCGAATGAGGTGAGAAATGGCTTTCAAAGAGAGCTCGATCAACAAGCCTTTAGGTCTCGACTCAAGACAGCCCCGCTCTCAAGGATACGTTGTGCTAGTCAGCGGGACGCCTCCGTCTTGCGTTTCACCCTTGCATGCCATTCATGCCAGTCAAGATTATAATGATAGGAAAAGGTTTTCACTGCTGCTGCCGATCTTGAGAGTCCTCGCCAAGGCACCCAGGCCTTCTTGACTAGAAAGGAGTCACGGAAGCTGCCTCCCGTGGAGGGGTGCTTAGAATTAAATTCAAATTAAGCTTACATCTGATACTCCACCCCGAAGTAGATGCACGAAGGGGTGGGTGTGATGCTCGGGTCGCTTTTTGCCATCGCCACTATCTTGGAGCGGTACTTTTGGAGCTCTGGAATCGGTCCGTTCGACGCCCATGACATGATTGGAACCCAATGATACTTGGGGAGGGGCTTGCCCAGAGAATGACTTTCCTGTATTGTATTCTGGAATAATAATACTTCTTTTTCTCGTATTTATTACTCACAGGTGGCCAAGATGAAGCAGAGAAAAGATCGTTTGATAACATTTTGCGTTATACCGTATTATTACTTGTAACTATTATGGTTAGCAAGGTTATCCGGAGAATTAATAATAGGAATTCATGGCTCATATTGTGTTGAGGGAAAAACGAACAACACCACAGCTGTTAGCGAGCTTGAAATGCAGACTGCCAACCACACCAAAATCTAACAACTTTCCACAACAGCTATGAAAAGGAGGTTTTGAGTTTTGTGTGTATTCTCACTTGATCAAATAGATCACGTTTACAGCTAGTCAATTGACTTATTGTAGCCGCCGTAACGTTGCGAAAGACGCATCTTTCATAAGAAGGGATTTTAAAAGCGAAAATAAGAAGGGGTAAAAAGCATGTCTTTCTCTATGGATACCGAAAATAGCTAATTTATCTAGCCTAGCCAATTTGACAAGTGGGCCCCGACTCAATATATAAAAATTCAAAAATTTATTCACCTCCCTCCGATGACACCTCGCTGGAGGGATGCCTGCAACAAACGTCGCCATGCACGTTATCTTTATGCCACTACTGCTGTGAGATCAAAGGCCTAGAGATAGAATAAAATATCTAATAGAATCTCAACACACTATATAATCAATCAAGTGTTGTCAGACCCTAGCGTAACTCCCTCAGGCGCATCATGCGGCGATTCAGCCCATGATTTGCCCTATAAAAAGGGAATAGAAAGTATTGTTCATGTCTTGTCCAATACAGCGTCGTTTTATCTAGCTTGTTGCTATCATTTTTTGTCTGTGATTCGCGAAGCATTTGTTCGCAAGTAACGTCTATTGATCACTGTCGTTCTCACTGACCAATTCATATCGAGAGAAAATGCTCTCTCATTCTTTCGCCTCGCTCTCCTCCGTCGTATCCAATGGTGATTCTTCGGCTCTCTTGGGACGATCATACTTTCCAAAGTAATACCACTATATGGGATCAGGTTAGAACTTGCTATCTCTGGCAGTCGGAGTATTTCACATACAAAAATTCCCGTTATCAATACCATTACTCCAGCCAGCGAGGAGTAGAGCACCACAAGGTACGGGTCTCGGGATACCGGACTTAAAGCCAGCCCAAGAATACTTCCCAGGCAGTTGGATAACTGCTTGAACGCCTGTACTACTGATTTAAGGCCCTGGGGGGAATTGGTGTACGAAACCTCGTCCATTGCAACATAGCCGAGTATCTCTCCACTTGCCAGTATGAAGTGTATCGGAGTTTGCAGCCAGACATTGATCTTGTTCGGGATCGTGCCGCCCATGGATTCGGCACAAGCAAGAGGCGCGTTGTAACATGGAGGAGCCGAATAAATGAGTTGCTGGACACCGCCGGCAAAGGCCATTCCCGCGGCGGTGAAAATAAAGGAGATGGCCATTCGTACGATGGGCCCAAGAAGAATTCGTCGTTTTGCTAAAAGCGACATTACGCCTTGGATGACGGGACCGAGCAACACGACGGCGATGCCGCTTAGAGCTTGGATCATGTCATTAGGGACGCCATGAAGCTCCATTTGACCGGCTTGGGACACCAGGTTATTCAACATCTGGCCCATGCAAAGCGTAAAAACTGCCATGGAAAGGCTTTATTTGAGCCTTGAGTCAGTATCCGATCAACAAGAGCGCGGTATCTAGGACACATACAGAACTCTGCAAGTCCGGAGCGTGACTTTGATCTCGTCCACAAACTCATCCGTCCATGATACCGCCCGGTTGTAGTGGGAAGCCTGATAAGAAGCCTTCGTGTGGTCCAAGCGGAAGCCGCTTTTGATTGCACATCCTAAAACTTTGCCAGCGGAGAGAATTATATTGGTCCCCTTAGGAACCTTAACTGTTACCCACGGTAACAGTCAGCTTATAGATCATGCGTACTTGTAGTGATATGGATATGCGAACCGAGCTTAGATGAGAGACCACACAGTATTGCAATCGAAATTAGCAAGGCGCCGAAGCCAAGCAAATACGCCGACCAGAACCCAAATTTGCTTTCAAGGAATGTAGCCGGGATGATTGAAAGCGAAGAAAGATTGGTGACCCTGATTATCTAGAAGTTAGATACTATGTATGAACTAGTTCGGAAATGGGAGGGGAAGGGGGTACCAGAAAGACAAAGTGTAGATTGATTGAATGGTCAAATTCCTGTTGGTCACCATTTTTCGACCACCTCGTTTATGTATCAACTGTGGCTGAGTTTTCGTGTATTGATCTCCTAGGAGAGGGGTATTAGTTGCAGATTTAGCTTTGAATATTCAAGTGAGTACGAAAAAATTGTTCTTAGTTACCTAAGAATATGGGAAAAGTAGCCTTTACTCCTCCAACACCGCAAGCTATTAGAATCATTGACACACCGAGCCCTGCTGGACCAGCACCATGGTCAAGTGCAATGGGCAGAGAAGTAAGGAGTAGAATCAAACCACCGCATGCGTAGACTCTGGTTTTTTTTTTTGTAAGTTAGCGAGACCATCACCAAGCTAACTTGAGAATTCTTACATCATGCTCCAAAGGAGTGCCTTGTAGCGCCCTAGCCAGGTGTCGGATAGAACACCAACTATCAGAGGTGTGAGGAAGCTGAGGAAGCGGTATGCATTGTTGATTGCTGTTGCTGTTGCCTGGCCAAGGCCAAGGGCACCAGGGAGCGCGTAGTCACCAGGGGGGTTTTGTATGTAGTTCTCTGGAGGATTTTGTTAGCAATAGCTTCAAGTAAAGTTACAAGGGATAGGAGCTTACGCCAAGGTCCTGACAATGCATAATATGCGAACCTCTCAGCGCCACCGATGATCATAACAATGATGACGGCTAGAGGGAGACTGTCGGCTGTTTGAGCCAGGTTGGCAACTTCGTCGTCGGTCGCGCTTCGCTTGATGTCCGTGTCAGACTCGGGCCCGGCTTTTTGTTCAACGGAGACACCATGACTCTTCTCTAATATTGAGATGTCTGTTGTGGTGATTGCCGCAGGCGTTGACTCTTCAGCCTGATTCTGCATTCGTCCAGCCATTTTTAATTGAAATTGATACAGTGAGGCGTGACGGAAGAGAAACATACCCCAATTGATTGAGAAAGGTTACAATTCTTTCTTTTTCAACTTAAACGTATTATAATGATCGATCCAGTGATTGAAACTCCGAAGCCGGCCCCGAGAGCCGTTGAAGCCTCCAATTAACAGATCGAAACCCGAAGCCGAAGCCGACCAACTCGCAATGCCATTACACTGGTCTCTCACGCGCAAAATAGGCTCGGAATGACGAAGGCAATCATAATTAATGACTAAAAAAAATTTGACAACAACCAGGGGTACCGAACTTCTTGACATAATATTCTTCAATGCATTATTGGGAGTATGTGGTTGTAACAATGCCTATACACACGATAGTGCCTACACAGGCTGATACGACAACATTCCCATAGCGATTCAAGCTTGTCCTCTCCAAACAACTATGCGCAACTTTTACTCTTGAACCGTTTGAGCATTTTTGACAGAGACCTCATTACTGTTATTTGTTGTAACGGGAGAGTGAAGAAGATGGGAGTTATAGATGGTATAAAGCCTTTTAGGACGCTACCTACTGTACCAGAGTCCTAGAAAAAGCATTGGAATCAAATACCTTAGACTAGCGGATTACGCAGAGCCCCTAAATTGTGAGTGCGCTTGCCTGAGGGAACCTTTGGTGGAGCTTTTCCTAATTCCCGGGATCAAGCACAGATCGGTAATACTTTAAAGCCCTATATTAATCCGGCGGTGAGTAAAGTACTTTTTATCTAATCCTGCCAAGACCAGTGAAAGACTCTTCCCTTTATCTATCAAAAGGACACCGCTGCCTATTTCCAAACCCTCGTTGCTGCTTTCCTTCACATCACGTTTCCTTTAGCATCAATTCGAGATGGACACGATTGGGAATGACATCTTCCAGTCCATCGTGGATGAATTAGTCAACGTTCACGATGGAAACAGCAAAGAGTTGGCGCCGTATGCGGCCGTTTCCCGACAATGGCAATATGCTCTTGAGAAGCGCATCTTCAGACGCTGCACACTGCGAACTTACCCAGGTGAACTCGAGAAATTCACAGAGACGTACTCGAGGTATCCTCATCGTCGAGAAGCGCTGCGGGAGCTTAGATTCACCAGCAATATTCCCCGAAACGGCAATACGGAAGAGGAGCACCAAGAAAATCAAGACAAATTCTTCTCGGATGTCTCTACTTTGTTTGCTACCTTCAGAGACTGGGAAAAGAATGAGCCGGATACCTCTCTTAGGCCTCTCCATCTTCGTGTAAGATGCTGTATAGACACCGCTCAGAACAGGCGCGTTCTTTCGGAGCATTTCGCCCCTTCTATCCGCCCGGAGGACTTGGACAAGCTCCCATGTATCCGCCGCATTACTTCTGTTGATATACATCACTCCAGGCGTTATACTATTCATCCGCACACATCGGGGAGGCTGTTGCGTCTCATGCCGCGTGTAGAGAGGGCTGCTGTGTATTTTTGGGATCCTGAGATTCCAACGTCAAGTCGTGGGGCGAAACGCCGTGCGATTCGCCGGGCTATGGCGGACTGTATCCTGATGATTAAAGACTCCCATCCGGGTTTGAAAAGTCTTTGCGTGGACCGCTATGGCTGGCAGGACCCTGAGAATCATTATTTCATGCCCGAGTGTTTGCTCGAGAATGGCGTGGATACGCTCTGTCAAGCTATTCAATCTCTGTCATCGCTGCCTCGCCTGGAAGAGCTAAAGTTGATCGACATTTTACTCTCTCCAGATCTGTTCCAAGACCAGTCTAAAGAAGAAGCCACTGACGGCTTGGTGGCAAACCCTTGGCCCGCTCTTAAATGCCTGGAGATCAGCACCGAGTGCGTCACTGCCGACGGCCGCTGGTGCTTCACTGGCACTCCAGAAGACATTTCAGACAATTCAGACTTTGGCGAAGATGACGACGAGGTTGCTACAAATGAATTTCCGCCTCCTTTCGGCAGGCAAGGCCGTTACGAATCGCCTCTATTCCCTTGGCGCTTCAGTCCTGACCCGACCACCTTTAACCCTTTGATATGTGGCCTAGCCAATATGAGTATGCATATGCCGAAATTAGAGCTGGGCTTCTTCAAGATCCGTTCACAGAGTTATTTGTCAAGAAGTCTGACTTTTCAGTGGGTATCTGAAGGAAGTCCATTCGAAAGTTTGACGGATCTCAATAATGACCCGGAGTACATTGGTAATTGGCAGTCCCGGCAGTGGCGGATCACGGTTGACTCCGGAAACGCTACATGGAGGCCGGACGATGAAGTCAAGGAAGCTCTGGAAGCATGGTCAGGGAAGGGGAACATTATAATCGATCGTCCTGCGGCTGGCCCTCAAAATTCCGGTAATCTGGCGCTGCGCTTAGAGGACAACCCAGCTTATACCCATGAGGTTCTATAGGCAGTCTAATCGATGATTATACATATGCTGCTTCCTGGCATGACATAATAAGATAATTGACAAGTCCCTGGTAAATTAACTACGATCCTCCTGCGGGCCATTGCTCCGAATGAAAGATATCAAGGATCCCGCAGTAGCCGCAAGTGTATTCAGCGTATAAGTCCGTATTCCAAACTTTTCCCTGTCCCTTAAATCTTCTTGATCGTCTTTTTAAAACAAAGCAGACGAAAATATATCTAAATGGGCCGGTATCATATCCAAATGCAGCTCCCAGCATAACAAATACCGTGCGCCTGCTATCACTGCTCGTCAACTTCCTCATATTAGGCGAACTCTGGTCAAACCTTCCGAATTCTGATCCCACGCGAAAGGTTCCCCATTGGGTGAGAGACGTTGAATTTAGACTGCTCCTCTCGGATAAAGTTTTGTGAGTTTCGTCGTCATATTCCTGGGACAGGATAGTGTTGACAATGGCCTCTAGATAAACTTACCATCATCTGGCGGATAATTCATATGGCCACAGGTTTGGTACGGGGGAAAACAAGTGACGGACACCCGCCTCTTGTCCTGGGAAAGCGCTTCGGCGGTTTGTTATACTAATCATCATTTTCTATGAGTTATTAGATTCAATCCTCAGAAACAGTTCCCCGTTTCAGTTACAATTTCTGCATGCTGCATTTAGGTAAATGCGGGTAGACGGTTTGCGGGCAAGTCTTCTAGGTTTCAATTTCAAGGAGAGGCTAAACTCCGATGTGCAAAATACTCTGAAGCTCTCTGTCCAGTCTTTTCGACTTCTTCATCATGCAGAAATGTGCAATTTCTAAACAAGTTAGAGATTGGGTATCTATTTCCAAAGCTCTTCCCAAAGTATTGTTGCTGGTACAAACTCGAAGCTCTACCTAGGAGGAAGATTCATAAGATATATCTTTGGATTTCCGCAAAGCGCGGTTTTTAGTGAACACAAGGGTTTGGTTGTGAGTACTCTATTCCCTCTGGGGGTATGTTCTACGTCGACCTGGCTTTAAGTCCCTTGCTTCCAGCAAAAAACTATAAAGTAAATGATAGTAAGTTGCAACCTATTTAAGACCATTTGATCTAGCAGCACTGATCTATCTCATTATCTATACCGAAGCTTCTTGATATTTAAGGAAGGAAAACAGATCGATCATTGGAAAGGAAAGTCCGTACTACGCCTACTCCAATATGCACGAAACGAGATCCAGGGAGACATATTCCCTCTATGAAAACCCCCTTACCTTCCGACAATCATCGCATGGCGAAGCTTTTCTGAACTGGTTAGAATCGGTCAAACCATACGGCCCTCGTCGATGTAGGTCCGAAACGAACATCCAACTCTTGCCCGATTTCTACGCAAATGCGGCGTTGCCAGACATCGCTGCTGTTCCATGTCTGGACCAGGGTACCTTTTGTCACGCGGCAGGGAATTCTCTCTTGGATGGATCAGACTCTGCCTCCAAGGTGCACCAAAAAGCTGCTGACAACAATTACCGGGATATTCTTTACGGAAATGGTATATCTACGGTTAAAGCCAGAGAAAATGTGCCAAGTAACATTCAGTCGGTGTTAGATTTCATCACCTCTGAATGTGGCCAGCCGCTAAACGCAGGAGAGTCAGCAGCATTAGAGCAGGACTCAGAGGAGTGTGAAAATATGGCCATCGAAGGGGTTAGCGAGAAAAGTGTTAGCCTCTTCTTCTATCGCTATCTTTTCTCCAAGGAGGGCCTTCCTAACAATATACGTATCAACTATACGATGATGGAAAGAGATGATATACCCATCGCCCGCTCTGGGTCGGCAGGGTCGGCGATCAGCACTCCTGATCCGGATTTACTTCTAGGATATGCTTTAAGGAGCTTCCCAAATACGCAGTCACCTTTTATTTTATAAGTAACTGGGGTACAAATTTTGCAAAGTTCTCTTTTCTTTCTGTTGACTACAAGGGAGACTGGGCCTGTTCCGCAGACAGGCTTTGGGTCGCTACAAATCAATGCATGGTAGCAACTGCTACTTGCGTTCAAATTATGAGGAAACTACGGGCTGCAGTACTGGAACGAGGGGATATCGAAGTAGCTAGCAGTCTCGACCAGCATATTTTCGGGCTCGTTACAAATGGTACAGAAGCGAGGCTTTTTGTAACATACCCAGACGAATCCGGGGATACACATATCAAGTTTCATGTCAAGTTTATCCGTGGTTTTCTACTATACGATATACAACAGAGTAGAGACCTAAAGAGGTGTATCGAGAAGATCTTCGCGTGGGCTGAAGAACGTCAGAATCGCATCAAGGTTGCTATCAATGTCATCCTGCCTGGAAGCCTGACCGAGGGGGGGGGAAGGAAGCGTCAACGGGGAGAATAATACGTTGGCGGCCTAGGCATGTAGGCGCAGCTTCGTTGTCAGGCGTATGAGCGTCCACTCCCCCACTTTCCCTTGTTTTCGTTATTTCTTTCTGTCTCGCTATTGAATGTATTTTCTGTTTTTAGGAACGTGATCTTATTTGGAATACAATTCAAATTCTCTATGTCTAACGTCTCGTTTTATAAGACATTTATTGTTGAGTTATTGGCTGTCGTTGGGGATGACAGCCAGGAATCATCGATCGTAAGGCATGACAACTGGGTCGCGTCCGTGGCGATCGCTCATCTCACGGAAGACAACCAGATCAGCTTCTTGCGATCTGAATGTCGCAGTCGGCGAGGGCAAGGCCCGGCTTGCAGCGATTGCTTGTCGCATGGAAAGGTTGATCATAGCAATAAGGCTACGGCTTCCTTTTTAACCCACCTTCATCTTCGTGATAGCCTCAATCTCCCTTGTCTAGGTATTTCAGATAAGTACATACGTAACTTCATTAAATCAAGCTCAAAAAACCAATTTTGGAAGCCTTCAATTGAATCTCTATGTGTGTTTGACTTGATTAATTAACTAGCGAAAGGGACGACGGTGAGGTGAAGCCACAGCGATCGCTGCTCTGGACGGGGGACGCAAGGCCAGGCCCGTATCAACCAGTTGTCGCTAGAAATGATGGCTAGGTCGGGTCTACAGCTATCGCTGGTCTTAGCGGAAGTCGCATAGGTCAGGTTCATAGGTAGCAATCCCTCATCTCAAGAGCAGACGCGGAAGTCAAACCTCCGTGAGTTTGTTGTCGCTATGGATAACTACCTAGCACGTGAGGCCAGTTACATACGGCGGGCCATTGGAAAATCATGGATTTTAAGGTACATTAGTGGGGTATATAGAGGGAGGAAAATGCCTTACTTGAATTAGAAAAAGCATTATAAATACTTGGAAAATTTATTACAAGGCTTGTATAAGCAATACTTTGGTTTTATTATTAAGTTGATTGATGCGATGTAAATACTTTCTTGATAATGAAATGCTTTGATAATATGAAATGCTTTAAGGCGTCGGCTGACCAATAAGGAGGTAAGAAATGTCCACTGTACACTTAGGCTGTACCCCCTAACTGATAGGGCTTACCTAGCCTAGGTAGACTCATGTCTTCTCTATCAGTTGCTGTGAAGCTGACCAGTCTGTCTTTCGTTATGACAAGCAACAGCTGTGAAGCCGACTAGTATATCTCTCGTTAAGACGAGCGATTGCTGCAGACCCGACCTGACTGTCTTCCGCTAGACGAGCGATCGCTATGGGCTACCTATCCTGACGACAGACAGCTAGTCCAGCCTTACAGCGATTATTCGACTTGACGAGACACAGCCAGGTCATGCCCGTAGCGATCGCTTGTTACAGGGAGACAGCTGGGTCAGCTTCACAGCGATTGCTCGTCTTGACAGTAGACGGGGCAGTTGAGAGGTGCCCTATAACCCCCTATAATTACAGCGTACTTACAGAAGGGCCTATCTTGCAATCTGATTGGCTAAGAGCCCTTGTTCAAAATGATTCTCCACTTTCTAATCTCTATCTCTCAGCCAATCATGTCTCAGTATCTTAGGCTAAGTTGCTCAGCAATCATGCTCCCTGTAAAATGGTGATTCTCCCACACCCACCGTACAAATGTGGCAGTCGGGTACGATTAGCACAAAATACAAGATCCCCTTGAACAACAGTCTATTAGTTGTTTGATTTTTCAGAAGGGCTGACGAGAAAACGTTTCCCCCTCTGCGATTGCTATCCGCTCTCCGACGCTAGCATTCCCGTCAATGTATGCTGCAACGATGCGCTGATGAAATTACACCTCTCGGGATCTCCGCAATGTGGTGTATCGTATAGCAAAAAACCACGAATCAGCTTCATACGCAGGTGCACACGCCTGATGGAGTTTGGTCTCTGGGCGGGGGCGCAGTAGGGGTAGTGCTTAAGATTTGATCTGAGGGGGAAGAATAAGGAAATCTCTAATTAGCCTCGTTATCAGTCTCACGTGGCTCTCCTACCCTAAACCAAACGATCCTCACGCCTGCTGCCTACTATTGCGATATATAATCGCTTTCGACCTGGTCGCTCTGTCTTCTACTTAAAAGAATGATCCATTCCATGTCTCATGTACAAACGAGCGATCGCTGTAGCCCGGTGCTTAGTAGTGAATTGCTGCGACCGTCAAATCGTACGGACCTGACCTTTTTCTCTCGTAGCCAAACTGGTGATTGCAGTAGACCTAACCAAACTTTCAGCTCTTTTTTCTATTTTTGGATAATTCTATATATAGATTTATTGATTGACTGTGCTTGATTTGATATGTTCTTTAAATGCGATTGAATTGATTGGCTGGAGCCCCCGGCACAAAGCTAGATATCAAATGGTCATGGCTTCGTCTTATTTAGTTTAACTATTGTTGAGACTTTAGTGACCAGGTCCGTGTTCACCATTTCCGGTGCATCTGTGCCCATCCTTTGGGAGGGGTGACTTGTAATTATGCCCACCCAAGCATGAGCAGTTAAGCTGGACATGATGACGCAATCAGAATTCTGAGAGATCATAGGAGGACCGCTACTGGTTGCCATGTCACAGGGACGTTTCAGCCACAATACAGCCTGGATAGCACCTGAAGCCCCCCCAACAAATCATGGTGGTCGGTATAACTATGGTGAAGGATTAGGTGTAATAATGTTGTAGAAACTTGGGAAGAGGTGTGCTTGAGAGTATCCCCTATGGAGGGTCATAGCTGGGATGATCTATGTCAGCCCAGCCCTTGTTGGAGCTTTGGAGGCATTGATGCCTGTGCCCAGTCAATTAGTGTCAACTTTCCCTGATTTTTCTTTGTACATGTTTGGTTCGGGTGCATGCTGCAACTTGTGCTGAAAGCTTTGTGTGCCATAGTCGCGTGTGTAAATGTAGCCTGATCGTGGGATATCATGTCCCTCGCGTCCGGCAACAGAAAACCCATAAATGATAGTAAGTTGTAGGCTATTGTAGTTCTTTTGATTGAGCAGCAATAATCTATCTCCTTATCTATACCTAAGCTGTGTTAATATCTAAGCTACCGAGGAAGGCAGAAACAGATTGAACAGTGGAAGGGAAGATCCGTAATACGCCGTTGGTGACACAAGCTCGACAAACCAGCAGCGCCACAGGGCCACCGCCATTTTTTTTTTACCAATATTGAGAGAGCAAACACGCAGGCAACGGCACGCTGCTCCGGCCAGCGACCTAACTTAGGTACTTACCCCTGTCCATTAATCTTCGGTTTAGCGATTCATATCTCTGCTATGTTCCGCTAGGCTACTAGCTACCAAACGCGTTGCTGCATGGTGACATCAAATATCATCTGGCTGTACCTGCTTCTTTCACAGCTTCCTCCAACATGTTCGGAACGAGATCTAGAGTGCGAGCAAAGGAACTCTCTGCTCAGGCATCCGGGCAACCTCAAGGTAAGTTGTCTGCCTCTTCAAAGCCGGGAAGGCCCTGCTAAGTATATGGAACAAGCAGAACCACCCGTTCAGCAACGAGCAGAGCCACCCGTCCAGCAACGAGCAGAACCACTCGTCCAGCAACGAGCAGAACCACTCGTCCAGCAACGAGCAGAACCACCCGTTCAGCAACGAGCAGAACCACTCGTCCAGCAACGAGCAGAAACACCCGTCCAGCAACGAGCAGAAACACCCGTCCAGCAACGAGCAGAAACACCCGTCCAGCAACGAGCAGAACAACCCGCCCACGAACGAACAGATACAATCGACGAAGAACAGGGTCTAAATCAGTGGAAAGCTGGCCAAGACACCAAGGTCGCGGACAAACCTCCCCAAAGAGTATGTTGTCGTTGACCTCCCGCAGCCAATATGCCTGAATCTGACCTTTGAAGCTATATTCCCTCTACAAAAACCCACACTCGAAGTCCCCTGACATCAGACAATCACAACAAGGCGAACGTCTCCTTAACTGGCTGGAATCCATCAAACCGTACCGCCCTCGTCGACCCAGGTCGGACACTAACGTTCAGTTCTTGCCCGACTTTTACACCAATATGCCACCTAAGTCGACCTTGAAAGACTCCACCATCGGTCCACAGGGCCAGGGGACCATTTATCATTCGGCAGGGGTTTCTGGCATGGAACCGTTCTCCAAGGCGAACCAAAGGCCTGTTCTGGACCGGGGCTACCGGGACACTCTTCGAGCAAGTGAGGTGATTCTTCTTGAAGCTGAAGAGACGGTGGCAACTGACATTCAGTTGGTGATAAATACCATCGGCTCTGAATGTGGCAAACCGCCAAACCCAGAAGAGGAGTTAGGATCTCAGTCCCTCTCTGATGAATGTGTAAACATGGCCATAAATGGCGCAAATGAGCAAGAAGTCACTCGCTTCTTCGATTGTTACTTCTTTTCCAAAAAACTACTTCCCAAGAACATACGCCGTAACGATGGGCCGATGAGAAAAGCTGACGTTCCTAAATCCTCCTCCATCGTGGGTAATATCAGTACTCCCCATCCGGATCTGCTTCTAGGGTATCAGGGAAAAAGCTTCCCAAACGGGCAACTCGGGCAACTGGATGCTTGGGACACAAACTCTGCCAGGTTCGCTTTCCTCTCCGTTGACTATAAGGGGGACAGTGCTTCCACCGGCAGTCTTTGGGTCGCCACAAATCAATGCCTGGTAGCAACTGCCACGTGCGTTCGCACCATAGTGAAACTACGGGATGCGGTAAAGACACAAGGGGCTGTGGAAGTGGCTGATAAGCTCGACGGCCATGTCTTTGGTCTGGTTACAAGTGGTACGGAAGCCAGGCTGTTTGTAACATTCGCAGGAAATGACGGCAAAAGCAAGTATATGAAATTCATTCGTGGCTTTCTTCTGTACAATACAGCACAGCGTCAAGACCTAGGGAGGTGTATCAAGAAGATCTTCAAGTGGGCTGAAGAACGCCGGGGCCACATTGAGGCTGCTATCGGTGTCATCTTGGAAAGAAGCCTGACGGAGGCGAACATGATGGCGGCGAACATGATGGCGGCGAACATGATGGCGAACATGACGGCGGCGAACATGATGGCGGTGAACACGACGGCGGCGAACATGTTGGCGGCGAACACGACGGCGGCGAACATGATGGCGGCGAACACGACGGCGGCGAACAAGAGAACCCACGATGGTGATGGGGATGGTCCCCCAACCAAGCGTTGACAGGGAGAATCGGCTACGGTATCCCCAGACGTTTGAGTGCAGCGGCTCGCTCCCCACTTCTCTTTCTTCTTTTTTTTGTTCTTTTCTTATGTCTTTCGCAATAGAATGTGCTTTGATATTTCTTTTTTGTAACGGGATCTTAATCGGAATAAATTTCTTTGTCTCTTTGCTAAATACCCCTTCCCTCCCCCAACATATATCTCGGGCTGCATGTTGTGGGATTATGGAGGGCTAATAACAAATACCCAATAAAGAATAAACTGCATAATATCAATTCATATCGGTTTACTGCCAATTTTACTCTAGTCGTTGTAGCTGATTATAGCCGTCCGCTGCTGCAGCAATCAAATCATAGTAGCCAAACCAGTAGTCATCTGTTGAGACGAGCGATTGCGGCAGACTCGACACTCATTTTGTACAGACCTGACTGAGCTCGCCGCTGTGAAGACGGAGAATTTAAGAATAATAATAATAATAATCAAGACAATAACAATGAGATAATAACAATAATGTTACTGATAATAAATGCATTAGAGTAAACATGATTTCCGTGCATTCTTTCTTCTGAATTTGCTGTGCTTGCCACCCTTTCCATCTGCTCATTATGCCGCTGCCCTGCACATCCATCACACGCACATTTGGTGCTTCTCCCTAATATCTATACAACCAAGACCGAATTCGCTTGCCGTTGGACCAACGACGGCATCAAACAATAAGTATCTAGATGGGACCCGCCTGGACGGCCGCAATGATCCGCTCCACCACAGTGGGATCGGACAGGGTCGACGTGTCGCCCAGCTGGTCCTGCTCCCCGGCCAGGATCTTCCTCAGCACGCGCCTCATGATCTTCCCCGAGCGCGTCTTGGGTAGGTCGTCGACGACGTAGATCCTCCTGGGCGCGGCGAAGGGCCCGATGGTCCTGCGCACCTGCAGGATCAGCTCGTCGCGGATCTCGGGCGTGACGGCGCGGTGGTCCTTGAGCGTCAGAAAGGCGACCGAGGCCTGGCCGGTGATCTCGTCCTGGACGGCGACGACGGCGGCCTCGGCCACGGTGAAGTCCTCGATCAGGGCCGCCTCGATCTCGGCGGTGGAGATGCGGTGGCCGCTGACGTTGATGATGTCGTCCATGCGGCCGCCGATCCAGTAGAATCCGTCCTTGTCGCGGCTGGCTCCGTCGCCGGTGTACTGTGAGTTTTGGGTTAGCCGCGAGAACTAAGGGAAACGAAGCGGGAGCATGAAATACTTACGTAGTATCCCTTGAAGGGCCTCAGGTAAGTGTCCATATACCTGTCGTGGGCACCCCAGACGGTGCGGGCCATGCTCGGCCAGGCCTGTTTAAAGGCAAGGACACCCTCCACATTGGCGCCGTCAATCTCCTCACCAGTGGCGGCGTCGAGAATGGCGGGCTCGATACCGAAGAAGGGGAACGAGGCTGCGCCTGGCTTGGTGGGAGTGGCTCCGGCGAGGGGAGCAATGACGTGGGATCCCGTTTCTGTTTGCCAATATGTCTGTCCCGCGCGGTGAGCCTTTGATGATAGCGAGCATGAAGCTACTTTTGGGCGGGAGAGAGAGATGACTTACATCAACGATTTGGGCCTGTCCCTTGCCGACCACTTCGAAGTACCACTTCCACACCTCAGGAGCGATTGGCTCACCAACTGATCCAAGCACGCGTAGATAGGCCCGGTCCCCAGTAACATGCTGGTCGCCCGACTTCTTCAGGAGCCGGAGCGCAGTCGGGGCAACATAAAAGTGGGTGACGTTGTGCTTGTCGATGATATCCCAATACCGAGAAGGATTAGGATACATCGGGCTGCCTTCAAAGACAATAGTTGAAACGCCAAGTAGGAGAGGCGCATATACAACGTAGGTATGCCCTGTAATCCAACCGATATCACCGCCGCAAAAGAAGCTGTCGGAATCATGAATATCAAACACGTACTTACCAGTCGCGGCAGCACCCACCAGATAGCCGCCAGTGCTGTGCAGAACACCCTTTGGCTTGCCCGTAGACCCCGACGTGTAGAGCAAGAACAGGGGATCCTCTGCGTTCATGCGCTCGGGCGCGATGTAGGCCGGCCACTTCTTCACGGCGTCCTGCCACCAGTGGTCCCTCCCGGGGATCCACTGCACCTCGGACTCTGTGCGCCTGAAGACGAGCACGCTGGTGACGGCTGGGCACTCGACGAGGGCTTTATCGACGATGTGCTTGATGGCGTGGGTCTTGCCGCCCCGCTTGCTCTCGTTGGACGTGAGCACCACCTTGCACTTGGCGTCGTTGATCCTGTCCCGCAGCGAGTCGGAGGAGAAGCCCGCGAAGATGACGGAGTGGACGGCGCCGATGCGGACGCAGGCGAGCAGGGCGATGATGGCCTCGGGCACCATGGGCATGTAGATGGCGACGGTGTCGCCCTTCTTGACGCCCATGTCCTTGAGCACGTACGCGAGCTGGCAGACCTCGCGCAGCAGGTCGTCGTAGGTCAGCACGCGGCCATGCTCGGGCTCGTCGGCCTCGTAGATGAGGGCGACCTTGTCAGGGGTGGCGAAGGCGTGGCGGTCGACGCAGTTGTAGCAGGCGTTGAGCTCACCGCCCAGGAACCAGGAGAGGTCTCCCCTCTCGAGGCTGCCGCGGCGGACGATGTCAAAGTCCTTGGACCAGGTGAGGAGGTCGCGGGCCAGCGATCCCCAGAATTCCGACGGGTTCTTGATGGACTGCTCATGCAGCCGCTTGTAGTTTTCAAACGCTGAGAGGCCATCGCCTTCTAGATGGGGCTTGCTGGGGTGCGCTGAGAGGGGAATGACTGGTTAGTTACATCGTGGCCCCCTGGGAAAAGTAGTTGGAGAACAGATGATGGGCGGTGCTTGGCGTTGGAGAAGGTTGCACTCACTATTAAGCAGACCTGCAGGAACATCTACCGAGGGGCTGTTAGTACTTTGTGGCAGTTCACACCAATACATAAATCGCAGCGCCGCGATGGAGCTTTGCGCTGCTAGATGACTTACCAAAAGCATCGGCCGGAGCCGGCCCAGATCCGTTGGTAAGGATAGACATTTTGATACCGCCTGCGATTTCTATGAAGAGGGGTTTGAAAATATGATGAGGGTAGAGCTGATCGTCCCGGCGGTCTGGTGGCAGGTCAGGGTGAGACAATAGGCAGCCCTTCGGTTGGGTCCCGGGCTGGGTAGAATGGTGTTTTTCCCTTTTGGTTCGGCAATTGAATAAAAGCTTCCTGTCTGCCGCTCAGGGAGATGGTAGGAGGCCGATCAACAGGTTCCAGTTGAGGGAGGAAGAACAAAGAACAGAGAGATTGGGTGGCCGATCTTACGTTATGCTTAAAATGGCATCGCAGAATTTGATTCCTCGGCGGCCCAGAATCACTGTCAGAGCTCGTAACGGTCCTCCAATGAGCCACCAATGTCAGCTGTTTCCCGCCACGGATGGGGCTCATTCTCCGACTCAACATGTTTCAATTGGTTGGGGGTAGACATGTGAATTATGGGACCGGAATCAGGGGACAAAGTTACGAATATCCAATATACACATGTGATTCATTCATGTAGCTATCAGCTCTTCATTAGCCCAAAACTGGGATAAATCCTGTGGGCTGGGCGGCTGTAAATCGTGAGTGTGGCAGATACCAAGCGAAGCACACCACTCACGGAAGGTAACCCACCCCTGACGAAGGGTACAGAACTCGTGTAGTTGTGGAATCGATCACTCAGGGGCATATTCTCCACTGTCCCAGGGATCTGTTCACCGCAAAATTGATGCAGCCCGACCGTCTTACGGTAGCACCAGCATCCCGATTTCCCATTCACGCGGCCCGCCACGGCGATCATGCTATCCACCGTATCTCGGTCAGCCCACGCCGAGAGGCCAGTCCTGTTTACCCTGAGTACATGACCAGGTCAGGAGATTGGATAGAGTTTGATGGTGGCAACGATTCGCGTCCATGAAAGGCAGTGGAAGCCGACCTAGATCAGGTGTACGAGCCCGGACTGCAACCCATTTTAAGCTCTGGGATCCCAATTGGGATCAACCTCGTTCAACAAATTCAAGTCCTTGAATGGGCCGGCTGCAAGAATCTTGTCCAAGCCGATCAGCTTGTAACTCGAGTTGGGGTCAGCTGCCTTGCCACCAGGCAGCTCGTTGGTATCGTCGTGTACTACCAACAGACCATTGGGGAATTCCGATCCCAGGTTGACTCCCACCACAGCCAGGCCGTCCGTGTTAGAAACGTGATCAATTCCACCATCAGCGGAGTCGGTGATGGTGAAGGTCATGACGTAGTCGTGAGGAGCAGCGCGCTTGTAGACATTGTAGGCGCTGACGCCCTGGCACGAGTTGATGATGAAGCCTTCATCCTTGGATTTGCCCTGGACGAGCGTCACGCCCTCAACGTCGCCGTAGAGGTTCCCATCCCCGACAAAGGCAATCTTGTACCCCTCTCCACTGCCATCCGGCTCCGCATCATAGCGCCAGAGGGCAGAGGGCTCCTCGCCAAGGATCAGCCAGCCGTTGTCTTCATCAGAGACGCAGCCCTCGACTTGCCCGCCTGAGCCACCAACGAACTCACGTACGAGCTCAGTGTGGAGAGTACCGTTTGAAGCCGCCGTAAGTTCGTATTGCATGTAGCGTGCCGACTTCTCGTTCACGAAAAGGTATTGCTTACCCGTCTTCTTGGAGCGGTAGACGCAGGAGCCGTACACTTCATCCTCAGCATACGAGGGCTGAATGCCACCCGGGATGTCCTTGATTTCACCCTCACTGGTAATTTCGAAAATGCTATCCGTGTGTAATTTGTATTAGCAATCTGGCCTTTTGTTTTCGCGTGTAGCAAGTCTAGAGCTCTTACCAGAGAGTATTATCACCGCGACATGCGGCAAAGGCGAGGTCTACAGTACGATTGCCTGCCTGGAAATTGTAGATGACATCCACATTGTTCGGCTTGCTGGAGTAGTGCATCTGAAGTTGCTTGCCCTTCAGGTCGAAGACCGCGAGGCCTGCACCGTCTCCGGCCTTGGTTGTTGTGATGATGCGAGACAGCTCGGGTGACTTGGGCGAAATCCAGATGGCAGGGTCGTCGCCATCAGACCCATTAGCATCCGTCTCATATTCAGGCTCGACGAGCAAGAAAGAGCAGTGCAGACCGCCCCAGCCCTCCTTGCATTCACAAGTATCGGGACCGATGCACGAGCCGTTCCCGGAGCAGTCATCTTCGCACTTGAATTCGCCGCAAGTCTCACCAGTGAATCCTGCAAGACAATCGCAAGCGCCATTTGAGGAGAACCCATTGAAGGAGCATGCCTTTGTTATAGGCGAATGCTTGAGGCATCCATCCAGATTTCGGGGGTTATACTCCACGTTTGGTTCGATGTTCAGCCCCGACAGGGCATTCTCAAGGTTGCTAAGACCAAAGCCAAGCACATCTTCTCCCTCAATTGCGTAGGCGAGGGCGCCTTCTGGGTATTTGGACGTGGAGGCTTGATACAAGCTGATTCCCTGGATCTCGGGCTCCTCCACCCCAGCCAGCTCCCAGCTACCTACCAGTGTCCACGGATACTCGTAGACAGAGACAGACTTCTCCAGAGCTACAAGCAGATAATCTTTGGAGCCCTTCTTGGACACATACATAGCGACGCCAGTTATCTCATCCTCGACTTCACCAATCAATGAGAGCTCGGGTGCCTTGGTGGACTCTGCCAGATCAAAGGCGTAGAGCTTATTGCCCCCATCAGGTGACAAAAACAGCTTCGACTCGGCCTGGGAGACAGCGCAGCCGGCCATTTCAGCCGGAATATCAAATGTTTGAACCTGCTTGCATGTCAGAATTGGTGTGGAATTGCCACGGCGATGGTGAGGTGGATTTTTACCCGTAGAACTTCGATTGTATCCCCAGCCTCTCTGACGAGGAATTGAATGCCCTCGGTTTTTCCAAAGATGAATATATAGTTATTCTTACTGGGGCTCTTCCACGTGCACAAAGCAGACCAGTCTCCGAGTGCAACATAGCTAGCGTCATCGACTTTAGAGACGGCAGGCAGCTCGTAGAGGGCCAGTTCGCTGGTAGTCATGGGGATAGACACCAGGTAATCCTTGCCGCCAATGTCGTACAGCGTGGACACCAGCTTTGCCCTCCCTGTGAATAGGCTCTTGCTTGGCTCGAGGGGCGCATCGCCATTCAGGTCCCACACGTGGAAACCTCCCGTGGAGGCACCGCCATCGTTACCAAGCAAAAGGGGCTCGCCGGCACTGGGGTAGTACGTGGTCGTCCAATCCGACTCGACCTCGCCCGAAGTGAGGGCGCTGACGTTGAGGCTCACCGCCGTGACAAAGCCGGACTGGAAGCCAGCGACTGCTGCCAGTGTAAGGAGAGGCCGCATCGTGGAGTGGAAATTCTAAGCAGAGAGACTAACAATAGTTTTGAAACGAGGGGATGCCTTGGAAAGGCAGAAGACTGTTCCACTGCGCCATGGTAGTACGACGGTCTGGTGCGAAGCAGCCGGTTCAAATACTGGATATTTGCCGTGCTGCTACATACGACCCTCCTGCCGCTCTCGAAGATCGGAGTGCCGCTTAGAAGTTCTCAACCTGCCTATTCGGTCGCCGCCATCCGGAATGATGACAGTTAGGTTGCACCCAGAAACAAGAAAGGCTCGAGTTGGATGGGGCGGCCCGGTGTGACAGCCGCGTGTGGCAATTGAGGAGGGTGATTGGTGTGGGAGCTTCCTGAAATTTCAATGGTGGTGTGGACGGGGAGAATATGGAGGGCTTCGACTGAGCTGCCAGGGGCCGCTGGGCTCTAATTAGCGGGGCTGCAGTGCATAAATATGCTGAAGCATGTCACTGATTCACTGTAACGGCCCGCTGAGGGAGGCTAATGGTTGGCTCCATTCGGGTGCAGTGAATCGGCCCCCATCTTCCTTCCAAGTTCTAGATTAATACATGTCAATTGGCTCGAAAGTTGCGACGGGTAATAAAAAAAAACCATAGCATTGGTATATGCCATGATTCATCTCCTTCATGCGAGTTGCCTCTGAAACCTGGCTCGTGTTGATCAACTGATGGCTTGTGAAGTGGTGTTACAGCCGACATGTACTATAGGTTGCTACAGGGGGCAATGTCCAGTGGTAGTAAAACACCGCACCACGCCTCTAATATGGAAGAAACAAACTTTAGACTTACAATGATCCATAGTAATTTAAGAAATCCCTGTATATTGTAGCTACGTATTCTGTTCGCCTGCTATCGTTTGCCGTGGCTCCATGAGCCCAACGTGCTGCAATCTCCGTTGCCATGTCACTCCGTCAAAGAACCTCCATCTTCAAGAGCCGACATTATGCGTGTTGCTGCTTTCACATGCTCATTCAGGATAGTCAGCAACGTCTAGGTGGCATGCTGTTGCTTCCCTCTCTAATGTAGGAAGCGTGCCTTCCATCTTGCCAATTTCTCCATTTCTTTCTCTTCGTCGATGAGGGTGGTTCCAGGATAATGCACGCACATCTTCACAATTTTGAACCCCTACATCGCTTTCATTAGCAAGTTTCGATCCAGCACATGCAGCACATGTCGATTGACTCACATCAAATCCTACCTCCATGAATCTCACTCTCCTGGACACCCAGATTTTCCAGGTCTGGGCACCTTCCGCCTTCCCAATCCATTCCGACACGTGTGTGCTCCAGTGAACGCGGAGAGCCACGATCCCCCTCGTATTCGCCGCAGTAGTAAACCCTCTAAAGGTGCGGCCCAAGTTGTACGGGCAGAACTCCACGGCGATCGGCGATTCGTAGCCCATGAGCCGCTCGTCCCCAGAACGATCAGTCATCTTCAGCCCCGCCAGATATCGCGAGCCGGCCAGGTCCATGAAGTAGAATGTGAGCTGGCGCAAGCTCTTCCTAACCACCGTTTGGAGCCTGTAGAGCTGCCGGCAGCCATAGTCGAAGGTGTACGCGTCCCCGGTCCTCATGGCCCTCTCGATATACTCCTCGATGTGTCCACCGTGTTTGAGCCAGTACCCCACGCCGGCTTCCTGGGGCAGAGGGTCATCGTTCCACGTCGGCCCGCGCTTCATACGCAGAATGGAAAGGATGGCCTCCGCCAGCTCCCAAACTCGTTTCAAATTCCTGAGTTCCGGGTTGATTCGCCTCGGGCGTGTTTGCCGCCACAGAGACCTCCAATCTTCAGGCTGCCACGATCCGTACTCGAGCCAGCGTTGGCGTTCAGGCTCGTTGAAGGAGTTGAAAAGCCAGGAGTGTTCTGAGGCGTGGTAGACGCTGAAGACCCAGGCGCGCTCGCTCCCCGGGCCGAACTTTGACTTCCAAAAGGCTTGGTCGTGGAGGATCGGCCAGAATGCCCTGGTCGCCCGCCGCATCTTCAGGACGTCTGTAGTTTCGATACGTGCCGCGATCATGAGAATCAGCTCTGTTGGGAGGCGGGAGAAGGGATCCTGTGCCTCACTCTTCTCCCTACGTCTTCTACGTCTTGGACGACGCGTAATGGGAGGGGGAGGCAAAGCAGGCGGGACGTCGCGATTACTATTAAAGAGCAGGTCGGGTCGGTCGTGGATAGGGTCAAGCTGGACAGTATAAGCTCCCTGATCTCGAGATAGTCCCGGGAACCTGGTACGCGGTGCATTACTAGAGTCGTTGTAGAGCCCGGGTAGTCCTAGATAGTCATGACCCCAAAAGAGGGTATTGCCGACTATGGGAAGAGAGAAGCAGACATCGAATAGTCTCCGGAGGTTCATCGGCGATGGGCCGTTGGCCATTTTCAGAATGCACCAGCAGTGGGCATGGAAGACGAATCCCCTCCGATTGTTGTAGGCAGGCTGGTCCCCGACTCCAAGGGCATCGGTGCTTTCGTCGGGGGTCTCAACGTCTGACACAGGGTGTATGTGATAGAAGTGTTCAGGTTCCGGGCCGATGTACTCGCATTCTTCAGTCAGGTGGACGCCGAATCTCTGGCCCCTATACACTAGAGAATCTCAGCACATTCGCCCTTGCTCCGAGATCAAGACGGGGCTGAGTTCAAGATCCGACTGCTTGGCCTTAGTAGTACGTACATGCTCGATACCTATGTGCCCAAAGTGCCGGGCGGTCATCGTCGCGTTCTCCCTCGGGACCAACTCTGACACCGCATATCGGGCAGCAATGGAGATTCCGGTATCCCCGGTTGAGATATCGATTTGGATCTCTAGCCATTATTCAGATCTGTGGGTTGCAAATGAGCAGCGACGGTGATGATTCTTGCCAGTCGGTCATCATACGCAACCCAAATGCAAACCCCGCACTCACTGCCCACGTCTATTGCAATATTCCAATATGCGGGATCACCATTTCCTCCTAAATCATTAACACCAATCTCGAAGACAATGAATCCATTTGATATCAAGGCTACAAACAAACTACGTAAAGCTAAAGAAGTCTAAATCGTGATTCCGCTGCGCCGCGTCATTTTCACCGTTTCCCTTTTCCACCGTCTGCATCAGGCTGTTCATGCTGAGCGGACTCATCCCACCAGCCACATCCTGGTCCATCATCGGCGCGCGGCCATTCTCCTCATTCCGCTTCGTGCCGCCGTTCCCGTTCTCTGCATTACTGTTCTGCCCCAGCACCGAGCTCGCACTCAGTCCCGCCGGCCCCAGCGCGAAGTCATCCATCAGAGCCTCGAACCCGCCGCGAGGCTCGCCGTCCTGGTCGCCAGGCAGCCTGCCCAATCCCCACATGTCCGACGAGGGCGTCACGAGCGCCATGTCGTCCGGCCGGCCGGCGCCCTGGCCCAGGTCCATGTCGATGGCCGAGGAGCCGTCGAGGAAGCTCAGGTCGAAGCTGTGGATGCCGTCCGACGTGCTTCCCAGCGGGAAGGACATGGAGTCGGCGTGCGCGCGGTGCCGCTGGTGGCTCATGTCGCCGCCGCCGAACACGCTGCTCATCTGCTGCTGCTGCTGTCTGTAGGACGAGCTCGGCGGCGTGGGCTGCGAGAAGAACGGCGGGGGAGGGCGCGGCAGCTCCGACGCTCGCCTGCTGCCGCCGCCGGGTCTTCGCTTCTTGGCTGGATGACCGCCGATGTGCGCGTCGGTAGCCTCTCGACGGGATGGCACGACTGCCGGCGGGGCTGCGAAGTCGCCTGATCCGCTGAGGGGGAACATGCCGTGGCCTCGCATCGCGCTCTGCTGCGGGTCCTCTCCCAGGTTGATGCGGACCTGGTTCAGCACCGCCTTGAGGAGGTGGTCCATGCGGGCGGCGGGATGATATGTATGGCTCATGTCGCCGAGCGCGTCGCTGAGGATCTCGAGGTATCCCATGTACGTCCGCCGGTCCGCCTCGCTCTTGTGGAAGGCGAGCGCGGCGATGAGCGCGAGGGCCGAGGTGCCGGCGTGCTGGATCCCCGTGACGAAGATCTTGCGGCCGTCGAAGCGCTGGCGGTGCTGCCAGAAGATACGGGAGACGCGGATGGCCTGCTGCGTGCAGATGCTGCGGGAGAGTGCCGCGCGGCTGTCGTGGACCATCGAGTGCGGATCGCCCAGGCCGATGGAGTTCTCCTTGTCGATCACCACGGGCGCCGTGCCCGGCTCGCCCATCTGGTCGGTCTCGGGGCTGGGGTGAGATCCGGTGCGTGAGCCTACGCTCGAGCCGTCGCCGGTGTCGTACTTGGCCCATGGCCTGTGCAGTAGGATCATGGAGACGTGGTACTGCTGATGAAGCAGGAAGAAGCTGTAGGGAGCCGTCTTGATGTTGGCGGGCTTCCATGCGAGATGGTCAGGTAGGCGGCGATACCAGTTCTGCAGCTGGCGATCGAGATTGACCACATGCAGATAGGCATTGTCCTCTGCCTCGGTCATTGAAAAGTAGTTGTTTGGGTCGACCTTCCGGAGGCCACGGCTGTCGCGTGTTTCTACAATGCGGCCGGCCAGCTCCATCAACTCGATCAGTTGCTCGTAGATATCGGTTACCATGTTCTGTCCCAGTGGCGAAGGCAGATACTCGGACGTGAGGAGGGAGAATTTGTCCGAGAGAAGCTCCATGCTGATGTCCTGACTCTTGATGCTCGTAGGTCGCCCGAGGAACAAAGCCCAGTACTTGTCGTAGATGACAGCCGCTCGCATCACCATGCGGCGAGTGCAGACCTCCTGCTCTGGCATGCCGTCGGTGCGGCAGTCCAGGTGAAGTCCAATGTCGAATGCTAGTCGGTTTGCCATGCCTATCATAAACAGACCTTGTGTCAGTACGGGTACTTTCTTGTGATAACTCATTGTAGAGTATCGTTACTCACCCGAGTACATCCATCCCGTATTATCCCTTCCCACCCCGCATTCAAGATCACCGAGGAGCAGGAGCGCCTGAACACTCGGGATACCCCCAGGTCTCTCAAGCTCAATATCAAGCATGTACTTGGCCTCCCTGTGAAGAGTGCTCTCACGGTTCCCCAGCGAGATCTTCTTCATATCGTCGCGTGTCTGGTCAGACCCTCGGTAGCCCATTGCCAGCACGCAGATGTGGAGGAAGCTGGAATAATATTTAGGATGCTGCGAGTCGCGGTCTGCTTCAAAGGCCTCGCGATCGATGACCTGGATGACCGAGTTGTAGTATTCCCAGAAGTTGGTCATGAGGTAGTCGTAGGTGGCCGTGCTGAGGGAACGAATGATGCGTTCCGCTCTGCGAACCTGCTCCGGGGGCTCCCGGGAATCGAACTGGTCCGGTGATTCTGCGTATACATGACTGTTTGCCGTGGGGCCGAAGAAGCGCAATCGTCCGGAGAGCTGGTCGAATGAGAGATTGGCCTTGTTGGATAGCAGACGGTGGACAATGTCCTCTTGCCTGGGGTCCAGCATGCGAAGGGGTGAGCCCTCCATGTGGAATGACGGCGGAGGCATCTGTTGCTGTTGCTGCTGTTGTTGGGCCAAATGGATCTCCACGCTGGCCATTGAATCGGTCATGTCCAAGTCCTGCTTCATTGGTTCGTCATTGCGCGAGTCTGGTGGCGAAGGGACATGCACACTCGGCGAGGCAGCATGATACGATGACGGCGCGATTGAGCTCTGGCGGTCACCGTCAATAGACCGCTTCTTCTTCTGCTGAGGCTCTGACGATTTGTTCTGCTGGTCGTGCTTGGTCTTGGGAGGGTGGCTGGCGGGAGGCGGCTGAACTCCCTTGTCCTTGAGCATGCCCTCGAGCATTGATATCCGGTCAGAAAGCGAGGACATGTAGGCCTTGGAGATTGGTCTATACACGAAGAGTGAGCAGTTTCGTTCAGCAATTCATCATTAGGTTGAGCTTACCGTCTTCGCTCATCATCATTCTTAATTACACATTCAGTCCCCGATCTACGGCACTGGTTGCATTCCGCTTGACCCTGCGGGACGACACATCGGATCCGTCTATCGCGACAGGAGGCACAGGCTACTGAGGCGCGATGACGAACCTGCTGGCGTCCAGACTGGCGGGAGCTTGTGCTGCTTCCATTGCGTGGGGATATATTGGCCTGTCCGGCGAGGGTGATGGTCTCACCTTCGTCCCTCGTGTCTTCGGCAGACATGTTATGGGGTTTTAATAAAGATACACCGAGCGAGTGTGCCAGGGATCGCCCTGTGAATAAGATAAATGAGAAAGGCGTCACTCTAGTCTAGGAGATTAAGCAAGAAGAGCGCCAGTTGGTAATGGGGAATTAGAGATTTAGACAGCAGAGACTGCGCAGTAATCGGAACACACACACGTACGGGAGAGGATGAAAATGGGGAAAAGGGTCTTGTCCTCCTGGGCGAGGGAGCTGAAGTTGTCACAGGTGTGGACTGCGGAGTTGGGGGCATGGATGGCTTCCTCTCCCCCACAGACTGACTTTCGCTCCAATTAACCCCGGGCAACCCGCTACGATCAGTAACGAGAACCCATTGACACGGTCAGGCAGGCATGCAAGGCGCTACGTCCGACAGCGGATCAATTCCAGCTAATCAAAGTCATGGGGTTCCAATCCACTGGCGTCCGGGGGCGGGCTCTTTCAGCCCACCGAGACCCAGTTCGCAAACAACCCAGTGGGACAAGCTCGCGAAGCCGGTGGAGGCAGGCAGCAGAGGAGGAGGCCCCATTCCCAATCCATGGGCCGTAGCCTGTGGACTGGCCAGAAGATCGAGGTGTGACCCAAGTATCTCCGGGGGATTCTCCACAGCCAAATCACTCTGAGGCGCGCCAAGACCCGGGGCCCCAGATTGTGTTGGGCTGTGCCGACGCGTCCGCCAGCAATATCACAGGTTTTGCTATTGTGCTGGTCTATCAAAGAGGCGAGGCCGGGTGGGTTCTGACCAGGGGTTGCGAGAGCACAAGTGTGAACCCGCGGGCCAGTCAGAGGAGACGTGTTGGTACCACGGGCATCCTCACGACAAAAAACCGATTTGCCGGAAATTGCCCCGGCTATTTCTCTGTGGAAATAGGAATTCCGGGTGGGACAAGGTGGGGGAGAAGCTGGGGTAGTAACACTTGGGTCTTCGTGAAAAGGGGTGGTGGGATGGAGGTGGAGCAACTGTTGGATCAGGACAGGGTGTGAGACAAATAATGGCTGCTGCTAGCGGCCTTGTCAAGCATTAGGGTCGTGGATGGGCCAGAGTGTAAAATCTCTGGGGTTAGAGGCGACTTGGCGATGATGGACTGCAGCAAGACACCACCTCGCTGAGCCGATTGGGGGTAAGGGGGCACGACGTAATTCGTCCTCGAGTGCATTGGTCACTTACACTATCACTTTCCCCAATCAGAATCTCCTACCGGTGCAGACTGGTGCTTCCACCAGGGTCAGGAGATGGGGGATGTGACTCTGGAGTCTCTGGTCCCCTCGCCCAGTCCTTCCACCCTCTCTCACCCATCCCAAACCCCGCATTCTGCTATCTCCCCGGCGTCATGGAGGGTTGACTCCATGAATAGCCCTGGATCAAGACCCCCACAGCTTCTGACTCGTGCTGTATCGTCCCTCCCCATGATCTAGTCTAGATCGAGCGCCCTAGTCGTGAGCTGAGCGTATGCGGCATATCGCACGCATGTTGCAGTGAGGGGGTTAAACTTGGCCCTGGGCTAAAGGGTTTAGTCCGACCGGAGGGATGCCGCTCTGTGGGAGGAGGGACGCATGAACAGCAGAACCAAAGCTGCCTGCATGCTTATCCCCTGCCTATTCCCCCGCGGGTGGTTGGCCAAAGGGTTGCAGAGCTTGACTCGCCGTGTGATGAGTGATGAACACATAATCAATCTGCCCTCCCTCCGCTCGCTC
Source organism: Clonostachys sp. G952 (assembly GCA_027569935.1). Classification (NCBI taxonomy): domain Eukaryota; kingdom Fungi; phylum Ascomycota; class Sordariomycetes; order Hypocreales; family Bionectriaceae; genus Clonostachys; species Clonostachys sp. G952. The sequence continues at coordinate 64,746 of JAPDLB010000047.1, forward strand.
TCGTTTGCTGCCCGATCTGCAAGGCAACATGACATGCACGCGGTGCTTCATTGGAGGGTCGCCGATGCTCGCTCAAACCTGGTCCATGTCTTCTACTGCACATTCGTTTCCCCATCCATTCATGCAGCTCCCCCGGCTATTGCTTTAGCCATTCGCTTGCTTGTGAGATTGATGCTTTCCATGCTTTGGCCCCTGTCTCCCGCCCGATGCGCGTGTTCCATCACAGTGACCAAATGTCGACATGATGAAGTCACACAGATCGTTGTAGAGCTTGCTCTGTTCTCGACTCATCTCGCTCGCACAGTTGGGAATTCGCTTATGGCGTCGGCTTTGGATCGCATCAATTGACTAAATGAAACTTCAAGCAAGGCTCCCCTCATTCATGCGTGCTTGCATATATACTCTAGTCTCACCCTCCCATTTATCTCCCCCAATCCCATCGACAAAAAGTCTTTCTCCGTCATGCTTCCCTCGTAATATGATACAGTGCGCAGCTAACCCTTCAGTCCACGTTCCAGTCATTGTCGTTTCCCCTCACGTACGTGCTCAGCCCCTCCCAGTCGTTGGTCAGGTTGGCCTTGACCTCTCCATTGCCAAGGAAGGCGAACCGGTTGCCGAACCGATACTTGATGTCGTAATCTTCATATCGTGGTTCCTTGATTGACTTGAGGAAGTGGATGGTCTATAAACGGCAGTGGGATGTCAGCATTCGGTCAAATGGGAAGTGCGTAGTACTGCGTATCGGAGTGGTACTGGTCTAGAAGGTCACTGCAACCCACACAGCAGCCGTGTTTTGTCACTGACGCAGCGTGGAGGGTAGCAGGTGAAGCCGAAAGAGGGGAAGGCATCAAAATAGTAGTGGCGATGCGACGAGCACTATGAGAGGGGGGGGGGAGGGGGGGTGCACTTACGGATCCTGGCCACAAGTAAATCCTCTGCTTCATCTTGCCGTCCTTGAACCAACTCCGGCATTCCTCCTGGAAGACGGTCGTCTTGTGGAACTCGTCGAAGTGGGCGTAGATGTCATCAAGTGCCTCCTGCTTGACGCTGATGGAGCGGATGTTCTCGTGCTGGATCTTCCTCATCATCTTGACCGCGTACTCGATAGTCGTCTCGATCGAGGGCAGCAATGTCCCAGAGCTCCATGTCGCACCCGGACCCTGTAGTTCCCGTCAGTAAAAGACGCCATTGCCCCTCCAGAGTCGCACTTACAACTATAACGTGGTAGTTAGGGAACCTCGGCGCGCTGGTTCCCAGGTAGAGATTCACACCACCAGTCGACAGTGCATCCCAATCCTGATCCAGCGTCTTTCCCGCGCCATTGATGAGTCTGAACCGGGGTCTAAAGGCGACGTTGAAGCCCGTCGCGCATACCAAGATATCAATCTTATGCAGCGTCCCGTCCTCTCCAACCACGCCCTCCTTGACAATCTTCTCAATGCCGCCGTACACGGGCTCGACGTTGGGCTGGACCAGGGCCTCCAGGTACCCATCCCCGGGAGATATTCTTCGGCACCCGGGCGACCACTTGGGGATGATGAACTCCTTGAGCTTGTCGTGCCCAGGCCCCATGCGTCGGTTCATCTCGTCAGTGATTACCTGCCGGAACGCATTGTTCATCTCCGAGTTCTGCTGGTACATGCCGAAGAGGGAGTTGATCTCTGCCTCGATGCGCTTGCGGAACTCGAGGTGGTAGGCTGGATCGTCCCGGAACCTCTGCTTGTCCTCCTCCGTGAAGAAGTACTGGCGATTTCCCGGCTGATCGCCACCTTCACCCTTCTTCAGCTCCTTCTCGAGGACGCCCCCTCCACTGCCAGATTGTTAGCGCCACCCTGCCCTGTTTCTAATTCTGTTTGGGGGAGGAGGTACGCATTGAAGATACTCACAATGGCGGGCTGATCCAGGTGCTGGACCGCATGAAGACTTTGAGATCTTTGGCGATTGGCTGCAGCGACGGCACAATCTGCACGCTCGTGCTGCCCGTGCCGATCACGCCCACAGTCTTGCCCTTGAAGTCGACCGAGTGGTCCCAGGCGGCAGAGTGCATCTTGGGGCCCTCGAAGTCGTCGAGACCGGGGATGTCCGGCCACTTCCAGCTGTTGAGGATGCCGGTGCCGTTGATAAGGACGTGGCACCAGTCCTGCCAGGTGCCCTTGGAGGCTTGGTCCTCGAGGGTGACGTTCCACATGCCCTTGTCCTCTTCCCACTTGGCCTCAATCACCTTGGTGTTGAGCTTCATGTACTTCTTGGTGCCATGTTTCTCGACAAAGTTCTCAAAGTACTTCTGGATCTCGTCGCCGGGGGCGTAGTATCGCGACCAGTCTGGTTTAGGGTCCCATGAGTAGTTGTAGAGGTGAGACGGGATCTCGAAAAATGTCAGTAGATGAACGTTCTTACACGGCGGCGTCTGGTATGTTATAGATGTGTATTGAGGTAACTTACATCACATGCTACTCCGGGGTAGGTATTCTCATACCATGTACCGCCAAAGTGAGGGTTCTTGTCGTAGAGAGTCAGTTCCCAGGAGCCTTCTTCAAGCATCCTCTCCATCTTATATGCCAAGGCAATCCCAGTGGCGCCAGCACCTATGCAGATAGTACGGATCTTGGTAGGCTTGGAGTGGTATTGGGGAAGAACGCGGTAAGTGGCATCTTTTGGCACGTATGGAGGGTACCAGAACTCTTCTGCCTTGTGTCCGTTGGTGCCATTGCTGAGAAACTCGTTTGTCTCTGGGATCTTTTCTTTCTTGGCAGCGCTCGTCACGCTGGCCGTGATGAATTCTTCTTCAACGTGAGGCGCCATCCTGTAGACAGAAAGTGATGAGGATAGTCAAGAGGAGGATGGAGAGGGGCTGAGAGGTACAAAGGGTTCTTGAGGTTGGGGAAGATGACAACCAGAGCCTGACTTGGAAACTAAGTAGATATACTCCAAACCTCCCTGGGGATTGGCTTGCCTACCTGCCCGCGAATCACGCGATCTTCACCATGGCAGTCAGATGGAAAGGCCAATTATCGTACGGTCAAGGATGGGAAGAGCATGTTGATTTCCGAGCGAGCTAAGAGGGGACATGGCAAATCTCCCTATGCGTATACTACTCAGATGGTGGCTTCAGTTTGGGGATACATATTTCCACGCTCTAGAGCGCGCGCCGTGGGTTGAATTGCCAGGAACCTATCGATCCATCTACACCTAAAACAAGCCCCTAGCTCTAGGGGCTTCTCTCAGAAGCCCTGCCAGGAAAAAGAGTGATGATTTTGGGAGAGTTGATCTACCTGGGTAACCTTTTCCTGCGCCGATGTGGAGCGCCTCCAGTCCCAGATGCGGAGGTGCAATTCGGGGTAACTTCACACGACCAAGACGAACAAAACAATTACCGAAGGCTCAGATAGATGGGCCGTAGCTTCAGTCTTAGGCCAATGAGTTGTATTTTTGGTTTAAGCGAGGGGTCCAGGAGTCGTTGCAAGACTCGGGCGACCAACCAAACGACTTAGCTCAAGCAGCCTTCCTGACTCAACGATGCTCGCCCATGATTCATCACACGCCCTTGGGGACGTGGAGATTTCAGATGGATCCTTCTTATTCTGCGACAAGCTTGTGTATATCCGTTGCTAAATGGGCTTCTAGATGTGGTTTGGAGCTATGGGGATGAGCTCCCCGCCCTCCAATATAGAGGCGACGACGCCTGCTGGAGCACAAGTAGAGTCTATAGTTTACGTGAATGATCCTTCTGATGAGAAATTAGCCCCCAGTTGAACCTTTCTAGAATCCAAAGCTTGTTCGATAGCAATCTTAACTATGGCTGCAAATCACGCTTTAATCTTTGGTAATAACACAGAACCCCATCCCCTCCATCTCGTATGTAAACTAAACCACACTAGGTGCCAGTGGCATCACCGGTTGGGCCATCACCAACCTCCTCATCCAGGGTTACCCGACACCAGAGACGTTCCAATCTATCACAGCCCTCACCAACCGACCTCTGAGTGCCGAGACCGCGCAATGGCCGCAGTCCAGCAAATTAGATGTCGTCAGCGGCGTTGACATTTTGACCCCCAAGGGCCAGAGCGGCTTGGAGGAGGAGCTCCAGTCCAAGATCAAGAACATCTCCAAAGTAACCCATGTGTATTTCTTCGGTAAGTCCACAGCAATGGGAGTGATATCTAGAGACAGCTTGCTGATATTACACAAGCTTATATCATGGATGCCGACCCTCAGAAAGAAGTCTCCATCAATAGAGAGCTGCTTTCACGGGCTGTCAAGGCCGTTGAGAAACTCTCTCCTTCGCTCAAGTTTGTTGTTCTTCCCACCGGCACAAAGGCATATGGGGTGCACCTATTGGACAAATTCCCATTCAGCGACAAGCTTCCCCTCGCAGAATCGCTCCCCCGTATTCCAGAGCCTTATGCCTCTCAGATGTTCTACTACGGGCAATGCGACGAGCTCGCAGAACTATCAGAGGGCAAAGCGTGGACCTGGTGTGATGTGATCCCGGATATGATCGTCGGCTTTGTTCCGAATTCAAACATTTACTCACTCGCGCAGTGGCTGGGTCTCTATCTCTCTCTCCATGCAGAGATTCATGGCAAAGGGAGCGAAGTTCAGTTTCCTGGGACGGAAAAGTCGTACAAAATCCGATGCAACGACAGCTCTCAGGACATCGTCGCTAAGACGGCCATCTATGCGTCTCTGCATCCTGAGAAGTCCGGAGGCAAGCGGTTCAATGCTGCTGATAACTCTCAGTCTTCTACCTGGGAGAAGAAGTGGCCCATTATCTGCGACTACTTTGGTCTCAAGGGCGTTGGGCCTCCTGCCAGCGGCCACGGGCCTGATCCTGTCGAGTTCCTGGCAAACCACATTGACGAGTGGAAAAAGGTTGAGCAGAAGTACGGTCTTGCCACTGGGCGGGTTGGGAATGACCGCAGCTACGCAGGTTTCCCTATTTTTATCATGCGGATGTTTGATTTTGACAGACATCTGGATATGACGCTGGTTCATGATCTGATGGGAGACGCCAAGGAGGAAATCGATACCAAGACGGCTTGGTACACTGCATTTGATCGCTACCGCAAAGCCAAGATTATTCCTTAGATATGAGAATACTCGATTGATTATATTTACTTGATTTCTGCCTCTAATATGACCAGTGCTCTGGATGTTGCTCATTTCAATTAACTTACACGGAGATGGAAACATCACTTCGGGAAAGTCCAAAGCCCGAGGGAACAATTATCATAAGCTTTATCGACCTTGGGATAACCGGTCAATTTAATTACAAGGCAAGGAATTAGGGGACCTCATTTGGCTGTCCATCTCCCATCCCCAGGCAATTGCAATGATTCACTACCCCACACATTGAAGCCGGACCACGGCAGTGAACGACCTCGGCTGTAGATATCCTTGAACCATAACCACCAAAAGAGAATCCCCAAAAATGTTGATTTCATCAATTCAGTCTGTCATGGTGCATTGGAATCATAGAAAATATCCAAATAAACACCTAATCAATCGGTCCATCATCAATCATGTCCGCCAACGCCCATCTGTCGGGCCCTGCATTCGCCCACATTCCCCCATGGGTCCTCCCAAAGCTACGGCCCATGGCTATTGAGAAGATCCAGGCCGTGTTCGACTGGGTAGAAAACGAATGCATCCCCCGCGAGCACATCATGGAGGCCCAGCTCGAGGGCAACAAGTGGGCCAGACCGCCCGTGATGCTCGAGCTTAGAGCCAAGGCCAAGGAGAAGGGCCTCTTCAACCTCTTCCTGCCCAACCACTTCGAGGAGAGTCCCGGGCTCACACACCTCGAGTATGCCTGCTGCGCGGAGATCCTCGGCCGCTGCTACTGGGCCTCCGAGACGGTCAACAGCCACGCGCCCGAGAGCGGCAACATTGAGCTCCTGGCCAAGTTCTGCAACGACAAGCAGAAGGAGAAGTGGCTGAGGCCGCTGATGGAGGGCACCGCGTCTTCCGCTTACAGCATGACGGAGCCGGATGTTGCGGCGTCCGATGCTACGAATGTCGGTATTCGCATCACCAAGGATGGTGACGAGTATGTCATCAACGGCCGCAAGATATACGGCAACTGCATGTGGAACAAGGGCCTTGCGTTCTACATCATGATGGGGTGTTCTGATCCGGAAAATCCAAATCCCTGGGAGCGGCACAGCACAGTCATCGTACCTGCTGATACGCCCGGCTTCACGCAAGTCAGGAATCTCAACGTCTTGGGTAAGACTCTTACTTTCCCGCTGGTCTTTTTATCAATCGTCCCCCAGTAGTTGGCCCGCGACTAACATGCTCGACTACTAGGCTACTCATGGGCACCAGAAGGCCATGGAGAATACACTCTAGAAAATGTCCGAATCCCGGCAGAAAATGTCATTCTTGGCCCCGGAAAAGGGTTTGCCATTGCCCAGGGCCGGCTTGGACCCGGTAGAATCCACCACTGCCTGCGGTAAGTGCATCTGATATCAGAAGTATTAACACTGTTGCTGACGGAATCACACGCGCAGTCTGCTGGGACAGTGTGAGCGAGCCATTGAGCTGGCCATCATGCGCTGCAACGATGCACGATTCAAGCCCAGAGGCAAGCTCATCGGCGAGTTCGACTCCAACATCGAGCGAGTTGCCCAAATGCGGCTCGAGCTCGACGCCATGAGGCAAATCACCTACAACGCGACCGAGACACTGGACTTCTACGCCCACGATGACAAGATGCTCAAGTCTGCCGGCAAGAAGAGCATCGCGCAGGCCAAGATTCTCGTCCCGGCGACGGTCGAGAAGATCATCAACGAGTGTATGCAGCTTTGGGGTGGCCAGGGCGTGACCAACGAGCACTCCCCGATGCCCAAGCTCTGGGCGTACGCACGATTCGTGCGTCTCGCCGACGGGCCCGATGCGGCTCACCGGCATCAGGTCGGCCGGGACGAGATGAAGAAGGCGGCGGAGATTACTGAGAGGCATAAGAAGTACAACGCTCTGGCTGCGTCGTTTGCCGAGCAGTATGGGGAGAAGATCATCACAATGCCGGAGGACTCGTTGTAAATTATGCTGGTAGTATCGTATCTAGCCCATGTAAACGCGCGTATCATGTTTCGAGGAGAGTAACTTTATTACTGCATGTAAGATTCCGTACAGGCCAAGAATTATGCTTCAATATCCCAGCAGCCGAATGCTAGAGTTCCATCCATGCGTATGCAATTACAGCCAGATTACAAAACCAAGGAGCAGATCAGGCCGTTAGATGTAGTGTCGTCACATTGACCATGATTCATCAAGGCTGCATACTGCATATGTCGGGAACCAAATCTGTAAATCTACGGACATCCATGTTACCACATCACGGCCCGGTCTTATGTTAACACCGACTCTAAATTACCATTATTGAGTGGCAAGCTTGGCGTTGCAACTGCAACCGTCACGTAGACATAACAGAATGAGTTCAGTCATCGTGTTGTCAAAGCCTTCATTCGACTGCGATGGGCCCTGATTCTCTGAAAGCGCTTTCCCTGACATTTATGAGCCATGTCTACCTGAACAGAGTCATCAGACACCAGCAATTCCCCTCTGAATGACCCCAGACACAGAGCCCAGTATCAGTTCCCCCCTCCATGACATATCATAAGGGTGCATCCATTTCCCCGCACCTTGGCGGACCCATGCTAGTTCTATTTCAAAAAGGTGTGGCAGCTCCTGTCAATAGTTCGTGTAAGGGTGTGTGGCAAGTCTCGTCGTCGTCTTCCGCTCTCTTCATCCCCCCGGGAGTTGGCTTCCGGGACCAAGTTTGAGTCATGCTTGGGGATATTGATCAGCATCACTGACTCAATCTGCCAGCACATGAATACGAGCTAATCAAGTTTGTAACTCTGCCAAGATGAGGAAATCAATTCCCATCCCGGCTGTGCTCCTCCATGTACAAGGGTAGCCGATGGAGTGAAGATGGCACACGTTCGGGCTCGGCCTCCGCCTCGTTCCTGCGGCCAGAGAGTTAGGGTAGAGGGGCGTGGGAGTAAGTCGATCCGTATCTTGATCCCGTATAGATTTAGCCTCATGCTTCATGAATCGCGTCTAAGATATTCCATTCATTCGTGTAGCCTTGGATAAATCAAGCTTGCTCTCCTATTAGAACCTATCATACCCGCAAGATAGCTTCAACTTCACTAGGCATAATCGATCACCATGACCTTCAAACTTCCCTTCAGCGCAGAAAACCTGCCGAAGCAACTATTCATCAATAACGAGGTAAGCTACAATGACAATGAGAGGAAGCCTTGCAAGCCTGTTCGATGTTGACCAGCGACTATCCAGTACGTCAACTCAACCAACTCCAAGAAAATCGAGGTCTTCAACCCCAAGAATGGCAAGCTCGTCGCCAACGATGTCAGCCTGGCCGGCGAGCAGGACGTCGATGCCGCCGTCGCCGCCGGCGCTGAGGCCTTCAAGACGTGGCGCAAGTCCACCGCCAGACAACGCCGCGACTGCCTCAACAAGCTGGCCGACCTCATCGACGAGAATGCCGAGACGCTGTCTTCCCTGACCCGCCTGACGCTCGGTGCGCCCTGGGAGTCGTTCGGTGTCTTTGAGCTGGGCCTCGCCGCCGAGAGCTTTCGGTACTTTGCTGGCTGGACGGATAAGTTTTCCGGGGAGACATATCCGCAGGAGGACGGTTTCCTCAAGATTGTCAGGAACGAGCCGCTCGGCGTGTGCGCCGGCATCATCCCCTGGAACGGACCCATGGGCAACGTAGGCATGAAGGCTGGGCCGGCGCTGGCGACGGGGAACGTCTTCATCCTCAAGCCTTCGGAGAAGACCCCGTTCGCCGCCCTGGCCGTGGGAGCTCTCATCAAGGAGGCTGGCTTCCCTCCCGGGGTGTTCCAGATTGTCTCCGGCGACGGCAGCACGGGGGCCCTGTTCGCCAGCCACATGAAGGTCCGCAAGGTCAGCTTCACGGGCTCGACGGCGACGGGGCGGCGCATCCAGGAGATGGCTGCCAAGTCGAACCTCAAGCGCGTGACCCTGGAGCTGGGAGGCAAGAGCCCGGCTGTCGTGTTCGATGATGCGGACTTGGATAATGCGGTCCAGTGGTGCGCGAATGCAATCACGGCCAACACTGGCCAGGTGTGCTTCGCCGCGAGCCGTGTGTATGTACAGGAGGGCATCTATGATAAGTTCGTGGCCGCTTACAAGGCAGAGATGGGCCGAAGGGCGCAAACAGCCGGTGATCCAGATGCCAAGGGCACCATCATGGGACCTCTTGTAGACAAGTCCCAGTTTGATCGGGTCATGGGCTTCCTGGAGCGTGGAAAGACGCAAGGGAACGTCCTTGTCGGAGGTGGTCGAATTGGATCCGAGGTAGGTGACAACTCACACAATTTCATTGCCATTGCTAACAGTGATTCTCCAGGGCTACTTTGTCCAACCGACCATCTTTGAGAACGTGGCTGAGGATTCAGAAGTTTGCAAGCAGGAGATCTTCGGCCCCGTCTCCATCTTGAACAAGTTCAAGACGGAGGAGGAGATTATCGAGAAGGCCAACGACACAGAATATGGTCTCATGGCCGGTGTCTTCACCCAGGATATCAACCGTGCTCTTCGCTTGGCATCAGACTTTGATGCTGGGATGGTTGGCATCAATGCCATCAGTATATGCTTCTTGAATGCTCCATTTGGCGGCACCAAGACGTCTGGTCTTGGTAGGGAGAATGCCATTGACGCGCTACGCATGTTCACAGACAAGAAGACGGTTTTTGTCAATATGGCCAAGTTATAAGAATGAAGCGATAGCGTAAATTGAATAAATACCAGTCAGTTGATTAAATAGCCATCCCAAGCTTCTACGAATGAATATAGGCAAGAAATAAGACAAAATAAACCCGATTCATTGACGCTTCGCCCTCAGTAAAAGGAGAAAAAAGAATACTTCATAGATTTTTCCAATCTTGACAACATTTCAAATATTTATTATTTACAATCGTGATAGCCTCCCGGCCGAAAGTCTTGCAGCACCATCCACGGATATATCAACGCCGTTCCTGAGGGTTGTCAGTCTCATCGATGAGGAACGTACCGATGTAATCACTTACACATAAGCACCAGCCCTCGAGCACAAGAACACGGCGACTCCTGCGATGTCTTCAGGCTCTCCTAGTCTTCCCAGAGGGTTGTCTTTGCTCAGTTCCTCAATTCCGCCTAGATTGCTGATCAGCCCTTGGGCCAGCTTCGACGGGAAGAAACCTGGCGCGATGATGTTGGAGGTGATGTTTCTCGGGCCCAGTTCGACGGCGAGATTGCGGCCAAGGTGCTACCATTCATCAGTAAGAGGGCAACCCGTTGAGACGCTGCGAGAAATCATGAGAGCGTAACTTACATGGGCGGCAGCCTTGGATGTCGAATACATAATGGTCCCATGCTCTCCCACATGCGGGACGTTGGTACCAGCAGTAGAACTAATGATTAGCAGCCTCGCGGGGTCTTCTGCCGATGCAGCCCTCTGGAGCAGCGGCAAAGATCTTCCAGGAAGTCCAAGTCAGCCAAATTCAGCACTCAGATATCTTGTGTAGCATACTTCTGTGTCAGCTCAAAAACACCACGGACATTCAGGTCCAAGATCTTCACCGAGCTGCTCGGAGGCGCATCTTCAAACTTGGAGCCCCAGGCAGCTCCGGCATTACAGACGAGGATGCTGAGCCCTCGAGCCCCGACAAGGCCGTCGACCTCACCGACAAGCCGCACAATATCTTCCGAGCCGGCCACATTAGCGGCAATCCCCACGGCCTTCCCCCGGATCCCCGGGAGCGCATTGAGCTTCTCGACGGCTTGGTCGATGCCGTTGGGGCCCTCGCGCTTCCGGGCTGTGATGATGACGAGGGAGCAGCCAGAGAGGAGGAACGCGCTGGCCATGTGCAGGCCTAGACCGCGGGAGCCGCCTGTGACCAGGGCGGTTTTGCCTGCAAGAGAGAAGATGGAGTCATAATTCTTGAGATTGGACATTCTGTCTGCGTGTCTGTTCGCCTGCTTATTTCGGCAGTATCAAATCAACGAAAGTAGATGAAAGCGAGATACAGGTAGATACAGCCTCATGCCCTTCTCCACTCGCAGTGAACATCATCCTCCTGATATGAAATGGCTGTTATGAATCATACTCTTCTAGCCGTGGGCCGTGGCTAATATGTATACCCAGCCACCACCGCTGTCGACCAGCAGGGCCCGTTCTTTGGCGGCTAATCAATACCCCTTCTCCAGTGTAGCCCCCAAATATACAGCAGGGATTGGTCCCTGGTCATAGATTTCCAGATCAATTTCCAGGTCTTCGCTTCTTTACCCCGCAAACTACTCCAACTGGGACCTCGGGATATTACTTCCTCGCCGCCCCATAGACAAATGGAGTAATCAAAACGGAGATAGAGATGAATGCTTTTCAGGTGGGAATTTTAGAAAAAACGAGAAGATCGTGTGTCTGTGCGTGTCTTCATTGTTGCTGAGTTACGGCAGCCAGACTCGTGGTCTTCTCTCCCCTGGTGATTCAGTCAATTGACTTACACAAATCGACAAGAGATCGCACAGTCTTTTTTGTATCTTGTATTCTGCTTAGCATCCTGTAATCATGCCTTACACCTCGCGCTACCCAGCGCTCGACATCCCCAGCTCCAACATCCTCAGCTACCTCTTCCCAGATCCTCCCAAGACATCACGGGAGCCTCTCTGGTTCGACAGCAAGGATCCGTCCAAAAACCTGTCCCCAGCTCAATTGCTCAACTGGGTCCGGCGATTGGGATGCGGCCTCCAGCGACTCGGTCTGAATCGCGGCGATGTCGTCATGATTTGCTCCCCCAACCAGATATTCGTCCCGGTCGCATATCTCGGTATAGTCGGAGCTGGCTTTGTTTTCAGCGGTGCCAATCCGGCGTACACAGAACATGGTGAGTGTTGATGTGAGAATTATGTTCCATTGGAATTGGTCACTTACACGGAAATCTAGAGCTCGTCCATCAGCTCACCAACACCACCGCCAAGGTGATCCTCGCCCACCCGAAAATGCTCTCTCTCATCTTACCTGCGGCTGCCAAGGCGGGCGTGCCAAAGGAGCGCATATTCCAGTTCTCTGAGGTGGCCAATCCCACCCTGGATGGCGTCCTGGACTGGAGAATCATGGCCGGCACCGAACGCGATGGCAACACATGGACATGGCCCGAGCTGGGCTCCGACGAAGCCAAGAAAACAATCGCAACGATAAACTACAGCTCCGGCACCACGGGCCTGCCAAAGGGCGTGTGCGTCTCGCACGGGAACCTCATCGCCAACGTGGACCAGACCATCTTCATGCGCTACGGGCTGAGGCCCTACTCGTTCGAGAACCGCCCTCGCGAGCGCTGGATCGGCTTCCTGCCGCTCTACCACGCCTACGGGCAGCTGTACACGATCCTCATGGCCATCAAGCTGAGCGTGCCCATCTACATCATGGCCGAGTTCCGGTACGAGGACTTCCTCCACGCCGTGTCCAAGTACCGCATCACCAGCCTCCAGGTGGCGCCGCCCATCCTCGTCATGCTCTCCAAGCGGCCCGAGACGTCGCGCTACGACCTCTCGAGCGTCAAGGAGATCCTCTGCGGCGCGGCGCCGCTGTCGCGGGAGCTGCAGAACGAGTGCCAGCGCCGGTTCAACGTCCACATCTACCAGGGCTGGGGCATGACTGAGGTGACGTGCGGGGCGCTCCACGTCCCCGGAGGCGTGAGGGACGACTCGGGATCCGTTGGGCAGCTGGATCCCAACTGCGAGTGTCGGCTGGTCGATGATGATGGTAACGAGGTCAAGACTGGGAGCCCCGGGGAGATTCACATCCGCGGGCCCAACATCTGCCTCGGATATTGGAGGAACGAGGCGGCTACGAAGGAAACCCTCGATGAAGATGGGTGGCTCAAGACCGGCGACATCGCGATATGCGACGAGAAGGGCTTCTTCTGGATTGTCGACCGAAAGAAGGCATGTCTATGTTTCTCTTCATGATGTATTACGATCTCTCTGGGAATATTCACCATGCTAACGAGTTAACCTTCCAGGAACTTATCAAGGTCAACGCTCTACAAGTCGCACCCGCCGAGCTCGAAGCTGCTCTCCTCGAAAATGAAAATGTGGCTGATGCAGCCGTCGTCGGGATAACCCTGTGAGTGAACAAAATGCCCTCTCTCTCGTCCTACCTCTGGCCTGCCCACGCGGCCAGTCTAATGCAGGGCCAACTGACCGGTCATCCTCATCTAGTAACGGAAGCGAGTGGCCGCGCGCCTACGTAGTGATACAGGAGGCGTCGCAGGGCAAAGTAACCCCCAGCGACATCCAGAAATGGCTGGCCCCGAGAGTGGCCAAGCACAAACAGCTGGCCGGCGGCGTCGTCTTCATCGACGAGGTGCCCAAGCTGGCCAGCGGCAAGATCCAGCGCAAGACGATGAGGGAGTGGGCCAAGCGAGATGCGGCCGAGCTGGAGAAGGAGGCGCATAACGCAGGAAATGCGAGGGCCAAGCTGTAGATGCTGATCGGCACTCGCCTTGTGTGTTTCACGATCTCGCATGTGCATGACTAGTACTTCATCTGCTGCGTTCTACGGCAGCCAAGCTGCATATTTGTGGCTGTATTCGGGCACGAGGGCACAGTTGTTCTTCTCTCCTAGGCTAAATAGATAGATGTGTATGTGCCTTCTGCATAAATGTTACTCAATATCTAGACAATAGTGCGCAATGTTCCACTTCCATGCTCAAGTTGTCGCCCAGCAGACATGTCAGCACACCATGATGAATACGCCTGGATTTTCTAATTGAACGCCCGATCTTCTCTCTACTAAATCAGCCATGGGACAATAGGCAAACCCCCACATGAGGGCGGGAGAAAGTATGGGGTTAGCGGCACGACCCCAGAAATCTCATCGACTCGGTTGTCATTAACCGCACTGCCGGGCAATGTACTTGCAACTCCGCTTGCACACACCCCCCATACGGAGTCCGGGGTAGAGAATGTTGCTAGATTGAAAGTACATGCATGGGATAGGAGGATCATCATCAACCTCCACTCCCTTGGTTCGGAAGATGAACACTCGTAGCGTAGTTATCACGGAAAACCAAACCAGCCAGTCGACACGACTCAGACGTGCAAGATGAACCCCTCTCACCTGATCAATCTCCTAGTAGTTACACCTCTCTTGACTCAGGAGTGCCAGGCCAGGAACCACCTTCATTACTCGTGCTGGACACCATCTTCTGGAGCTTTTCCCAGCTAATGCGGGCTGTATGGAGAAAGCTCTTGACCGGACCCTACCATGTTGAGCGTGGTCAAGTCGGGCAACCGGTGGTGGTAGAGCACCGTCAAACGAGTAGCAAGGACCCAGTTTGGTCTGTCTCTCCCATGATGGCATTGTATAGGACGTGTATGCTTTCCCTTTGGGTGTTCCAGCCCGAGAAGTGACCAGACCCTTACCCGGCCTCACGCATCCAGCTGAAGTCTCTTCGGCCGGAATGTCATAAATACGCTTGTCCTCCACCAATTCATCTCTCTCAGTCATTCATTCTTAATTCTCAATTCTCCAACCCATGTAAGACCTGCATTGGCCAGATACAGTCCCTTCCTCCTCTCTACCTGCAGTCCGAACATCCCAACCATTGAATTCACCCTTTTGAAATCTGCTCCAGCCCAGAAAGCCATGGCAGACTTCCCCATCCCGGGAACCACCTCCCACGCCGCCGAGCTAGACGCCAGCAGGCGCCTAGCAGGCCCCATCCACGCCGAGCGCCATGTCCGCATCATCTGCGTCGGTGCGGGCGCCTCCGGCCTCCTCATGGCCTACAAGCTCCAGAAGCACTTCAGCAACTTCTCCCTGCAGGTGTACGAGAAGAACCCCGAGGTGTCTGGCACGTGGTACGAGAACAACTACCCGGGCTGCGCGTGCGACGTCCCCTCCCACAACTACACGTGGAGCTTCGAGCCCAAGCTGGACTGGTCGGCCGTCTACCCTCCCGCCAGGGAGATCTTTGAGTACTTTGACGGCTTCGCCAACAAGTACGGCCTCAAGCAGTTCATCCGGACGAGCCACCAGGTCGTGGGCGCTTACTGGAACGACACTCGCGGGGGGTACGATATCAAGGTGAAGGATGTTGCTACGGGGAATATCGTCGATGATGAGTGTGATATACTCATTAACGCGAGTGGCATTCTCAACAACTGGAGGTATCCTGCTATCCCCGGCCTGGACAAGTTCAAGGGTACTTTACTTCACACTGCAAACTGGGATGACTCAGTCTCGCTCGAGGGCAAGACTGTTGGTCTAATCGGGAATGGGTAAGCTGAATACCAGTTTGAAGAAAAATACCGGTTTCTAACATTGGTGCAGTTCATCAGGAATTCAAGTTCTCCCCGCAATCCGGGAGAAGTGCAAGAGAGTCATAAACTTCATCCGCGAACCCACATACGTGTCACCCGTCCAAGGTCTAGAGCAGCACAAGTTCTCCGCCGAGGAGCTGGACAAGTTCGCCAACGAGAAGGGGACGCTCACAGCCTACCGCAAGGGGATCGAGTCGGGTCTCAACGGCCAGTTCGGCATCTTCCTTAAGGGCACCCAGGTCAACCAGGACACGCGCGCCTACATGCTGCAACAGATGAAGGAGAAGCTTAGCAACGAGTACCTCGAGAGCAAGCTGATCCCCGACTGGAGCCTAGGCTGCCGCAGGTTGAGTCCCGGTGTCAACTACCTCGAGTCCCTCACCAAGCCCAACGTCGACGTCATCTATGGCGAGATCAACGCCATCACCGAGAAGGGCTGCCTGTGCGACAACGGTCAGGAGGTCGAGCTCGACATCCTCATCTGTGCCACAGGCTTCGACACCACCTTCAAGCCCCGGTTCCCGGTGGTCAACCCCTCAGGAGCAAACTTGCAGGACAAGTGGGCCACGGAGCCAGAATCATACATGGGCGTCGCCGCCTCAGAGTTCCCCAACTACCTCATCTTCCTGGGGCCAAACTGCCCGATCGGCAATGGCCCGGTGCTGTGCGCCATCGAGGCCCAGGCGGACTGGATGTGCAAGGTCATCGACCGCTTCCAGACCACCAACATCTCGCAATTCGCACCCAAAGAGGAGGCGGTACGAGACTTCGTCCAGTACAAGGACTGGTTCATGAAGGGCACGGTCTGGAACGACCCTTGCCGCTCGTGGTACAAGGGCGGCCGGGACGGGAACAAGGTGCTTGCCCTGTGGCCCGGCTCAGCGCTGCACTACCTCGAGATGATGAAGGACGTGCGCTTCGACGACCTGGACATCAAGTACGCCGGCAACCGCTTCAGCTTCATGGGCAACGGCTACAGCCAGACGGAGCTGGACGACACGGCCGACTGGGGGTACTACATCAGGGAGTACGATGACGACGCGCCCCTGACGACGGCCGGCAGGCGGAAGCTTCTAACCAAGAGTGGCACGGTGGCAGGGCGGAAGCTCGTCACCTTCACGCACAGGGAGGATGAGAGCGAGGGGCCGATCCAGGCCAAGATATAGAAGATGCTGTGTATATGTGAATCCGGATTTGTACGTGTTTTCAAACAGCGAAATTAACGTCTTTATATGCCCAATACAAATAAAGTATAATCAAAGTGCCCAAATAAACGAATGAGGATGATGGTCTCAGAAAGTTGTTCCTACATCCATTGTAGTCCAGGTTCAAACCTTGACATGGCCCTTACCCAGACATGGATCCAGACATGGGAATTGCTCCTAGAAGATGAAATAGCATGTTCATTCAGCTCATGATGGTTCATAACTCATAATACCAAATACCTGAGGCACATCTCAGGTATTTAGCCTAGTGGTCACTCTTTTGCAGTTTCAGCTCAGCCCTACGCTTTCTGATCTCGGTGCTGCTGATCTTAGCACTGAAATCATCTGGCTTTCTCGCCTCTTCGGCGTCAGTGTCATCCAAGGTGGCATCAAGCACATCAATCTCAAATACGACCAGCGGATTCCACCCCTTCTCAACTCGGCGCTCATTTATGCTCGTGCCGCCGCCACGCGTCTCCCCAGAGAGGGCAATAGCTTGCACATCCTCGACGGTGATGGTGGGACCGAAGACATCAACGATGTTGGCAAAACAGATATCCAACCGCTCATCGCAGAATTTGGCGTGGAGCTCTTCGTTGTCGCCGTACTCTCGATCCTCAACCTCCGGGGCAGGGGAGGAGAGGATTGTGGAGAGAAATGAGAAGACGGAACTGGCACGGTACGGCCACGATTCCAATTCCGAGGCAAACTTCTTATTTTTCAGCAGTGCGTCCCCCGATATCCCCACGATGAGAGTTGCCGGGGGTTCGTCATTTCGGGGCAGCTTGAGGAGAAGCGTGGAAGCGTGAAGCAGCAGCTTGTGCCCAGGGTGAAGGTGATCAAAGGTGCCACCCAGACATACCCCACGATATCTTTCCGTCACTTCAGCGGCCGGGGCAGTAGTGTCCACAAGATACTCGGTCGAGAGGCTGAGACCGCCGGGTAGTGGTATGATCTGCTTTTGCAGAACAGTCTCGTATCGCTCCGCGACTCGAAGATAGGTGGCGAGAAGCTCGTAGCTTCCTTCGGTGCTTGGGTGCAAGAGATACTGGTAGCGGTGCTTTTGCGCAGCATATGTTCCTAGATCCGGAATTGTAGTATCGTTGAAAGGCACGATGCGATCTGGGGGGTAATCTCGTCCACGGACATGGTCCACAAGCACAATGCGTACATCGGCGTCGGTGATCGAAGCAACAAGGCTGTACAGGCCGGCGAGGAGTGATTGCAAGTAGGTCCACTTCAAGGGGACGAAGGGCGCCGCCAAGACCACGGTGAGGTACGGAGCATCGGGAACGCGAGCGAGGGCCTCGGATATCGGAGCGTGGTAAGCCGCATGGATGGAGTGGCGGTTTGGCGGGGAGGGCGGGGAGCAGAGCAGGAGCAGAGATGGCCGCTGTGTGCTCGGCTTGGGGATGGAGGGGGCCATTCCTATTTAGTGAGCGCTTGATGCGCTGGTCAGTTCGTGGGTGCAGCAGACAGCTTCATGGGCGAGAAATCGAAGGCTGGTAGCGACCGTGAAGAGTTTAGAGAGAGTCGAGCTTTGGAGTGTCTGCTTGATAAGGTAGGGACGATAAAGAGGCGTAGATCTGTTATACCGAGGTTCGTCATGCTGAGTCATCATCCAGAAGGATAGCTACCCTGGACATGGCATCACACCCTCACGAGCATTCTCTAACCGCGACCAATTTCGTTTGAGAAGAGAATTTATTAGGCTTGGTCGGCTCTAATAGATTTCTCAAATTGAAAATGAATTGGAGGGGTCAACCTTCCTCAAGTCACATTATAAACTTCTCTCCCCGAGGATGAGTTTTGGTCAGGTTTGTAATGCAGTGTGTTATTTTACGTCTTGCCTGCTGTGGTTATATGAAGTAACTTCAAGTGTAAGCTGCTTATTCCTGGCTAACGTTCACTAGGGAATCAACCTGGGAGCCTTGGTAATTGTATCCCTGTTTCTGATCCTGACGTTTGCTAGAGCACTTCTAGGCGTCTAAATCGCCCCTCTCCATCGTAATCGCAATTAATGAAAACATATTGCATATTGTTAGATACACGGGTATTCATCACGGGTGTCGCAAGTCAATCTGAGCCAGGTTCCACCCCTATACAGTGGGCCATCATACCATAAGCTGGTTTTGATATCGGCCGTGGTACCTACATGCTGACATCTGCAGGCATGATAAACTGCTTGTCTTGGCAGAATCCCTTTTCTGGGGATATCTGTATCGAGTGCTAAGCTGTGACTACGAGATCTGAACGAGGGCTCGCAGTGGGTATTCCCCTATACATCAGAGCAACACATGGCAGGACATTGACATTTCCACTGCAATCTGGCATGTTCATGCGCGAGGCCTAGTGGCTCACCAGTTTATATTTGGTTCCGCGTTTCGACGAGACCGCTCTCTCCAAAATGGCCTCGGCGACTTCGCTATTGGGAATACGGACCAAGCGATGGATCGGGAAAATACCGTATTCAGCCACGTGATCCAAGCCTGGGTAGGCCTTTTAACCCCGACAAACCGATATATAGCTTAACTGAAATATGGGTGGCCGAATTAAAAGTAGATGGCCCCTGGGCCTGGACTCTGGGGGGAGAGAAGGCCCAGCATCGCGCCATTCTTGAAGAACGACCAGCCAGCAAACAAACAAACGGACCATTACTCGACCTCTCGGTAGCCTGGAAAAGTTCCCGAGATATCACCAGGAGCTTGTTCTTAGCTTCCTTCGCATCTCCACAAGGTACGTGTCGCCCGCAATCAAGATCAAGCCGCCAAACTGGGGCAATGCAAGGCGCGGTGAATCCGGGGCCAATCTACCTCCCGCGAGGGGTAGTAGAGCTGGACGGGTTGATTGCACATGGCCCAGCAAGGCTGTTCTGACTGCGACTCGCTTGCGGTTGGCCAACGTTGCTCCATGCTCACAACCCCAGTCTGTTTTCCCACCCCTCTCCCGCTCTTGTAATCACTCGCTCGGTTGATCCCCATCCCACTTTCCAATCACGATGATCCAGTCATTTTTCTGACCTGCGTCAAGCTACTCTCGTGGGGAAAAGAGGACCACTTTCACTGGTAGTCCCCGGCACTACGTAGCAAAGCTGCCGTACTACAAGCCGTCTCCTCGCTGGCCTTTCTCCCGTCTCTGGCTCGACCCGGTCCTCGGTAACAGAGTTGATGGGCAGTGATGGTGGGCCCTGGAGTCAAGGGCCGTCCACAGGCATGCGTTACATGCTCGCGCCGTAAGAAACGTGTAAGTCCACGTTTTCCACTCGACTAAGCGAGCAGGGTAAACTACACTGCTTCCTTGGAAACCCAATGCTTGCCGTCTCATACCTTTTGTTCTTCCTCTCCTCTTGCCCAATCCCTCTCCTCATCCCCAGGTGTCTTTCCGTGGTTCATCCCGTGCAACTCTTCCGATGCAACGCCGTATTACTGAGGGCTCGCAACCAACCAGCCATCGTCACATCTCCCGTCACACATCTAATCTGCTTTTGGTCATGGCCGACGAATTCACTGACCCGTCGTGTCGTGATGGGTGACGGTGCCATGGCTTTGTTTGCGAGCATGCCAAGTCCACCATCTCCGCTCCCATCGCCGTCTCACTGCATCTCCGCTCTCCTATCCCTCGTGCTCAGCACACTCATTCATGCATCGTGGCTAATGTGATACGTTGGGTCCGGCATCAGTGCGACCTGCAGAGGCCCAGCTGCGGACAGTGCCGCAAATCTTGCATTCCCTGCGGAGGATACAATCGAAGTCCGAAGCGCTCCAATGCCGGCAACTCCGGTGCTTCAACGAGCAATAGCAACACGACCGGCAATGATGTTGAAATTGCCCCCTTCTACGGTGTTGCCGGCGCGCCGTTATATATGCAGGATGCATCACCACCCTTCGTAGATCCGCTTCGGGTATCATCCTATCCAGCACCCGAGACAGATCACCAGTTCATGACAGCCCCTCCCGTCACTCTACCTCTACAGCTCAAGGATTCAACATCAAATGTTAATCCTCTCTACTTGCCTACGCCGCCAACCCAGCCTGCACTGTCTCCCTCGGCAGTTCCTCCTTCATTGGAAAGCTCTTCGCATTCAGCCTCGCCCTCGTTCATTGCGACTCCTCCAGCCTCAGATATCCTTCCCCTAGACACTCTTGATATCCCCATCGTTCCAGACCACAACTACACGCTTCTTGGTGAGTATTCGGAGCTACCGGACGATACTCTAGAGCAAGCCCAACTTTCCTATGGTAGCCGACCCCGTCACTTCCACAAGGTTCGCAAACGCTTACACCACCAAAAAGTACACAACGATGCGTCTGCCGATCTGTTCCAATCCGGTGCCGTATCCCGGTCTGCGGAGGAAGCTCGCGTCATTGGCCTCTTCTGGGAATCCTACCTACCCAACGGGAAGCCCTTCCCCCCCGGTAACCACCAGGTCGACCTCGGGGGCTCCATCAACGCCATGATTGACATCGCAAACAGCAATACCACCGTGTACAAGGGCCTCGTAGCCATGGCCTTCGCCACGGTCGGCGCCCGGAATCCCGAGGCTGGATGGATGCGCAAGGAGGGCCATCGCTTCTATGGTGATGCCCTGCATGAACTATCTCAATCATTCAAAGGCGTGGAGAAGTGGACGGAAGACCAACTGCAGGCCACCCGGCTGTTCAGTATCTATGAGGTAGGTCGGCCCTCCTGAACTTTTACACACTTTTACTCATATATTGCTTTGACAAGGCCTTTCATGGAGCTGATTCACAGAGCCACATGGACCACCGGCGAAGTTGGATGGTTCACAGCGGAGGCGATGTCGCATTGCTCACTTCGAAACCTCCGTCTGCCTACATCTCGGGTTACTCGCACATGCTCTTTGTAGCGGGCAGACATCACCTAGTAAGTCTCAACTACACTTTGTACAATGTTTGGTTTCTTCACCCCTCATCTAACTAATTCCTCTCTTCAATAGGCGTTATCTGCTCTTATGGCCCGCAAGCGTTGCTTCCTCTCCGACCCTGCTTGGAAGACAGTGCCCTGGACAGAGCATAAGAAGACACCCCGTGACCATCTCCTTGACATCCTCGTTGACCTGCCCGCCATCCTGGAGGCAATAGACGTCGCACAGGGCTGGAAAGACGCGGACAAGAAGCAGCTATGCTTCACTCTCATCGTCAAGGGGCTCCAGCGCCTCCTGGACCGCCTGCTACAGTGGCACGACCAGCACTTCGACTCCCTCGACGAATTCCCCCGCTACCTGGACAAGCAGCTCCCAGAGGTCATCGAGGTAGGCCAGCTGGCCGCCGCCCACGTCATGAGCCTCTACTGGTCCATGTGCGTCCGCGCCGTCACGATCCTCCACAGGCTGCAGCCCCCAGGGAGCCCGCGCCACCCGATGGACATCGACGCGTGCTGCCACGACATAGTCTGCGCCCTCCGCATCTTCACGCACCCCTCAGCGGGCATGTTCCGGCAGCACATCACGCCGTTTCCGATGAGCACCGCGCTCCTGCACCTGATGATGGTCGAGCCTGCGACGCTCAGGCGCGAGCGCGAGGTCCTGCTGCGGGAGATGGGGAAGCCGGAGTGTAGTCTTGTGCGGATGTTCATTCTGAGTTTGGAGCCGAGGGCGATAGAGAAGATGCAGGCGACGATCAAAGAGTCGAGAGGGGGGATGTGATACTTGTCTCGTTGTCTCAAGGGTTTGGCCACCCCCTTTCTTGGCCTTTGGTTCTACTATTCATACACGCATTTCTATCCAAATATTTGCCCTTTTTCATGTTGCATGATACGTTATATAAGGGAGCTTAGTAGATATCCTCGCCGGTGTTCATATTGTTTGTTCATGTAAATACTAAAGGTGCGGAGAGCTTGCATTAGTATTGGAGCGTGTAGAGTGCATATTTAGGATTAAGACGGTCGATTACACATCATCAGATATAAATTTCGAAATATCAAGGCCTTTTCATTGAATAGCAACAGATCTCTCACAATGGTGTTTCAACTCATTTAATGCGGTCATAGTAGAGCTGGATAGCCTCCTCCATCAGAGCCCGGACCTTGGCCGAGTCCAGCTTTTCCTTCCGATCAAAAGAATACAAGCCATTCGCTTCTTGCTCAATATCAGTCCTAAAGCAAATCGGTCAGTTCACATCCTACAATGTCCAAAACAATATGGTCGAAACTTACAATTGTGTGTAGACAAAGGCGCAGCAGTGGCCGCCCTTGGTCACCCCCTTTACCAGCCTGCTCACCCTCTTCAGCAGATCCTCCGGGTCGCTCGCCGTCGTGTAGCCCCAGTCCCGCTCCTTACCGTCGCCCGGCACAGCAGCCGCGGCAATGTTGACGCCCCCGAACTCCGTGCACATGACGGGTGCGCCGGTGAGGTGCTTGGCTCCCGGGTCTTTGTCGGGGATCTCGCGGACGAAGAGATCTCTCCCCGCCTTGAGACCCAGGATTGCATCGAGACTCTCGCAGGTCTTTTCTAGCTCAGGGCCATCGGCGTAGTCGTGGAATGTTGTCAGGTCGGTAATGACATGCTCCCAGCCGCAGTTATCGTTGATGCTACGGGTAGGGTCAAGAGTCCTAGAGTTTTCCCCAAACGCATTAGTTTTCTTCCTTCCAGATCTACTAGGTTGGGGAATCCTCTTCTCACTTGGTCTGGTAATACAGCGATCGAATATGATTGCGATGCTCGACATTCTCCTTCAGGGCCGTATACCCCCAGCTCTCATTCACCAGCGTCCAGGTCACGACGCACGGGCGGTTGATGACCAGCCGCATGGCCTCCTCCCACTCCCGGTCGAACCTCTCGACGTACAGCTGGCTGTACTGGTACGCGCTGGCCATCTCCCCCCAGACGAGGTACCCCAGCCTGTCCGCCCAGTAGTAGAACAGCGGGTCCTCGACCTTCTGGTGCTTGCGGCACCCGTTGAACCCCATCCTCTTGGCGAGCTCGATGTCCGCCTTGAGGCTCGAGGCGGACGGGGGCGTCATGAACGTCTCGGGCCAGTAGCCCTGGTCGAGGCACAGCGCCTGGAAGTACGGCTTATCGTTCAGGCGCCAGTGGCCGTCGCCCTTGGTCCAGCTGATGGATCTCATGCCCGTGGTGGTCTTGACCTCGTCCAGCACTCGGCCGGAAGCGTCCAGGAGGCGGAGGGTGAGATCGTACAGCTGAGGATGCTCGGGGGACCACAAGGCAACGCCGTCTCTCCATGCAAAGTCGTTCTCCAGCGGAGCCGCACCGGGTTCAGCACCCGTCACAGCCTGTGGCAGACTCTTCTGCTTCTCCTCGGACAACCGCACGTCGAGGTCCACGCTGGCATGGTCAGCTTCGCGGGGGAGTCGAACAGCTTCCGACTTGGAGACCTCGACCCCCAAGAAGCTTGCCTCCAGCTGGACAGAGAGCTCCTGCCCTGCCCTGCGGCCAGCAACGGCAACAGTGCTGTGGATATTCCCAGAGTGTATATCGTGGGACTGTATGATCGTGCCGCCACTCGCGTCGGCTATCCGCGCTGCAGGGACAACCTCAAGCCACACATTCTGCCAGATGCCCCCGGATGGCGTGTAGAAGATGCTCTCAGGCTGTGCACCCCAGTACTGCTTCCCACGAGGCTGTGTAAGGTCATAGGCCGAGTCGTACACGCGGACGGTAACCCTGTGAGACGAGGAGGAAGCGCCAGCAGCATCGATGGCATCGGTCACGTCGACCTCAAAGGGGACATGCCCGCCACGGTGGCCGCCGACGTGCTGGCCGTTGACCCAGACAGTGGCCAGGTAGTCGACGGCACCGAACCTCAGGATCAGGTGGTGGCCTTTACCCTTCTCCTCGTCGGACCGTAGATCGGAAATGGTGCGCTCGTACCAGAGCACCTCGTGGACATTGCGGTCGTTGATGCCGGACGCCGGGCTCTGGAAGACGAAGGGGACGATGATCTGTTGCTTCTTGTTAAGTTTCTGGCTGTCGCTCCCCGCCTTGGAGAGCAGGTTATCCTTGATGAGATCCTGTGTGCCGGAGGCGATCTTCTGCGTGATGCTGTCGCTCTCCTGGGCATTGCCCTGTGGGCTTGGGGCAGTTGAGGCCGAGGTCTCGTTGGGGAGGCCTGACTGCTGCCAGAGCTTGGAGAGCCCTCTATCGTCATCGTCGAAGATGAAGTCCCAGGGACCGTTGAGCGATTGCCATCGTAGGGGGTTGCGCTCAAAGTCGGGGCGAGGGTAGATGTGTGTCTCGGGAGTTGCCATGTTGGATGGTCAAAGTATTTGTTTAGTCGATGAGCAGTAGAGTAGTTGATTCAAGTGATTAATTGCATCAAGATGGTAAATGTCGACATTGAAATATTCCAGAATGAATATTAATCGCGATCTAAAAAGAACAGTACCACGTTCTCTACCTGTCAGTGGTATTAATAGCACATGCCAAAATGGGCGAGACAGAAATGAGGGGGAGGGGCAATGTGTCGATGCTTCTAACTTCCCCTCATCCCCTCTTGGGATTGTCGCTGCGGTGACTCAATTAGGCCATATCCTCTCAAAGAAACGGGTTGTTGAATCTGACTGGCCAAGCAAGACTATGAAATCCACCAGTTCGCCAGCATCCCCTGCCAGGAAGGATGATGAGTGAGGGCCATGCAAAAAGGGGCCAACCTGACCCAAATGTCTTGTATTCGTATCAACGTCAGGAGTCGAGAATGTATTCTGCCCTGTTTCCTTCCGGAAACTCCCCTTGATTCTTGCGCCTACACGCTTTCTCTAGCTAGAAATGATTCAGAAGATGGTCATAATATACATTAATCCAACATCCTCCCACACTGAAGTGGGAGTTCCGGCCGAAACAGGCCGTCACAGATTTTAAGTCGTACATGCAAGTCGTCAAGCAGACTGGCTCATTACGATGCTCATGAGAAGCGTTCCAAAAGGCCATAAATCATACACATCAGCTGTTCCTCTACCTTTCCAGGAAATCTCTTGCTCTCTATTCAGGCTTCTCGCCACTCTTCTCTTCATTATCATTGCTTCGCGGGCTGTCAAGATTCGGCACCGTCTTCTGCTCATGTCCGAGGGCCACTGGAAAAGGGTTAGCAAGGCAATCAAACGCCAGAACAGCCAGGCCTGCTACTTACGCCGATCAAATAGATAGTAGCTGGTCACCAGCAAGATGGGCATCGCAATGATGCCCGTCGTCCACCGCCACGCCAGGCTATTATACTGCTTCTTGTATTGCTTCTTCGCGTTCTCTACCTTGGCCTCCTCCGCCTGCCGATCCTCTCTCCGCGCGCGCGCTGCCCGAAGCTGTGCCTCCCGCGCAGCGGCTAGATTCTCCGCTGCCGGCTGCGCCTTTGGTACAGGGGTAGGTCTGGGAGGAGGAGTAGCCGGCGATGGGGATGTCGGCACGGACTTGGTTGTCTTCTTGGGAGGGGTCGGAGCGGCAGCTGGTTTGGAGGGGGCTGAGGAAGGCTTGATGTTCGAGACAGGTTTGGGAGCAGCGGGGCTCTTGGGAGGCGCGGCGGGCTTCTTCTGTGGTGTTGACGCGTATACTGGCGCTGGTCTCGTTTGCTGCGTAGGTATTGGCTTCGCTTGCTGTGCTGCTGCTGGGTTTGAGGTGGTCGCAGTGGAGGGTTTCGGAGCGTAGACCGACTTCGAAGGAACCAATTTTGGCCTGGACTGTGTAGAATACGTCGACGCTG
Organism: Clonostachys sp. G952; assembly: GCA_027569935.1. Taxonomy (NCBI): domain Eukaryota; kingdom Fungi; phylum Ascomycota; class Sordariomycetes; order Hypocreales; family Bionectriaceae; genus Clonostachys; species Clonostachys sp. G952. The sequence continues at coordinate 90,979 of JAPDLB010000047.1, forward strand.
GCTTCGCGGGAATTGGCTTGGGGACAACTTTTTGTTGCGCCGAGGGAGCAATCGGGGGCTTCGAGACTGGTGTCTTGCTGGCCGCCGTTGGCGTGGTGGCGGCCGGTGTGGTTTTGTTCAGAGGCGTGGAAGCATAGACCGGCCTTTTAGGGGCTACTGTAGCCTTCGCCGCAGGTTTGGCGACAGTGCTGGAGGCCGGCTTTGTTTTAGAAGCTGCTGTCGGTGTAGGTTTGGCGGCGGGCGAGGACTTTGCAGTCGCGTAGGCTCGAGTGGCCTGGCACCCTCGCAGGAGGGCCGATCGCGATGCGGAGGCCAGGGTCATGATGGCGGGCTAGAAGCGGTGTTTCGTGCGTGAAAATTCGACAGTGTATGTTGAATGAATACAAAAATGAGAGAAACGCGTCTCCTATAGACGGTCCGAAGAATGGCGAGGTTCAATGGGCGGTCGCATTTCCAACAGCGGCGTCCAAATTACCCGAGTTCATGCAAAAAAGTTGAGTGGGCTGCCCTCATGTGTCATAAGGCAGCGCTAGTTCGTCTCCAGGAACTGAACCGCGCTTTAATTTAATGCATGGATCCCTGTTACTGAATTAACTCCACTAACGGTAACACGGCAGTGATGAGGACGAACTCCTATCGGCTACCCTACACGTAAGGACTGGAGTGACTCGATGAATATCACCAAACATCTTCGAGCCTGAAAATGCACTCGTAGCACCTAAAAGTAATAAAATGTATAATGGGTGATATTTATTTATCTTCGGCTGAGGAAAAGGCCATCTTCTTCCGCATCTGTCCTCGCAGCGCTTGTCCTGAATTCACGATTGTCACCCGCATGTTTGCGGTCTTGGACCGGAGCAACAATCACACAGCCAGTATCAAGTCCGGGTAGGCGAAGAGTCAATTGAACCTCAATTCATGAGACGCTGGCAGGTAGGGCCTTCTCTAGGGCAAACTAACTAACCCAATGATTATTTTGATTTGATCCTTATACAGTTAAAACGGTAGTGATAATAGAGCACCAATTCCCAAAACGCCGTCGCGAGATTTATAAGAACTACACTTTCAAGCCATCGCTGTGATGCTTGTCTCCATTCCCCTCTCAATCGTCATCATCCGTGTACCTGGGTCCAGCTCCAGGCGTCTCTGGAGCTCCGCCGTAGGCACCTGGCGTTGGTGCTCCGTAGTAGCCTCCCGAGGCGGCGGGAGTGGGAGCACTGGCACCAGGAGTAGGGGCGGCGTCAGCACCCCATCCTCCCTGCCAGTTGCTAGCCGCAGGCGTAGGAGCTCCGCCAGGTGTAGGTGCCGAGTAGGCGCCTGGGGTGGGCGCGTTCATCGCACCGGGTGTAGGGGCTGCAAGGCCGCCTCCCGGTGTTGGCGCGTCGAATGCGCCCGATGTCGCTCCAGGCGTGTAGCTCCAGCTGTCGTTGTTGCTGGCACCAGGTGTTGGTGCCGAGACGCCCCAAGCGGGAGTCTTGGAGCCAGAGGAGAAAGCATCTGTTCCAGAGCTGCCTGCGTAGGCAGGGGTTCGGGAGCCTGCACCAAAAGCGTCACCATATGCGGGTGTTTTGGCACCCGACTGCCACGCGGGAGTGCGAGAGCCAGAGCCATAAGCAGTTCGGCTACCATCATATGGGTTGACCGTGCGGGAGCCATCAGCCCAAGCAGGCGTGCGAGAACCAGAGTAGTCTCCGCCCTTCCAAGCTGGGGTACGACCTCCAGCGCCGCCGGCGGGTGCTATAGTCATTCAGTTAGCAGATACTCTTTCTTGAAATGATGAAGTAGGAAATATGGAAAACATACTGCGTGAACCCCAGGCGGGGACTCTGTCCCCGCCGGATCCCATGGGTGTGCGAGAGCCAGTTTGCCAACCAGGGACACGCTCTCCGCCGCCAGAGCTGCGGTTGAAGCCACCACCAGGCCCACCCCGGCCGCGACCGTTAATCTCGATGGGGGCGCCCGTCTTCTTGTCCCTGTAACTGAGCGAGTCCTTTGGAACAGTGATCGTCTTGGACTTTGTATGCAGCTCGACACGAGCATGGGTATCTGTGGTGTCCTTCACGATACCAAGGAGACCTTTGTAGGCCCCCTTCTTGACAATGACCGTTTGCTCCATGGCTCTGTCGCGGCCGAACTTCTGAGGCTGCGGGGGCTTGTTCTCGGCCCCGTTCTTGTGGAGCTTCAGAGCTGGGTTCATGGCATTGAGATCGGGGGTGGAGGATGCAGCGTTAACTCGGCCACCCTTGGCAGCGATGGTGTTGACCATGCTAGCCTTGGTAACGAACACACCGGCGTTCTCAGTGCTGTCATTGGTATGCAAGAAGACGTATGAGCGGTGGATGTGGATGATCTTTCCTTGTCGTTGCTGGCCCGTAGCCTCCTTGACAACATCGTCCAATCTGATTTCAGAACCACTGCGGTCGGCAGCAACAGCTTGCTTTCGCTTCGGCAGCTTGTTGGGAATCTGCGAAGGAACGACCTGGCGAGTGTCTCCGAACTGGTCCAATACAACCAGAGATTCACGGTCTACCTTGACAATACAACCCACGGTTGTGGGGTCGAGCTGCACCAGATCTTGCAACTCGAACTGCCCAAGAGAGCCCTGCCCTCCGATATCACTAGCCTCACGCAAGTCCTTGCTGAAGACAGTGACCTCAGTGTTGGTCTGATCCGTAAGGAGAGTCACACGATCCTCGGAAATCTTGACCACTGTACCGACCTCGTCACGGAACTTGCTACCACCAATGACCTTGACGTGGTCACCAATTCGGAAGCGCTTCCGCAATCCCTTAGTAGGCACTTCGATGGTTTGTCCAGCAAGGTCACCCTCAGTCACGGACATTGTGACGATGTCGCCCTGCACGTTCGTTGCCTTGCCCACGACACCCTTTTGCTCTCCAGAGTACACCTCGATGATGTCACCAGGAAGGTAGGTAACCATCTTGTTGCTATCCTTCAAACTTGCCGCCAGGGCCTTGAGATCAAGGTTCTCAGTACCATCTTCCGCCCCGGATGCGAATCGTGTAACTTCTTCGAGCGATGGGTTCACGTCTGTCACCACGAGCTGTTGGATCTTGACATCCTTGACGCAGAATCCGTTCTCGAATTCATCGCCCATGAATGACCATGTGTTGGTTGAAGGGTTCCCTTGAAGGAAGCGTGGCTGGTGCTTGCGAGCCTCAACCTCGCTGAACAATCTTTGAGGGGGTTTGGGGCCGGTGCCCGGGAAGCGCTTCCTCTTCCCGTCGGCTCCAGCAGTCAGGGAATCGTCTCTCACACCATAATCCAGACGGGGAATATAGCGGACTCGTGCCTCCAGCCCGTTCTCGGTAACGTCAACAACCTGTGCAAGGTCACCGTTGTACTTGAAGGGTCTGCGAAGGCGCACCCAGGCACCAGGCTCCAAGCTTGAATCCTTAGTAACGCGGAAGAGCTCAGGCATGTCCTTGATCTCGACTAGAACCATCTTGGAACGTGGGTACACGTTGAGCATGCCATCGAGGGCCTTGAGGATATCGTTCTGGCGCTGGGCCTCCACGTAGATGAAGCCCTTCATGACGGACTGCGCACCACCTCGCTCGAACGCGGCAGTAATGGCAAGTTCGTCTCTCGTGCCCTGGCGCTCCTCAATTCTTTTCATGAGGGAGAAGACGACCTCACGTTCCTTGCCTTCCTTGCACCGGACTCCCCAGATGCTCGGGTCATCCACGCTAGGGAGCAGGAGACGCTTGGGGACAACAGCCGAATCGCCGAGACCCTTAGTCGGGCGGCGGTTTCCGTAGCGCTGGCGAAGGATCTCGGCCTGCTTCTCGGCATCGAGACTCGATTCCATCTGTCTCTGACGGTCGAGCTCCCGATGTCGTCGGTCGTCGTCAAAGCGGTTCGTGTCAGCGACATCATCAGGATGAGCGTTGTCGATGAAGCCCTCTATTTCTTCGCCGTCTCGTTCCTCATCCTCGCCTTCGTCTTCGTCATCGACTTCGGCCTCGATATCGAAGAGAGCAGTTCGGCGGTCTCGCTGGCGCTTCTTGGGACGACGCTGGAATCGATGTCAGCCAAAGCGAATTGCGTCGCCGTCACGTACGAGGTATGGTAGCTTACCGTCTGGACGTCATCCTCATCGTCTTCATCTTCTTCATCCTCATTTTCTTCGTCATCCTCCTCATCTTCATCTCTCTCCTCGTCATCGTCCTGTTCGTTGTCCTCGTCTTCGTCCATGACGCGCCGCGTTTTGGCTCGAGGGGCGGAATCCTCATCCCCATCATCATCACCGGGGGAGCTCTGGTCTCGTGGTCGCTTCTCCTGTCTGGCATTGGTGTCCTCATCGTCTGACAGATCGGCAGGCGCTGGGTTGAAATCCTCCTCTTCCTCCGAATCGTCGAAGCGCGCTGCATCGTAGGACGCCATTTTCGCTTCGTGTCTGGCGCGAGATCAATCCGAGCGCGGCGGGGCGTGCGCTACGAGTCGCGCAAGAGGAGGGGAGCCGGAAATATTAAGGGAAAGAGTTGAGGGAGTAGACCGGTTGATGCTCGATCTTTGTTTTAAGCTGCCACGCTTCACCCAAAAGTTTCCCGTCAGATGCATAATCTTTAAGCTCCTGCGTACCGGGAAATCATCGGCAAACTGGAGTTGTGCACTTAGGGAGGTTATGCAAGTTAGCGTTCGGCCCATGTAATCTTCCGAGTTTAGCTCTAAAACAACCCAACATAGAAGCTATGCCATCGCCTCTTGGCCTGTAAGGTTAGGTCCATTGCTAAATTGCTACTTACTAGAGAGCAGCGGGAGAACGATAACCGTACTTGTAAGTTGAGCTGCCGAGGAGATAGAGTAGTATCAACCTTGGTCCAAGTTCCCACTCTAGCTTCAGATCATTCCTTTCTCTCCCATTAAATAGGATCGTCTTCTACATCGAAAATGAAACTTGCTTCACCATTTTTAGTGTGAGGTCTATTCCCTGGACCGTATTCTACCTAGAAATACAATGAAAGCGGTTCGAATCGAACAGTTCGGTGACCTACAGCAACTGCGAGTATCCACGATCCCGAGGCCTATCCCAGCACACAATGAGGTTCTCATCAGAGTCATGGCCGCGGGTGTCAACTATGTTGATGCACTCTACGTACTTTCCCCAAACAATTCATTTCTCATTCCAGAGGTATAACCAACTAACCATGCCTCGTTATTGATACGTCAATAGGTCCAAGGTAAACACCAGAACAACCGCAGCCTAGTCCGTCCCCCATTTACACTAGGCCTCGAGTTCTCGGGCATCATCAAATCATGCCCTCCAGACTATCATCTCCAGCCCGGCGATAGAGTCTTCGGTGCCTGCCTGGGCTCATACGCCGAATACATCAGCGTGCCGGCATCCACCAACCTCGAGAAACTCCCCTCGTCTTGGTCCTTCGCCGACGCGGCTGGTCTGGGCGCCACCCTACCTGTATCCTATGGCGCTCTGATGCTTCGAGCCGGCTTGAAGCGAGGGGAGACCGTCCTCGTGCACTCCGCCGCGGGGGGCCTCGGCATCATGGCCGTGCAGATCGCCGCCGCGCTGGGCTGCCGGGTGATTGGCACGGCAGGCTCAGAGGAGAAGTGTTCGTACGCGAAGAAGCACGGTGCGAGCTTCTGCTTGAACTACAACACCGACCCCGACTGGTCTGGCAAAGTCCTGGAGCTCACGGAGGGGGCTGGGGCAGATGTGGTGTTTGACCCCGTGGGCCTCGTGGACCTCAGCCTGAAGTGCATTGCTCACAAGGGCAGGGTTCTGATTGTCGGATTTGCCGGGAGAGGTGGACAGATGGAAAACATTGCGATGAACAGGGTGCTTCTGAAGCAGGTGAACCTGATCGGATACGTAAGTCTCCCCGTTGCGGCTACTGATTGAATGATCTCAACTTATGGGGGTTGTGTCTCTAGCGATATGGTGAAAGCTTGCGTCGATACCCAGAAGAAAACCGTCGTATATGGGACGAATTGAAGCCAATGATCGAGGAAGGGAAAATTGAGCCAACAGTTTCGCAACTGTATGAAGGCCTAGAAAGTGTACCAAATGCGCTGATCGACCTGTTGGAGCGGAAAACGTTGGCGAAGGCTGTGGTGAAGGTCGCAACTGATGAAGCTGAGATGGCATCATCAAAGCTGTAGCGCCCTTGAGCGGAATGGTAGATAATAGCGCAAGGAGGCGGTATTTAATAAACGATGTTAGATAATCATTCATTAATAGTATTTGCGGCCTCATGGTTCTACAAGTCAAATGTTGAGCCCCTACCTAGCTTTCTCTACGAGGTAGCATATAATGAAACATGTCGACAATTTCGGCATCAGTTTTATCGAGGTATCTGTCTATTTCTTCATTCATTACACGTCGTGTTCGCAAAGCCTTCCCCACGTCCTATCGGTGGGAACTGGACTTTTCGTCCTCCAACGATCCCTTTGCCCTCCCGGCGTTGCCCTTGGCATAGAAGCTCTCGTTGAACCTCTCTCAGCCTGCCTATCACTAGGTATGAATTCTCGGCCATGGCTATAGCGTTGAGCGACTCGTCACCACAATTTGAATCATCCAAATACCAAAAAAAAAAAAATTCAAACCCGAACTTTTAGGAGCTTGCTGTGACTGACCAACCCTTCAAGTGTCGGGTTTTCCGCAACGAACAAATCCATCTCGGAAAGGCCGTTTCTATAATATGCGACGGTATAACTTCATAAACAAAGGCTCATGCTTGCCAATGGGTATACATATAATCTGCCAGAACATCCTGCTGAGAACTGCGCTTCATTCACATGATCCGGGTGCCCCAGATACCACGCCCGGCACTGACTCCCAGCCAGTCACCATATTCGCCGTTTGGCATGTGAGGGAGCCATCCCAGGTTTCCAATCTCGTAATCGCACTCCCAGCTGGCAACGGGACTTCTGCTGCTCTCATTGCCAGGGTTCCCGTTCAGGGAGGGTCCAGATGAAGAGCTCGAGTTGATCAAATCCCACAACAGCACCTGGCAGTCGTCAGCTCCAGACGCGAGCATGCCTCTGCGCAGGGGCGACCATTCAAGGCAGTTCAAGGGACCTGAATGTCCTCGGAGTTCCAGAAGAGCCTGTCCGGGCTGTCGAACATCGAGAATGCGGATGGTGCTTGAATCCTGGGCGAAAGTAGCGAGGAGCTGAGTGTCGTGAGGAGAGGTTGCAAGTCGCAGCAGCGGAGGAGGGTTTCCTGCCGCACCCTGTCCTCCTGGGCTCGATCGGCCGCTGCTGGTATCCACTGGAAGCATATGTTAGTATCTTGGAGTGTAGGGAATGGATAACTGGTATGTGGTTGAACAAACCTCTATCGTCCTTGCCGGTTGGCTCGTAGATGATGGTCGAATGCTCCAGACTACGGAGATCAAACATTCGAACGCTACCGTCCTGCCCACAGCTGACAAACACATCCACACTGTTTGCGCAGAAACGCACGTCATACACTTCCTTGTCATGGGCGATCAATTGCGTCTTGGCAGTCAGGGAAGGAATATCCCAGATTGTGCAAGTTGTATCAATGCTGGAAGTAATGATGAGACTGGGAGAAACCGTATTCCAATCGAGGGAAGTCAGAGGAGCGGTATGATCGGGCGTCTTGGAATTGGACAAAAGAGCCAGAGGAGTCAATTTGGCGGTGGTTGGGTCGGTCCTCCGAGTGATGTTGTTTCCAGGCGTCGCCGGGGTTTCGGAAGGCAGTGACCATAATCGCAGATGATCGCCAGATGTCGCGAGCAAGTCGGTCGATTGCTTCTGAGCTGAAGGTGGTTCCCAGAGGAGTCTGGTAACGGGGTATGAATGGGTAGCTTCGGCGACTTTGTTGAACTCTAGAGAATACTTGGAAGTGCCAGGAACGTAGACATCCTGGGGGGTTGGAACGACATGGCTATCCAGAATTTGGATCTTTGGGGCACGAAATTGTTAGATAATGAGCCGTTTCTTCGGAGTGGGAAATGAGGGAAGAGCTTACAAAGTTGTGGCCATCCTCTAGATAGCTTCCAATGGCCAGCTTGCCGGAGCCATTTCCATGGGGACGCCACTTGCACCAATCGAAGGCATAGATAGGCCATGGGGCGAGATAACTGCTGCTACCGGGCTGCGCTTCAGCCATGTTGTAGCCCAGAGTACCCGGACCGCCATCAGACATGCTGGAATCGGCGCGAGGCCGGATGTCGGCTAGACCAAGCGGGGTGTTGGAGACATTTCGCGAGGAGCTGGAAGCGCCGTACTTGGAGGTGTCGGTGGGCGACATGAATTGGGATGACGGGATGCCGCTGCCGCTGCCGCCTGGAGTCGTGGGAGTGTAGGGATGGTAGCTCACATTCTCGTAGCTTGCGGCGGGGCTGGAGCGGGAGTAGGCGTGGGACATGCTGAGCGTTGGTTTGGACGGGGTCTGGTAGTTTTGAGGAGAGGGCTGAGGACGATCAGCCTGCAGCGACGACGAGGACGTGTTGATGGAGACGGGCGGTCGCGTCGACAGGCCACCCGCAGGCTGCAGGACGTCGGGGACGGAGCTAGGCTGGTATTGGGATTGGGAGTGGGAGCGGGCGTGGGTGAGAGATGGAGGTGGTTGCGAGCGAGCTGAGGCGGTCGACGGGGCCTGGTCAAGCTTGATCTGCGGCGCGTAATCCTGGGGAGACATGTGCAGCTCTGAGCTCATGCCGGACATGTGTAATTCGTCGGTGCCAGCAGCGGGTGGTGGTTGGGCTGCTGAGACCACGGCGGGAGGTGCAGCAGAAGTGTAATCATTGTGGTAAGGCCCCGACGTCGAGCCCACCTTTGAGCCAGATCCAGAGGGATTATGCCGTCGCGGGGCAAGGGGGAGCGGTGATTGGTCCATGGCAGGCCTGGGGGGGGCGCACCTTGGGCTGGTGCAAGGTTGAATGGAGTCGAATGGCGGCGGCACAGGGTTTTGGTGGCTGCTGCTTGGCTTGGGCCTGGGCAGAGGCGTTTACCTTGTGTCTGGGCGTGCTTGCGCGAACTTTGTCTTGGCCTGTCGCGCAGCGCAGTGGTTGTGCAGCTCAGAGGCTATATGTGAGCAGACACTGGCTGTAGCGCTAGATGAAGCCCTTTCTGACGGTGTTCGCACCCAACCTTGCCATGCCACATGCGCTGGGAGGAGTCGGCGGTTCGTTGGAGTTCCGGCGAGGGCGGGAGCTCTGTGCGTGTGCCAATGGACAAAACCTGTCGCTATGTGTCTGGAGAGGCGATGTTATGAACGTCGGTAGATGGATGATGGTACTTCCTGTAACGTAGGTACTGTGCCAGCTCTGGTCAGCACCCTAATCAATAAATTGCCCGTCGAAATGTGATAGAGCTGGTCTGCTGTAAGTGACTGATCTGAGCAAAGACTCGACCTGTCTAACCACACACGAGATGCGCCAACGAGCGCTACCGTCCCAGTCGTGAGAGGAGTAATGTGTGTATCCTGTCAAGGAAAAGAGAGTAGGAAGCGATAAATTAAGGGAGAGTGCACACCACGAAACAGAGGAGGAGAGTAGGCGAGGCGAGGAGCACCAGAGTTGGGGCTGCCCCATAGGTCTTGGAATACAAGGCCTTGAGGATCCTGCCTCTGTTCGCCGGACCGACAGTGCTGAAGGGGCTGGAAGAGTTTGGAGGAGGAAGAAACGACTGTCCACGGCGGATGGATGGAGGGGACCATGACAAGTCCGCCTCACGGCATTGAACGGAGAAAACCTACATGTACTTTGCTTGAGCTTATTCCCCCAACTGCCCTGGCACCGAGATATTACACCTCCACCAGATGGATTGCCTTCGGTAGGTCCGTCAGCCATTTGATGCTGCCAGGGAGCTGCTTTAGCCCATCTCCTCCCTACGTGGCTCCCTACAGCTCCCTACGCTGCCTACGGCTGCTGTCTTACAGTGACATTCATCATCGGTAACCCAGATTAGCAGGCCCGATAAGTCTGACCTTGCCGTACATGTTGTTCGTGACGGCAGTTTGCTGGACGGATATCATTGTGCCTGTCTGTGTCGCTGGCGTGCATACGTAATTGCTCCCTGGTCACACATGCATCCTCGCCTGCAGGCAAGTCAGTTTTCTGGCGGCTTGACATGCAGGACGACCCTCGTGCCTGGGGCGCGTGAGCGCAAAGGGCAGCAGAGCATGCGCCCGCTAGTATCCAGCGTACAGGCGCACCTTGGCTGTCACCCAGCTTACATAGTTCTCACCACGATAGCCTATCCCATTGTCCGCACACATCAATAGGACCTGTGAGCTCACAATCTGGTCGCGTTGCCTTTTGCTGTTTTTGTTTGCTTGTTTGATCAGCGTTTCCGATCGGGGCCAGAAGAACAAATAAGCATTCCACGCCAAGAGACGGGCTCTAATCAGTGGGTAATTTGCTGAGGCATGCCATGCGGCCCAGTCCACCATGACGTCGCTATCTTTCTCCAGACAGCAGCGCCTGTCCTCCTCCATCTTCCCCTTCCACAACAAGCCGAGGACGACCGTAGAGGGCTATGATATGGACGAGCTGGAGCCCCGCCCCATCGACTCCCTGTACCACGATGACGATGGTCCCGGGTCCCGTTCGAGGCAGCCCTACTCGCCGATACGCCGACTGCCCAGGTCGCCCAGCCCCGATGCCTGGCAGGATAGGGAGAGCTCGACAAGCTCCCTCTCACAGTTCCGACCGAAGCCCATGTTCAGCGGCCCGCCACCTCCGATAGCAGCTTCAATTGCGCTCAGCAAGAAACCGACGTCCAACTCGAGCGACTCTCCGTCCGCCCGGAATGCCGGCTTTGGCAGCTTGCTGTTCGATTACAACTACGACCGCGAGCCTTCCTACCGACCCGATGCGACATGGCGCGGCCTGAGGCGGCAGGAGAAGTCCCTGGAGAAGGAAGTCCAGCTTCTTCTGGACCAGCAGGCCAGCGGTCTCGTCGCCGGCTTGGATGGCTTGGGGGGCGATGACTACAGCGACACGGGGAGCAGCACCCCGACGGGGACGTTCTACTCCACTGCGACCTCCAAGTCGAGGATGATAAACTCCCTCCATGTTCCGAACCATTCCACAAGAGATGGCAATCTGCTTCCGGTGCGGCAGCCCAAGGCGAGCAAAGCGAGAGGATTGCGATCGGCCCGCACCGGTTTGCGACGGTCGATGGCTGCACTGGCGCAGCTCAAGCTGGAGGAGGATGTGTACGTGGATGAAGCGTTATCGCAGCGTCGTCGAGCACTCAACAAATTAGAGAGATTAAATCGGCAGAGAGACAACGTCACTAGTGAAATGCACATGCTGGAAGAGGATGAGGAGGAGCCATTGGGAAAGGAGCTTCGCGACCTGAGCGCCAGGCACGACTCCGTTAATCAGGAGATTCGTGTCCTCGAGGAGAAGCTGGTTGGTATGAGGAATCAGAGAAAGTGGTTACGGGAGAGGATGGAGGATGTCAAGAACCGGCGCGAGGCTGGACTTAGCGGGTATCGTGGGGCGCTTAAGAATGTCGATTCTGAAGTCACCGCCCTCATGCACCGGCCTCCTTTCCAACCCCTTGATCTCGAAGCGTTGCAGACGGGTGCGAAGAGGCTGCCGCCGACAGGTGGAGTGGAGTTCTTACGTCTCCGACCAGAGCGAAGGAATTTGGATATGGCCAAGTCATGGTGGGAGAATGAGATTTTGATACTGGAGAAGAGAAAGTCGCAGATCAAGAAAGAAAAAGAGGCACTGGACAATGGCTCAGAGATATGGGATGAAGTAATGCGGCTTGTATCTGACTACGAGACTCGATTGAGGCAGTTGATGCAAGAGCCTGCGGAAACTTCTTCGAACAAAGGCAAGGAGAAGGTGCCCTCGCAAGAATCGATCATACAGAACCAGCTTCCCGAGATGGACAAAGTTGTTACAGCACTGGAGAGCCATATGAAGACTGCCGAAAAGAAGCGCTGGAATCTTCTGATTTGTGCCATTGGAGCCGAGCTGGAAGCATTCGAAGAAGCGAGGAGTATGCTTCAGCATGTGCTTGATGAGACGTCAGATAAGTCTGAAGAGCCGTCACAATCTTTGGTAGCGGATGAGGGCCAGAACCATGACGAGGGCAGCGATAATGAAGTTCCCCCGGATCTTCTTGTGTCCCACTACGAGGATCAGAACAACCCGCCTTCAGTCTCCAGTGCTGATACGAGCCCAGTATTTCAACGGACAACCACAAGCGATAGTGATGTGCCGCCCGACTTGCTTGCAGAACACGATGCATAATGGCACGGCTCTGTCCTTCACGTAATATCGGCCATCCTTTGGGCAGTTTCAATCTGATAACTCCTTGGTTAGGAAATGCGGGCGGCGTTGGGTGACGAATATCATAACATGGAGTAAGCGATAGATAATGCTACAGTCAGTCATATATGATCAATTCATTTATAGATTGTGGTGTAAATATATTCATGAGCGAAGCTGTGCATAACGATGGCATATTTGTCACTGCCGGAACTCGTCACCAATAAGTCGTGATAGCATCAAGAAACCTCCAAAAAAAAACGCCCTATTCAACATAAATGTTGCCACAACGCAGGGTGAAACCAAAGTGAGCGGGAAAGTTTGCAACGGGAGCAGCAGGTACTCCTAGATCTTCAGGCCCAAAAGACCGAAAGATGCGGAGCTGTCTGGCCCGAGGGCTGTCACCGGTCGTTTATCGAGATCGTTCGAAGTAGCCGCTGGAGCCTGCAATAGCAACACCCTGGTCCATCACCCATTCACCCACTCCAAGATACTTGTTGATCCACTTGGAGAGCTCGGTGTTCTCGCCAGATACCCTCTCGGTTCTGAACCTGTGCCGCAGCGATGATGAGTCAGTAACATGTCCCGTTGGCACTTCCAAAATTCCTCATCATCTCAATTCGAGTTCCCCCACTTACTTCAGACCAGTCGAGCGCTTCATGCCGGCGAGAACCGTGGAGACTAGGCATCAAGGTTAGCCGGGCGTTTTTGGGGTTGGGCAGTAGCTGGGGTGGACTTACTGAGCACGGCGTCAAAAGCATAGTGAGTTAAACGTCCGACCTTTGAGAAGAGACCCAGTGTCAGTAGGTTGAGGATGAGAAACTGCGAAATGATGTCAAAAGACTTGGACAAGTCTAGGGACAGTCACCGATCAGGTATCGGTGTGATGCGCAAGCTCCGGGAGGGATCGGGACGTACCACCATGATTGCTAGGGTTGAGCTGGGCACAAGTAATCGAGCTTGTTTGGTTCGTAAATCGTAAGAAGGTCGTAATGCAGTTGGGAATTCGTTGTCGACAGATGTTTGTCTGAGCTTGGGGTATCGTTGTCGGGTTGAGCCGTAACTAAGGAAACCGATGTGTGGTCCGTGATCACCACCTGAGGCTCATGTTAGAGAAGCCTTGTGGGCCGACGATAAGGAATGACGGTGGTCAGGTGCCGATAAGAGGGGGATGAATTTCACGTGACGAGAAGCAATGAGATGAGTCAGCAAACAAATCAGAGCTCTCTTCTCACACCGGCCTCACCCCGGAGCTGTCGGGCGTGAACCCCGAGTAGCTGCTGTTTAGCAGTGCGAACTAGTGCATACCGGAGCTAGCACTCTGGGTTCCATGAACGGCAGGAGCGGGGTCATGGCGCTCGGATAGTGCTTGAGGCCAAGGCGGCGATTCTACTCCTTGCAGAGCAGGCAGGGACATAGTAATATTCGAGTTCCTAGTTTCAGAAAGGCCTCATGCCATGGTGATCCTCGTACCATTTTCTCATGGTGCCTGAAGCCTCACTGCTGATTGTTCAGGCCATTAATGTGCTATTTTTGTTCTGTTCGTCTACATAGTAAGTGAAACTTGCTGACGTCGCAATGTGTCAGGGAAGCGGTTTGCCAACCTTGAGGATGTTTTTTTTTTTTCTTTTCTTTTCTCGGCCGCTTTACAACAACACCTGCTCGATGATGTGGAAACACGCCTCTGGGCCAATAGTTTTTTTTTGTTGAGGGGCGCTCGCTGTGCATTCGGTTGGGTCTCGAGCTGCCGGCCTAAACAAAGCCCGGGGGACTCCCACCCTGCTGCAGCTTTAAAAACGGGGACTTGTCTAGCGAGCGAGATGGATCCATCATGCATCCCCTCGCCGTGCAGCGCGGCAAGCTACACCATCTAGCGTCAACAGCTTACCATCTACCCACCCTTGGTAGGTAGATTCTACTACGTGGGATAGTCGGTGGGCTCGAGGGTGATTTTTTTTTCTTGCTCCTGGATTCGGCCTTTTTTTATCCTTTGCCTAACTGAGCCATTCCGCACTTTTGCTCAGCTCAGTAGCAAATCCCTCAATGCGTCTCAGTGCTCGACTCGTGTTCACGGGCGACGGCCTGAGCTCTTATTTCAGCATGGCATGATTTATAGGAAGACCTGACCATGCCTCATGGGATGATGTGGCGGCCAATTTACGCTGGGAGTCAGGGCACCAACCAGCTGAAGAGCATCACTTTCTGGGGGGGCCGTGCTTATGAGTGCACGGCGTAGGTAAAAGTCCTATAATCGTATGAATCTGCCCACGGGGAGCGCGGTACAGTGCAGGAATGGGAGGATCTTGAGATGTACCTCGTCACAAAGGGTACGACTATTGGGTCAGCATGTAACGACCTAAGGGCTGAAACTGAATCAGTTACATTGGGTGTACATCAACACAGCACTTCAACTGGGAATATCCAAGGTGGCCGCAGTTGGTCCTGACCTTGCTGGGCCTCCCCTCTTGCACGTGAAGTGGTCACTGGAGAGGAGTGCGTGTCTGGGAGGGGATGACCAGAGGAATCGCATGGTCATTCTTCTTATCTCATCGCTTTCTGGGCAAAATGTCTCATTGCTATGGCAAGGCGAGCGCGCAACGAGGCCAGTTTCTGCTTGTCAAATCGATTGTAGCACTTTTGCTCCCGCCCTTTCCGTTGTTTGGCCAGTCATTGTCATTATCATTAGTATCTTATCCCAGCTCCCCATTGGCACCTCCAGGTGGGTGCCGCCTTTTCACAGTGGGCCTGCAGCACTGTAGTGGTGGCCGGAGACCCTTGCTGGGTACATGCATCGCCCGCCAAGCCCACCCACGCACTCCTGCTGGTGCTGTCATCCACGCGTGCAATGGATGTACGAAGTCCGCTGGGGCTTGCTGCCCCTCACTGGATTTGGGACCCCTCCTCCCTCCTCTGGCCAGCCTTGGAAATTAAATTTACTACATCAGGACAGCTCCCAGCCCGTTGACCTTCTCCTCTTCATCAGCGCCACTCTCCCTTCACACCAATTTCTTCCTTTTAATCCCCCAGGCCCTTCAGTTTTTGCATCTCCTGCAGCTTCTGAGGTTCTTTGAGTCTTCATCCAGCTCTTCCATTCCTCACAGCTTCCCACCTCAACGTCACTTCAACTCAATACCCAACCTACACCTACTTTCCGCCCAACATGTCTGACCCCAAGCCCTATCGCAAGCGAACCAACAGCTTCATTGCCTCCACCTCCCAGGATCATCTCGATCTTGGAGGCAAGATTGCCTGGTTGGCTTCTCTTGACACTGCCTACCGACCTGAGAGGAACTACCGTCGTAGCTCCATCATCTGCACTATTGGCCCCAAGACCAACTCCGTTGAGGCCATCAACAAGCTGCGAACCGCCGGTCTCAATGTTGTCCGCATGAACTTTTCTCACGGCTCATACGAGTACCACCAGTCCGTCATTGACAATGCCCGTGCTGCTGAGGCCAGCCAGGTCGGCCGTCCCGTGGCCATCGCCCTCGACACCAAGGGCCCTGAGATCCGAACTGGTAACACTGACGGTGACGTCGATATCCCCATCTCGGCTGGCAAGATCATCAACTTCACCACCGACGAGAAGTACGCCAAGGCCTGCGACACGGACAACATGTAAGTAGACTTACTTTCTCTCCCCCAAGAGCCCTGCCAGAATGCTAATACTATTTTGCAGGTACGTCGACTACAAGAACATCACCAAGGTGATCCAGCCCGGCCGAATCATCTACGTCGACGATGGTGTCCTCGCTTTCGACGTCCTCAGCATCAAGGACGACCAGACCATCGAGGCCCGTGCCCGCAACAACGGCTTCATCTCCTCCAAGAAGGGTGTCAACCTGCCCAACACCGATGTCGACCTTCCCGCTCTCTCCGAGAAGGACAAGGCCGACCTCCTTTTCGGTGTCAAGAACAACGTCGACATGGTGTTTGCTTCTTTCATTCGCCGTGCTCAGGACATCAGAGACATCCGCAAGGTCCTTGGTGACGATGGCAAGCACATCCAGATCATTGCCAAGATTGAGAACCGTCAGGGTCTTAACAACTTCCCCGAGATTCTCGCCGAGACCGACGGTGTCATGGTTGCCCGTGGTGACCTTGGTATTGAGATTCCTGCAGCTGAGGTCTTCGCTGCCCAGAAGAAGCTGATTGCCATGTGCAACCTGGCTGGCAAGCCCGTCATCTGCGCTACCCAGATGCTTGAGTCTATGATCAAGAACCCCCGCCCTACCCGTGCCGAGATCAGCGATGTCGGTAACGCTGTCACCGATGGTGCTGACTGCGTCATGCTTTCTGGTGAGACCGCCAAGGGTTCCTACCCCGCTGAGGCCGTCCACGAGATGCATGAGGCCTGTCTCAAGGCCGAGAACACAATCCCTTACGTCTCCCACTTTGAGGAATTGTGCACCCTCGTCAAGCGCCCTGTTAGCACTGTCGAGTCTGTGGCCATGGCTGCTGTCCGTGCCTCGCTCGATCTTGCCGCTGGTGGTATCATTGTTCTGTCCACCTCCGGCGAGTCTGCTCGCTTCATCTCCAAGTACCGACCTGTCTGCCCCATCTTCATGGTCACCCGTAACCCCAGCGCCTCCCGCTTCAGCCATCTGTCACGTGGCGTCTACCCCTTCCTGTTCCCCGAGTCCAAGCCCGACTTCACCCAGGTCAACTGGCAGGAGGATGTTGACAAGCGCATCAAGTGGTGCATTGAGCGTGCTCTGGAGCTCAACACCCTGACCGTTGGCGATACCGTCGTCGTCGTCCAGGGCTGGAAGGGCGGCATGGGTAACACCAACACCCTCCGCATCGTCCGCGCTGACCCCGAGCACCTTGGCGTTGGACAGATGTAAATGGTCGTTGTGCAGCACGACCATTTTCCTAAATTCCTCTAATAAGTACTGGTTTGATTAGTTATGGTTTGGGTTTGTTTTTCTGGTTTGCGGCAGGGAGCAATTGGATGTTATTGATAATGACGAGTCTGATAGACACTGGTACAAAATGTATCCGGCGGGAAGAATGGGTTCCGTCCACTGGATGCGATGAGGATAAACATCACTCTGATACACAAAAATACCTAGATGATTATGTTTTGTGCAATTCTGTCGACATTCTGTCGACTCTTTCTTGTGATTATTCTTGGCCCTGCATGTCCTGATCATCTAAACGATCCCTCAAGGTGGAGATTCTTTATCTGTTAATTTTCCTGAACTCTGTTCTGATTGAAGCGGAGTTGGTTCGAATTTCTTTCTAACCCTTTTCTACATGTATATTTAGTACTACTACCAATTGTATTCTCCAAATGCTGTTCATCATCCCATACCTAAAGAACGCTGTCCAATGACGAAGAAAAAGAGACCAAACCTATCAACCTATTATATGTCAAGTATTTTACTCCTGTACTGACCGAACCAGCCGGCCTTCGTCCTTCTCAAAACACCCTACAGATTCTTGATCTCGAACCGTTTTCGCAGGTACTCGCCGTACTTGAGCACCAGCCACGGGACCGGGATCAACGCCGCGGCAATGAAGCCCAGTAGACTGTTGCCCCATCCCAAGCCCAGCTTGTCATACATGGGGAAGGCAGCGAGGGGCAGGACGGCGCCGAGGATGGATCGCACGACCGAGTTGGAGGCGAGTGCCGAGGCCGAGTATTGGGCAAACGTGTCGACGAGATACATCTGGAAGGACTGCAGAATCGATCCCCGTTAGCTTTCGGTTCCGATGAATGGATAAGATCGAGTTGTTTGAACTTGAACTTGGAACTCACCATGAAGATCATTAGGTTGCCGGCACCCATGACCGCCGTGCCGATGATGGGCGCGATCCAGTGGACTTTGTAGTAGGCCGTCCACCCGTAGATGAACAGCCCGGTCGGCAGGAGCAGGGCGCCGAACCGGAGAGGGGGCAGGCGGTACTCTGGCTTGAGGCCTGCGGGCTCGCGGCCCTCCGCCGCGGCCAGCTCGGCCTCCTCTTTGGCCTTCTTCTTGATGTAGACGTCGCTCAGGCGGGCGAAGAAGATGACGCCGATCATGCTGCCCACGCCGAAGCCCAGGAAGGCGAGCCCCGCGGCGCCGGTCCCGAAGTGGTAGATCTGCTGGATGAGGGGCGAGAGGCTGGAGAACATAAGGTAGAGGTACCCGTAGCCCAGTGCGACGTAGAGCGCGGCGATGATGCAGATGGGCGAGAAGAAGAGCATCTTGAAGGGCCGGACGATGCCCCGGACGAAGTAGTCCCTGGGGAGCAGGCCCTCGTCGAGCTGAGAACGCAGGTTCATATTCCCAGTCTCCCTCCTCAGTCGCCGGGTCTTCCTCTCGAGCAGGACGGGGGCGTAGGTCTCGGCCGAGAAGACGAAGAAGGTGACGGTGATGAAACCCGAGAGGCAGGAGAGGATCCAGAAGACCCAGCGCCAGCCGAGGGCCTCGGAGACGTAGCCGCCCACGACGGGACCGATGATGGGGCCGAGGAGGGGACCGACGGCGAAGGCGGACATGGCGGCGCCGCGCTTCTCCTGGCGGATCATGTCGGCGATGGAGCCGCCGCCGTTGGTGAGGGGCACGGAGCCGAAGAGGCCGGCGAGGAAGCGGAAGCCGATGAGGGAGGAGAAGGAGGGAGCCACGGCGCAGGCGATGGTGAAGGCGAGGAAGCAGAGGTTGGTGGTGTGGTAGATGATGCCGCGGCCGTAGATCTCGGAGAGGGGCGCGAAGATCATGGGGCCGGCGGCGAAGCCCAGGACGTAGACGCTGACGACGAAGGAGCCGAGTGAGCGGCTCGTCATTTGGAATTCTATCATGAGGTCTGTGACGCCGGGAGCGAACATGGCTGGATGGTTGAGGCTGGGTTAGTTTGGTCATCTCATTGGTAGAGTAAGTTTCTTTGGTGGCCTCTCTTACATGAACCGAGGGGTGTTAGGAAAGAGAGGGCGCTGATGAGGATGCAGTTGACGACCTTTCGCCAGCTCTTCCAGTTGTAGGGATTTGCTGGGTCGTTGTCGCCGTCCCAGGATACGATGTTGGGGTCATCAGTTACATCTCCCTCACTGACTGGAAGGCGCTGCTTCTCGACGTCGCCCTCCTCGCTACTTGGTTGAGGGGTCTCGTCGTCGTTGACTATTGTGACGTTCTCGCTGTCCGGCTGCTTGGTCATACTTATGGTTGATGGAGGCTTCGCCGTGGATTCTTCCGCAATAAGTTTCTCTAACACAGGGTTTGGAGCAATGGGTTGCTGCTCTCTTGAAAAATCTCGTGAAGAACCCGCTTCCTCCTCTTTCTGGCTTGCCTCAGTTGGCTTCACCTCTTTCTCTGAGTCGGCCACCATGACGGTACGGCTGCCAGAGTTAGTACATGTATTGTCGATTGTAGAGAGAGGCGGTGCTATTGTCGTGGCTAAGAAGCGCCCAGCATCTATAAGATCATTCACTGGGATGAGGCACCCGAGCCTAAAGATACAAGGTTGCAAGACGCGAATGCTACGCAACGAGGGCTATAGCTCTCTGAAATAACAAATCTTCACCAGGTGGCAAAGCTGCTAGGTTCGCGCAACATGCGGTAAGACATGCTCATGGATTCCCATGAGGGATAAGATTGCTCGACCCGTCTGTCCCGGGCATTATCTGGCTTGCGGTGTGCTCCATCTTGAGTTCTCAAACCAGTAAGTTGACAGGGGATTATTGTCTGCATTAGGAAATAGTCAGATGCTAGATGCCGGGATCGGGAAGAATGAGCCCTGAGCTGGGCCTTGGTAGGCTTTAAAGAGGCGGGTTTCGGGGTTCGAGTATTAGAACGCGAAGAAGTCGTCTCTTCATCGACTGACCAGACCCTCGATTTGTCATGACTCGTGTGAGGTTCCATCCGCCTAGATGTGCCGGGTAGCCGAATCCCTGCCCAGTATGATGGCCTTGTCGTGTTGGGAGTCGATGTGGAACTCGAAAGACGTTGACAACCGGGAATCAATCTGGTCACGGGAGACGTCGACCCACGACACTCCCTGTTTGGCGGATTATGATCAGGGGGCGGGAAGGTCAAGTAGCATGATCTCGGACTCTACATCTCCGGTCGCCTGCCTTCTCATAGTTTTCCCTTTTCGTTTTATTTCTGTTTGCAGGATGTTTGGTTTCGTCTTGTTTCTTAATCTTCGACATAAGAGAGCAAGGATAGGCTAGTGTCGTCTTCTCCAGAGACTAAGAACAAGCATGATTGTAGAGTTATCCCGTCAGCGTAAAAATGCTGTGGGCAGCTCCACACGATCATCCATAATTCTCAGGTAGTCGGACTTGGGTGAACGGCCCAACTCAACACCGGGGGGAAATAATGGATAATTTGCTTGCACTCAGGCTGTGCTGAAATCGCCTGAGTGCCTGACAAGGTCTTCTGGCCTCTAGGTAAGGTAAGATATGAATCAACGACCCCCTGTCCCAACTGTCGGGGTGCTGGGAGAGTCCGTGGAAATGGCCCGATTCGGAGTGAGAGAGACAGAACATGGGCTGTGTCGTTTTCAAAGCTGCCTGAGATTGATCAAACGCGTCAGGTGCCGACATCTTTTGCGCTGCCCCGATGATGACGCGGATATCTGAGGCAACGCGTGATCTCCACGGACTGATCGGATGGGTGAAGGGCGACGTGATGCGTCGCATCCTCACGGTTGAGATTTTTGAACCAAACTCCGAAGTCCAATGGTAGCTACTGACCCTTGTTTCTCCCAAGAATGCAGCCGTGGAAGTAGGCTCGACGGCATCTATAGATCTCGAAGGCACGAAATCGATCTCTGGGAACCAGCAGGTCTCTTAAACCAACTTCTCCTACTTATCTAAACTGATATATTATCTGGGGACTGTGTTTCTAATGATCTTTTGACTCGCGATTGAATGTACCTTGGACTTTTTAAAATTGAATAGGATTTTCATTACTTTCCCAAAACCTGGACCATATTTGGTCGGTCGAGATCTGATACTACCTGATCATACTTATAAATAAGTTATACCAAACACGATCAATGGTTTCTCATTAACCTCTCGAGTTTCTTGTAATACTATGGATATTTTCTCAATGCTGAGGCTTGCCTTCTTCCTCGCTGCGAAAACCTGGGGATTCGACGGCAATCCGAATTTGTCTGCTGTTCATGGGGAGTCGCGAGAGCCTCTCAAATTCTACCTGTTTTAGTATATGAGCTGGATCAGCCTCGGCCATGAATTGGGTCCAAGCTTTCTTTCCTGCCACTTTGTCTACCTCTGGTTTGGAACGCTCTATGAATTGCATTGTCACGATTAGATATGATAATTAGAATCCCGCGATAATACTAAATGACTCTGTTATTTACTGAGTAATTCTATTGAAAGAGAGGGGAAGGCAAGCAAAGGGAAGAGAGAGAAGGAGTATCTGAGAAAGACAACCATAGTTTTCGTTGTATTGCAGGTCGCTTGTTGAACGCTCTTGTAAAGAAGCATCGCACTCTCCAAACAAAAGCACGCCACTACTCGGTAAGTTGTAGAATTGTGTTCAGCTTCTTCTAAACCCTTTCGACGTTCTGTGAGAGCTCACCGCCACTCCCAAGGTAAACTGGCTTCCCAGCTTTGTTTGTCACAGCTTCGGCAGTGATTTCCTATGCTAGGACCATCAGCCAATAAATAGTATTATAGTTCCAAATTCCTTACCCTCGAAAACATCCTCAAATGTGTCTCCTCCGGCGACTGAATCCTCACACTACGTGTTGCTGTTGAGAGAGTAGCCGCGCATTAATTGATGCCAAAGAAGAAGCTGGCCATCTTTAAGATAGTATACTTATTATTGAGCTTTCTTATGAAATGAAAAAAAAAAACTAAAAAACTATATAAGTACTTACTAGGATCGCCTTTTTTAAAAAAGTATTGATTTGTTATCCTCAAGAGAAATATCTGATAATTTAACTCTTTGACCGGAACAAAATCAAAGTTTTGTATGCTGATATCACCATCTGTTTTGTCACTAGCATGGTTCTAGATGAAAAGAGATAAAAACTTCAATTTTATGTGGTATAGATAAAACATTTAATAGACTGAATATATGCTGATATGCTAAAACATCACAACTTCCGGGTGGCTTGTATGATGGTACACTTGATATTCTCAAGGAGTACAGGTACACGAATGCCTCTGGTTGTCAGATCTTAGACTCGTAGATCCCGCTTAACCTCTCATAACTCAACTTGATATCTAAGGCCTTAAAATGCCGAACCCATCGGAGGGGGAGGAACGAAGACTCCATTGCCTTGTCGTGATGGCTGTTTATGTTTCAAAAACTGGCACACTAAAGTCATGAGAACCATGTGCTCAAAATGGGCACCCCAGTCCACGTTGATCTGAAGAATTCCTCTTCCTCTCGAGAAGCCAGAGTCGCCCGTAAATACCGCCAGGATATCGTCAGGGTCATTCTTGCTTGTTAACTTCCAGTTCCGAGCCAACAGGCGGGAAGGTTTGTCGACGCCATCAACAGCAATATGTTTTGTCTTTTTCCATACAAACTCTCTCCTGAGATCGTAGTCAGGGAAGTCTAGGGACCATGTTGATTCCGGACGCCCTATATCCATCGCTTCCCAAGCAAGGGACTTGTTATAGTCACTATAATCAGACTTGGGATCCCCAAGATAGATTTTGAAGGCGGCAGATGTTTGAAGTCGACCTGCTGCTAGAACTGTCGTTCTGGGACCCTGTTGATTTATAGGGCCCTTGTAGAGGAAGATAAAAGGCTTGTCGCCGATTTTGCGTTCGCCGACGTTGGTGCTATATGATTGAAAGGTACCCCTTTCGGGATCAAAGTTGCAGCCGCCACTGTCGCCTCGTTTCGAAAACCTGTACTGCTTCTTTTTTGAATCAGGAGACGGGGTGGCAATTACTTGGTTCATAATGGTAGGTTGAATAATCGTTATCGTTGCGTTTATTGTTCGACTAAGTAATCTGAGTTGATCCTAATCACAAAATCCGGGCTATTCTCTGATTTTAAATAGTCGGTAAGCCCAGAAACGTCCCAAAGATGATGTTTTCCCTTCTTACAGGCTCTGTGGCATTGCTCGCCACTCGATTAGTTGCTGGGAGATGATCATATACCGATAAATCAATTATTGCGCCGATGACGTCAGCCATGCCCGGAATGAGATATGACTTCTTGGTAAGGCAACGCCCGAGAACAGTGATAGACCTTGAAATTGCCTTTGGGGGACGAATTTACCCACCCTGTATCTTTACAGCCTACGGCTAGTCTGTGCTGGAGGTCACGCTTGGCACCTAGACACCTGGCTGAGTTGGGACTTTTGCTCAAATAGGTGGCAGAACTCAGAGGCTTAGCTTCTCTGAACACATCAAACTTAAAGCCTGCGCCACTACAAGGGAAATTGTACGTAAAAGGTGAAATAGAAGGCCTGAAGGGGAATGAGGAGATAGGTCAAATGTTGGAATGGTCAGAACTAGCCCATGGCTTATACCATACACGTATCCTTTGACTATAGCTTCTACTACTCCAACTAACATATTCATATTCGTTTATGTGCTTGAGCTAGTCCTTTCACCAATATCCCAGGCTTATCACTCGATACGTAGTATACATTCCAAGATAAAGGTCTGACATAATTCAACCCCAGAATCTACAACAAGGAGCACTATAGCCATGCCGACCAATTAACGTGATTCTCAAAAATGCATGATAGGTAGTGAGGAAGAGGAAGAGACTTAGAGAATCCTATGGCATTGAGCAAGCAGATTCTGATTGATGTTCAGGTCTAGAAAATTTCAATAGTCCTTTTAGTGGTAACACCCGCAAACCAATCGTCAACGCTCTTCCGCGGTGCCGTCCTCAATAGACCGACGCGTTCGAACTTATCTTCTTCATGACCAAGGGCACGTAGAAGTAAACAGACATGACACCCAGCGGTTAGAAAGCCTGTTTTCAAGCAGTAGATTGCATGGCCCTCTGGTATGTATCCTGGGGAATCACCCTCACTGAAGTTATAGTCCAGGTGAATGTGGTATGATTCCTCCGGATCGTCATGCGCGTAGAATTGCGGCCTCTCCACACCGTTTGAGGTAACTGGCCTCCATGATCCCATAACGAGATAGCCGCGAAGCGTAAGACTTGTTGCATCTGTGATTGGGCCGTATTCATCTGGGCCGGCTAGCTCAATGTGAAACTTGACCAGTTCAAGAACAGTTTCCACGCATTGGAACTTGGGAAAATTGGCTTCTGAAGGAGTGGAAGTCCATGACCAGGAGGGTCCTGAATACTGGGCCGGTCGCCGGACGCTAGATCCCGATCCCGTGTACCACAATAGGCTATTGACGAGTCTGTGTTCCCAGAGGCCCGCCACGTACTGCCCAAGGATTGGGCTGTGAGTCATTCCGTACAGCCTTGCGATGCCTGCCAGTGCTGGGAGTCTATCGGACTGGAAGGTCAGGCTGAGAGCAGAGAAGCAGGTGACGATACTATCCCAGCTATTTCCGATGGTCATCGGATCCTGTTCCACGAGCATTTGATTATGCTCCCCCTTTTCTATCCAGATGTAGTCCATGCCACACTCACAAAGTGCTTCGGTACTTAGACACTCAAGCCTGACTTCGTGACTGGTGAAGTGCAAAGTCCGAGGAGAAAGCAGCCGCTCTTGATAGACCCAACCTCGGCTGAGAAGAGGGAAGTCTGTGCTATCTTTGAGATCACTATAGGCGTGCCCTGGATATTTCCTGAGGAAGAGCTGTTGCTTAGCCGAGCTTGGCGTAGAGACTGCGAGGACAGGTGTTTGAGAAAACATGCCATCGTCGCTGTCAGTTGTACTGGTAGCGGCGATAGTTAAGTAAGAGCCTCGGTAAATATTACACATCTGAGCAGCCTGTATTTTCCAGTCTTCTTTATCGTCCTGAATGATGCAAAGGGAGTCGATCCAGATATATTTGATCCCAAGATACACTGTGACGGATATCGCCTCCTGGAATGACTTGGGCAATTTCGTCCACGGCACACATTCCAAGTGTGAATCTAAATTGTCTGTTATTGTTCGACAGCGAAGGGTCGACGGGCCCCAGCGGTGGCTCAGACAAGTATACGGCTCTTGGGTGCTGAGGCCTTGTACTAACCGAACCATTATCTCACCGCTTTGGTTGGGGGAGAGTTCTAGGACTCGATGAGGAAAAGATGGCGTTTGGGACAAGCGTTGCTCTTGGCAGGCCTTGTGCGACGAGTCGCACTCCTCGACCCATCCCTTGGCCTTCTGAAGAGAAGAGCTCGATCCCGTGTAGCCTGATTTATACCCAGGCGACACCTTCTTCGCGAAAATATGAGCTATAAAGCTGAATCAGCCCAAGTCTTACCCTGTGTTTAACCACGACGCTGAACTCACAGGATGGAAGAGTGTCCGCAATGACGGAGAGCATAAGAAATTCTTTGAATAGGCTCCCATTCTTCATACTCATAAAAGATATATGCAGGCAGTGTGTGGCATTGCTCTTGTCCGGCACCGACCAAATCACAGTGCATGGGATGGGTGCGTTCTCATCGATTTCAGAACCACTGTGTTTCAGTTGGTCCTGGATGAGCTTCACAATCGCCTCGCAACCGCCGCAATTTCGACGCGAAGATATGAAAAAAGCGTCGAGGGTGGTCTTAACATCTATCATCCGGTCAGTTTTGATAGGAAACACCACCTCATCAAGTGCCCCTTCGGCCCAGTCTTGTGGTGGGTATCTTGGTATTGCGCGGCGGGATACAGGAGGGTCTTTGAGGTATGGTGTACCCGGTTCAAGCTCGAAATAGCAGAGGCCGCATCGCCGAAACTGGGTTGAAGAGGAATTGCCCATCGCGTGTTGTTTGTAATGAGGAATTGGAGGATAAACATCAAAAAAAAGATGGACGTGTAAAAAGCTGAGCCCCGCCTTGTGTTTTTGCCTCTTGCTTCTGTCAACATGTCGGCGCTTACTTAATAACAGAGTTGCGGTCAGCGGCCGTCAGCCTGTGGTGACCTGGTCACTGATCCTTGTACGAAATTGACGACCTTATTGTTTCCTTTTCAAGGGAAAGGATTAGATTTAATTCAGGCTAAGCCTCAGCCAGGAGAAAGCAACAGGCCCCTTTGGCTGGTATCTACTCAGCGTCCTGTATTGGTACATGAATTTGCTACAGCGTCGTTCTTGCGGCTGGGATTAACCCTCGAATTCTCACGTGAGCAACAGTTCAATATTCTCCTGTGGTAATAAATGGGGTCTAGTAGGTCTTATACTGTGATGGGTTGAATCCTATTGTGACCAGGCTGAAATGATCGCATGACCTTCGAGGTCTTTAAACAAGCATCGAGACCGATGAGTAAAGAAAAAGTTACGACAAAATAAAAATAAAGATACGCCACAATGGCCATGCACCATGGTAGATCATTTTCCTGCAAGAAGAACGGATTAAGGGTTTCCGGCCGTCTGAGGCAGTTTTTTGACATCGACTACCACTTGTTGGCAAAGTGTGTCCGTGCGGGAGATAGATTGAATAAGGTCAAAGAAACTAACTTTATTGTAGTTGACATTGTATTCATATATTTAAGATGCATGTCTTTGGATTCTTGAAACACCGAACCTGTAAAGTGGCTTCTTCTAGTCCGTCATTAGCGATGTTATATGGGATTCACAAGATAGTAACATTCTAGGGCATATACATCTCTGTTCAATAAAAGGACTCTGCTATCCATGTATGATGGTGTCCAAGCGTTTGGATTTAACGCACTTTATGCCTGCCTTCTTGAATGCCTTCTTGTACGCCTTGTACTCATATTCACCCACGTACTCGAGCAAGACCTTTTTAAGTAGCGGAAATCTTTCAGGAGCAGAAGCAGCTAATCGAATGATGGCGTCTTCAAGACCGGAAGGATCCACGATACCCAAGACCCTGACGGACTCTGGCAATAGGTCAATGAGAATATCAGTGTCGTCGTCAGAGTCACTATCGTAGATGCCGGCGCCAAATTCAGTATAGATGGAGTCGATGCTGAGGATGATAGATTCAAGAGCTGTCATACGAGACAAGTCATCGATCAATTCGTCCCTTACTAGCTTCTTGTCGGGGTAAAAGCGAGCACTTATGCTGAGGTTAAGTTTCTTTAATGTCTCCTTGCGAGCTAAAAGAGACTTTGCCATTTCAGCTGGGCTCGCACACCATATATCATAGCAACTGTCCCCGCCAATCTCGAAGCGAAAGACTTGAAGGCTTGGAAACCCTTGAATTAGCATGTCGAACTCTTCTTGCGAGATTGCGGCTTCTGCGATGTTGACTTCGGTAACGCTTTCACTAAATATCTCGCCTTCCTTGAGAGAGACTCTCACGAGGTTGTATCCAATAAACGTCTTCAAATTCGGAGCTGCGTCCATAATACCAGCCAGAACCGATAGGCCAAACCCATTGCCAGTGTCATCGCAGTTAGCACGGAGTATTGTGAGGCAAGATAAGGCCCCGTCTGGATAATACATCATAGGGATGAAGCAATCTGTGAACACAGAGAGCTTTTGTACATTGGGGGTATGACCCAGCATCAACATTCCTAGAATGTTTTCTCGCTCGGACGTGTCGTTCTCTAGGGCATCCGTGCCGACTGTTTGCATCCGCAACTGGTAAGTTGTCTGCAATTTAGCTAGCCGGCCACAGTAGTTCGGGATTCATGCCATATATCTACCTCTAATGTCGCTAGATCCTCCTCTGAGAGGGTTTCTTCATCTTTACCCTTGAAGCCTACGGCAGTGATGGCCAGCCCTTCAACTGCTCCCGCAAGGCTCGGTCGCTGGAGAAGAGTACGGGCAAGCAACCCGGTCTTTTCAGTTTGGACAATGTAATGGTATAGAAATGGCTGCGCGATATTTCTCATGGCCTTGCAAGATGCCGAGAGTCCATATAGGGTGGATTGTGAGGCTTCCACAACGTGTGAATCCCAAGTTCCTAGGCTTCGAGTGTCCGTGCCGTCAACCTCGCCCGAGCAGTGTGGGCACAGATATTCCAATATCTGAACCAGAATTTCCGGCGAGAGGTCAAGTATTGAGGTTGAGGTTGGACCCATGATGAGAAAGAAGTTGATTTATTCTAATTTTCTAACGATGCTCTTAATTGTGCGTGAGTGGGAGTTCATGTTGGTTTTAAGCAGGGCATCAAGGACCAACAGTGCGGTCACGTGGAATTGCAGGCACAGCGCAGGTACATGTACAAAGTACCTAATACGTACCAGACGTGATGAAATGCACGACGTAATCTAGACGAAACCTACACCAGGGGCACTCGTCTATTTCTATACGTGTAACATTGCTTAAAAGGAGGCACCAGATAGCATCAACAAACCCCGCTGCTGCCTGGAATTTCATCAGGATTACCGTCCAGGGTCCAAGTCATTGAAAAGTGGCCGACATTGCCCGTCTATTTTGCCCTACTCCGAAGACTTTCTTATCATCGGAAAACCGTTGTCGGTAATTATATCCTGCCTACTTCGTATCTCCATCAACGTTGTAGGAATGGCATCCTCGTCCGTCGCACTGCACCAGCGAATTCTGGCCAAAGCATCCCCAGATCCTCAGATGACATCACTTCTTCTCCAGAAATTGCCAGCAGAGATCCGATATGAAATATTCTCTTACGCGCTGACGGATTATCCCGACCCCGATCCAGATAGGGCCTACGGTACATCAACTCTCTACACCCGCCCGTCGTACTTGGCACCCCGCAAGAGCGACACGGCGTTACTGCAGACATGCCGAGCCATCTATCTCGAATGCTGGTTTCTTCCGTTCATCCTCCGTGAGCAGGTCCATTGGGTCGTGGGGAACCAGCATAGAGCGCCGCCAGGATACCGCTTCCACGAGCAGTTGGCAAAGCTCACCTTTAGTCTACACACAATCAGGGCTCAGCAGCAGCGAGATTTTGAGATTGATAGGCTCCACATATTTGCGCAAATGTTCATGATTGAGGGTGGGCAGCTTCATAAGCTGTTGACCACACCAGAGCTTCGCCCTCGTGTCATCACGTTGACTATCCGGCATGCAGATTGGTGGTTTTGGGAGAACGATGAACCACTCCGCTTTGAAGGGGAATGGATTAAACGTGTATCTGGGTCGGTGCCGTCTAGCGCGGGCGAAATCAGGATTGAGCTCGAGTCGCTTGAGCGCAAGAAGTCCCAGGTCGACGAGATAGCAAGACAAATGAAGGACAAGTGGTCCTTCCGCAGAACCGATGGCGAGATTCTTTTCGCTGCAGAGAGTGCTGTGAGCCGGTGGAGAGGCACAAGCCGGTGGAGAGGCACAAGCCGGTGGGGTCAACAGAGATGGGTTCGTGACGAGACCTCGGAAGGCATCATTGACTATTACATTGTTACGGTGGTGTTTGGCCCGGATGCCGTGCTTCAGCGTCGGCGGTTCAAGGTCAGCGCCACAGCCCGCGAATATGCTGAGAAAAGCATGATGGTAGAAAGCGACCAACTGAAGCTTCATAATCCTGAATGGTCAAGGATTGCTACGGACACACCCTTCCTTCATGAGCCTCAACCTGAATTGGAATCTGAGCAGGAGTCTGAGCAGGAGTCTGAGCAGGAGTCTGAGCAGGATATAACGCCACGACCAGACGGGTGGCTCGATCGTCTTAGGAGAGGGAGGTTTAGCCTATGGGGAAGTTAGGAAAGCCGCGCTGCAGTCAAGATACAAGACCATTGATACTGGCAGGCCATCATAGGGGTAGGCAAAGCTGACGAAGCCGGTGTTTCAGGGCTGTTCGAGGTAGCAGCTGTTGATTGCATTCATCATTACGGCACATAGGATCTGATTTACTTGCCTAAGGCTGCTCAAGGTTGCGGCTGTTGATTGTATTCACCTGGATCGTGGCGGATAGGATCAAGGAAGGGTCTGACTTACCTGCTCGAGGCTGCAGCTGTTGATCGTATTTATCAGTATCACGGCGGATAGGATCGAAATTACCTGCTTGAGGCTGCTCAAGGCTGCAGCTATTGGTTGTATTCATAAGGTTCATAGCATACGCGCGTACAAAAGCAAACTTCCTCGCCACACTATGAATCGCTTTCCTCGCAAGCTCACGATAGCATGAACGAAGACGAGATGACCCGAGGTCTAATTTTGTCTCGACTAGTCGCCGATTGTTTCAAAATCTAGCAGCTAATGACCTAAATATCCAAAGCTGGAAGCTACGCCTAACCCTGGAGAGGTCAGACAACACCTTCTCTTTTTCAGCTTTGCCTAATCAATGGCAGTTATGATGCTATAGTTTAGTACATGGGACGAATTTGAAGCCATCTTGATTTTGAAAGATCAGAAACGAGAAGATAATAATCCAATGTCTGAGATTAATTGAGAGCTTATAAGCATAGAGATAGCGAAGAGCAGCACAAATAACAAGCTTGGGCAAACCAATTCGTAAGGCTTCAGGGTAGATCAGTGCGTGCCACCACTCGAGTTGATGTCTCATATGAGGTTTGTTGTTGTCAGCTGACTGGATCTACTGCCTAACTTTATGTCCAGTGCCTAGTAAGGTACCTATAATAACAAAGCCAGAAACCCTTCACACTTCAATGGAAGCTTCTTCACCACAGCTGGACACGATGCAAAGCCTCTCCGTTCATAAACAGGCCGCGCGGCCAAGCCAGGGACAACGCCTCCCGAATGAGCTTCTGCTTCATGTCATCCGCTTCCTTGAGCCTACGGGGTCCGAGTTTTTATCCGCCGCTCACCAGACGACCAAGACGCTATTGGCACTTATGCGCCTTTGCAAAACCACAAATGAAGCTGCAGGCTCTATATTTTCCCGGCAATGCATCTACCTTGACTCGGAAGATCGCACGCTAAGGTTTGCGAGATGCCTCTCTCTCGCCAGCTCTCGGCCTATGCCAGGACATAGGCCGTCATTCGCAGGCATAACGTCCATCTTTCTGGAATCTTTTCTGGAGTACACGGACGAGCTCGAGGGAACGTTGGCGTTGGTGGAACCGAATCCCTGCGGCCCAAGTGATCTCACTCAGGAAGGCCACGGTAGTAGTAGGGTTGGAGAAGTGGAGGAAGAAAACAATGATGGAGCAGAAGAGTTTGCCGGAGACGGAGCTGACGAGGAAGCATAGTCTTGAAGGAACGCTCTGGGATGAAAGCGCCATTGGCGCATACGACCCTCTGTCTGTGGAAGAGTAGGGACAATGCAGTATTCATGGAAAAAAAATGAGTTATTGAGACCAATATTAATAGAGCAATAATGAAGACTATTGTGTATTCGACGAGTCCTTTATATTGTTTGTTACTCCTATTTTGGTTCTTAACTTCGTTATGCGTGGCGTAAACAAAGCAACTCTTAACCCACCTAGAAAAACAGGAGCTGGGGGCGAGCGACCACCTAATTCAGGAAAACAGGAAAGCAGGCTCCTACTGTATTCTCTTTCATTGTATTTTCAAAGATACCACTTTGAGAAGAGCGAGTCGCGTGACTACCAGAAAATAAGCAGGGGAAAGTCTCCAAGCCAGAGGATGTTCAGGCTAGCCTCGAGTGACTCATCAACACAGACGGCCCAGCCGTTCTCGAGGTTATCACCGATAAGGAGGTGCCTGTCCTGCCTACGGTACCATTAGGTGCTGGCCTCCATGAGTTCCTGATTTATGATAGAAGTAAGCTACAATCTCTGGGACTTGTAACACGATGATATGACCTTTGCTAACGGCGGTTGATTGCAGAAAAAGACACGGCCTGGCGAAAGCTAATGCGCGAGCGAACCAGCTGTCTTCACGGTTCACAGCCAAGAGTCTGGGAGGAAGCAAAGCTGTTAGGCAAATTCGTTAGAGATTTATAAGGCATATAGGAATTGCGATACAGCGTTGATTCTATAACTACTGAGAGGTGTATTACGCCACCTTAAACTCATCTTCTTACCCCCATATAAGGGTCGAGATAACTGGGCAACGTTTCTGATACTATCGCAAGAGCCTTACAGACACCGTATTTAGCACTGGTGCTATGGCAGCCAGAGAGACAAGTAAAAACATGTATAAAGATTATAGTGTAAAACAAAATTCGAACATATTGGATAAGGTACTAAGATGGTTCTTCATTCTTCTCACGTATGTGTAATAGCCTCTCTACTATAACAGCCTTCTTTTTTGATTCATTTATAGCTTTTCTTAATCGACTTTTTGACCTTGTCTTGACTTTGTTTGATGCTACTTGAAGATATTTTAGCATGTGATCGACTTGGAGAAAGGTCCAAGCTGTTTTATCCGCAACTTGTAAATGTTAGTGCACTGCACTAAATGTACACGATCGAAGACTATCAAGTAGAAACTCACGTAGATATAGATAAATGCGATTAGGATAAAGGTAATGACGGGGCGGTGGACGGTTTCATAAGCTTGAACTTGATTGGGGGTTAACTCGGCAGTCTCTTTATCATAGCTGGCACTTGTAGATGTATAGGCTTTTCTACGTCCTGGAGATTTAATCTGCTGGGAAGGAAGAAAATTTTTATCTGAAAAGTTGTGATGGAGATGCGATGGTTCGTGCGTGTTGCCGGGTTTCCAAGAAACTCCTGAGGCTGGTGTGGTTTTCACGATCCTTCGATGCTGCTAATATTGCCTAATGTTAAAACACATCAGAGCCCGACACGTCTTGGAATAATCCAGCAATCAATCCAATGAGGGGGTACTCACTTGTCCAAATATGATCCTAACACTCTTCGGATCTTGGACGTCACAGAACAGTTGCTTGAAGGTCTTTGAGCCATAGTCTACCGTCATCGAGGAGCGATTCGGTTTTTCTCTCCTCACTACTGGGGATGACGGGGCTGATGAATGCTTCCGCTTTCCAGTTCTAACCACAATGCAAGGTGTACCGGGGCAATAATATGAGATTTCTGGAAGCCACAGCTCTCTAACAGATGTTAAATCTGTATCAACTTCCTCATTGGAAAGAATCAGAAACACATCTGTGTTTGAATAGCTAAGCTGGCGTAGGCTGTGATACTTTTCTTGTCCGGTTGTGTCTTGCAAGGATATATTGTACTGCTTCCGGTTGAAACTGCGGCGTGTTAATAGATTGGCTGCCAAATCGAGCAGAAAAGGTGATCTAAACCATAACGTGGACCATACCTAGCTATAACGTTGAAGGTATTTTGCCCCGGTGGTACATATCTTGTCTGGGAAGCTTCCTTTGGATTCAAATAGGCGTGAAGCATCTCACTCTTCAGCGAGTTTTTGTTCCCAATTAGAACGATTCTGTGTTTTTACATTTAGTATAGTTACCAAGTTTTCCCAACCGAAAATCGCTTACTTCATTGAACCTTTCACAGACGAAGGTCCGGATACTGTAAATGTGGATGGAGAAGTGACAGGAATGGATACTTTCTGTTCTAAGCTCTGTGACTGCTTTGGAGTAGCGCTATTTGTTTCCGTGTTCGTGACGTAACGCATTGAAATTGGCTCTGGTTGCACCACCTCATGAGCAGCTAATTCTTGAGTGAGAAGAGTTGAGAACGTCGATCCAGGGGCGAATGAATCAATATCATCGAGATTCAGTGGAAGCCGGAATGCGGAAACCACGGAGATATCATTCAAACTTAGACCAGATAGCATACTCCAAGCGTTGGTCGGTGCTGTGGAGGTTGTGAACGACATGTCTTCTTCCGATATGGCGCGAGTGTACACTCTTGACTTCGCAAGGGCCACTTCAAAGTGAGAAGCGATGGAAAATCTGGAAATCGCAATGGTTGACTGTCTTCGCGCTGTGCTCAGAGCTAAACTGGCGATGCTCCTGACACTCTGAATTGACACCCGTCTCTCGGACATGAATGATGCTGAGCCATCTAGGAATTTCACAGAAGGCACGCCAACGTTGAACGTTCCTGGTCTTGGTTGTAGACGCTCTACTAGTGCCTCGTTCTGTTTCAAAATTTCGTCTACTTTCAGGAGCAGCCGATTTTGGCACTCGCGAGCGTTGATATCGGATTCACTATATCACAGCCAATATGATTTAGTCATTCCATCTATCGAAGAGTAGATGCTGAGTGAAGGTCGAAGTTTACCTTTGTAAAATGGAGACCATTAGGGCCAGGGAGCACTTTTGCGAGTCCAACCGAGGCAGCAGCCCAAGCACTCGCTTCTCGTTCCACGCCCATCGAATGCGGTGCATGAGTCCGTCTTCATAGCAGACAATGGATTCTAATTCTGATATTGTCAAAACGGAATGTGTGATGATGACTGAAAGATGGTCTAGCTGAATCAACCCCTTTCGAGACGATGGAACGGCATGGAGAGAGTCCATGAGTGGCTGAATGGCGGATAGCGTAATCTTCATCTCCTCTACTGACGCCAGGGCCGATGCCGCAGAAATTGGTGCATCAGCAGTGCTAGA
The DNA here is from genome assembly GCA_027569935.1 of Clonostachys sp. G952. Lineage (NCBI taxonomy): Eukaryota > Fungi > Ascomycota > Sordariomycetes > Hypocreales > Bionectriaceae > Clonostachys > Clonostachys sp. G952. The sequence continues at coordinate 125,579 of JAPDLB010000047.1, forward strand.
GATGAAAGCTGATAAGAAACCAGCTACTTTAGCAGCGGCAGCTGCAATGCCGATTATCGATGCTGCAATACTCAAGGGATCAGCCATAACTCTTCTCACTTGCTGAGACACAAGAAGCAAGAGGTTTACACGAATAACTTAATTTTGCTATCAAGCAGCGATGGACAACCCTATTAAAAAGAAATAAGCAACTCCACACGGTTCGTAGCCTCATGCAGCTTGTAATTAAACTGGCTTATGTTGAATCTCAGCTGCGTGGCGCAGCCTTGGTAAAGTGATCAACAGCCAATCGACGCACCCTAAATGATTAAATGTGTGGCGCAGTGGCTACATATGTAGGTCGCGAACCATAAGGCAATCAATGAGGCACATTTTCCGAGCAAAAGACTGTCTCGTATAAAGAAACGAGAATACAAATGAAAAGCTATAGGCTATATTGTTGATCCCAATGGAATCAATATCAAGGGCTCGGCGGAGTTGATATCAACTTACAATCGCCTGAAGGGTCATACGGGGAAGTTAAACACACCAAGAAAGGGTCAACTCAACAACCATAACAGCTATTTGAAAACTCGTGACTCCCTCTATACTGGAGACCTTAACCTTTCAAAATAAATAAATCAGCATAACGAAGGAAAATTTCATGGATTTATTCAATATAACTGCTGAGACTGATGGCTAGGCCGGTTCTGGTGATGATGGTGATATAAGACTTATGGCCTTAACAGCGAGCACACCCATGCTTATATATCTTCTTTGGCTTCCAACCTGCGCTGGCTATTTTGCTTCACGATAAATACAGTCACATTAGTGTCCTAAAGCTATCGAGTTGCTGAAAGCTCTACCTCATATGGCCGATACGGAGATTATCGAATATCTCGCTGTATGGGCAGTCTCGATTAGCCACTCTTGGGTGGGGTACCCGTGATCCTAATGGCTCCCCGCCAATTATCCTCGATGAGTTATTTTGTGGTTCTTCCCCGCTCGACTTACATGCCTCAAGGCGCGAGCAAGTTACTACGAGTCTTTAGCGTCCTCTCAATAAAGCCCCAAACAGTCAAAACAAGATGGTTCAACTTGATTCTACTCCAGCGCTTCTGGTGGTCGACATGCAAAATGGCTTCTGCCATGAAAATGGTAGCTTTGCAAAGATAGGTATGCAGAGCGAGCCAAGCTCGATTATTCCGAAAATCAACGAACTACGCTCTGCTTTCCGCGCCGCCAATTTGCCGGTTTTTTTCCTGAGAACAAGCTACAACGCCGACTACTCTAATAGGCGCGGCCGCGATAGAGGGGACAAGATTGAACGGTTGCAAGGTCTTATACAAGGTTCTTGGGATGCCGACATTCTCAACGAACTTACGCCCGAATCTGACGAAGCTGTCATCGACAAGACGAGATTTTCTGGTTTCTTCAATACAACACTTGAAGAGACCTTGAAGGAACGTGGTATTAATCATGTCGTTTTAACAGGAGTAGGGACGGATGTCTGTGTCGAGACGACGGCACGAGACGCATATATGAGGAATTTTGGCACGACAACTGTTAGTGACGCAACAGGAACATGCAATGAGGCAGATCATTTAGCCGCCTTACATGCCCTGCGAATATTCGGTGGTACGGCTTCGACGGCAGATGTGATTGAAGCTCTGCGCTCGCGCAATCAAAGGGCGTCATAAAAGTCGGAAAGAAGTATCGATGTTCAGGTATCCAATCGATGTACTACCCTCATATATAGTCTATTCATCCAAAACAAATACGACCTTCGTCAATGTGGCTGCCTCATTAAGTCTCGTAGTAACTTATTGTTTCTCAATCCCCTTCTTATACCGATGTGGTTGCCTTCCGGGTTCATGCCGGCGTGCTTGAAGCGCAGAGGGAACATGGTAGAATTTAACAGGCTTATGTTGGATCTCAGCTGCATGGCTCAGCCGTGGTTAAGTGATCAAGAGCCAATCGATGACCCTAAATGCAGCTACTTCAGACGCTCTAGGGAGAAAAGACATGTTTCCTTCCCCTTTTCAAATGGCTTTTCTGTCAAGGGTGACCAGACACCATGGAAAAAAAGATGAAAGGCGCCTGCATCATAGTGACCAGCAATGAAGGAGCACAGTCGCGGAAATTTGCGCATGCGGTTGAAGGCTGCCTCGATTTCTGCGCGGTGGTCGTCTCGGCCCGCATACTAATATGTTTCATAGGTCCTAGGAAGAGCCGGGCCCTGACCCTAGAAGCCTGTGAGATCTGTATCCCCTCTTACACAATTTAACAACGGATGCAAGTTCCAACCAGGGTGCAAACATACACCATAGTCAAATTATGGTCGGCAGCGAGGAAATCCTTGCAATAGTCAGAAGCCTGTCTCTCGAGAGCGCTGACAAGGGAAAGCTCTTGGTTGCTGGCTCTCTTTGCTCCAGCAAAACAAGGGATATGCCATGTCTCTTCTGGGGAGTAGTAGCGGATTGCGAGATCGCAAGCTTTGTTCTTTGTAGAGTTCGAAGGGACCTGAGAGCTGCAGTAGTAGTCTCTACCTATGAAAATATAGTTTTGGAAAAGATGACTCCAAGGGTCAATTGTCAAATGCTCTTCAGGGTCGTGGACGATCGTGTCCGGGTCATAGGTCACTCTTGCAGCGAGGTACGGGGCCTCAAGGCGTTTGTCCTGGATCAAGCCATGCGGCCGCCAGATGTTGTTTGCCATGATGTTAGGCATGAGGAAATGTGAGAGCAAATATAGGCTTAAGAAACTGATAACAATGATTGGAGGTTTTGATGTGTAGTGAAATGTGTTAGAAAAGTGGAAGAATGACAGGTATTTAACTTCGACGCTGTCTAACCAATTTACCGGCAAGTGGGTGACACTGAGACTGAGGCACTCAAACATTAAGTAGCTTGTTCTCGAGGCTGCAACCGGTATTATTAGACGACTAAGAGCTAATAATATATATTTAAGAGATAATATAGCGTATATTGTTACCTTACATTCATCTGAGTTACTAAATTTTCTCGACTTATTATAGAGGGCAGCGTATTTATAACCAACTCTTCCATTAGGTGTCTCATTTGTCTTGTCACCCATTTGCTAGGTTTCTTTCCACCATTTACTTTAAAGGAGAATGATACCCAACCAAATGTAAGATGCCCATGCCCCAATTGTGCTAATTTGCCTTGGAAGGATGTAGATGTGGTAATCTGTGTAATCAATTGGCCAAATTACAATATCGCTGAAACAAAATGATATTACCTATCACGATATTCACACGGGGCGGCTCTCTGTTCGCCTGATTTTGGGCTAAGCCGTATCAACATGTATTTATTGATTCATTAGAATAGGGCGGCTATGCCAAGATTGGTTGGGTGCAATAGCATGATGTCGAGAAGTAAGAGGTCACAGCTGGCCATGTTCAATTGGCTGAGACGGGCGCCCACGCTCACTTATATGCCCCCTGTTCGCCCTCGAGGGCTCTCTTGCTACCCCATCATCCTTAGAACTTTGCTGATGACCTAAATGTTCCAGTTACTCAAGACTGAAGTATTCCTTTATCGTAGACCTAGCCCACTATAGGAAAAAGGGAGATCCCTTGGGCTAGCCAAGAGGGATCCTACTATATGTACTCCCCATGAGAAACTTCAATTCGTTTTAGCAGGTGGCTTTCCTTCCTTGAGCCCCACCCCCAAAACAAACGCAGCTCGAATGAGTCCGAGGCCAAATGTAAGAGACCACTTCGTCCATTCTCCAGGTAGCCATTGGAGGGGAGAATCTCTGCCCTGGGCACTAGATGCAATCCAGTAGCTGTAGAGTAAGATAATGTCCCAGCCTACGAGACAGGCATTGAGGATCTTCCACACTCCGATATCGTTTGTATAGCGAAACAGAATGGCTTGGCTAGTGGCGACATAGAAAAAAGCGGCGGCCATCTGGCCAAACCAGAAGTCGTATTCATGATTCCAGGTCGCAGAATTGTCGGGGAAATAATGGCCCAGATAAACGTTGGGGGTAGCGAGAGTAAGGTAAACGCCGTATGCTGCGCTCAATGGCTCATACCAAAGGAAGATAAATCGGTAGAAGAGTGGAATCGGGGATGACATGGTTCATATAGCGGACGACTGCCCTTCTATAAAAGTCCAAAACGTCAGTTATCGGTATTTGCTCTGTGGAATTTTGGATGCTAGGTGAGGAATTTTTTAAGAGTGAAGAATGGATTTAGCGGGAAGGCTTACGGTCTAGTATCTTATATAGATCTCCAATTGTAAGCAAAGGAGTATCCCTGCACCCCTTTGTCGGAGATAAGCATCATCTCTTTTTCTCCATCAGGTTAGTTTCACATCTGTGATTATGTTATTAACATCTCTCCAGCCCAAGCTGCTGAATAGATATTGTAAGTTGTTTAGCGCGAAGTCCACTCACTAGCCAACCGGCAGTAATCAACGAAGTACATGTAGCCGCTTGAGACCAACTTTTTCTGGTATTTAAGTGGCAGTATAGAACTGCTCAGACCTTGATTTGCTAAAACTAACCTGATCGCTAGTATTTGAAAAAAAAGGTTACAGCATTCCGCTTGCACGATCTCCCTCGCACAACTCAGTTTACACAGATTATCAAACTACTTTAGTATTTACCCTGTTATAATACCATGAATAGAGCAACGGACATCGTAAATCGGAAGTAGCTGTAGCTGGCAGTATGCTGAGAAAGAGATTATATGTAAGTCCCGACAGTGGGTACTGGGTTAGAGGCCGAAGAATGACTGTAAATACAAGGCTAGGTGCTCTTCAGGGCACTGCAGTTATTCCAGACTCCAACGAGAACCCTCGTTGACGTGGCGTAGTCCCACCGGTGGGTAGTTCCGAAGGCGAATGTAGAGTTGGAAGTGGTAGAGGTAACGCCGCCCAAGACGTCCCGAGTGAGGCTAACACCGTTTCCAAATTTGTTGGACCTTAGCTTAGTAGGGACGGCGGCAACATTGCTGCTGGTAGACCAAACAAAGCTGTTGCAAAAGGCAAAGTCGGGTTCAGCGGGAAGTGTTCTTTGCGGAAGATGTTCGGGTGACAGCCTAGCAGAGATGAAGGAGTTAGTGGCGTATGGCTGGGCGACGACCACGGGAGGCAAGGTAGCCAGCCTCATCGATCGTATAGGCGGTGATATTGTATAATTTGGTGCTCGTCGCGTTACTAGCATCTAGCTTCTGTCTGTTGATGATGGTTGAGTGGATGTATTGAGACTTCTTTCGGGCAACAACTCGGCTAGGGCACTCTATCTTTGCTAAGTAGTCAAGTGAATAATCTTGAACTAAGATAAAGATGCCGTGAGCTTGAAACTGCGATGCGTTCATGTGGCTTCTTATATTGTCTTGTCTTTCTTCTTTTCCCCCCTGATCTCTTACGATCGGCCTCTCTTCCTCTCTGCCTACCATTAATCCTTGTTGTATTAGTATGCACGTTTCTCTAAGCCACGACGCTCCCATATCATCTAACCAAGACATTCTCTAATTAAAATGATAAGCTATAAGTTCGTAGTAGGTAGATATGTCGACGACTGATGGGAGAGCAGTAGACTAGGGTGGTTCCCTTAGCAAGAATCCACTCCAAGAGCCTGGACAAACCACTTCTTCTGCCAAGGATAGACTTTCCCACGGACATAGCACCGTGCCCCACGGTCCTTGAACGCCAGCGGTTCCTTTTCCTGGCACTGCTCATAGATCATCCAGGCGCCTTGAGCAATTTGTCGATAGCTGGGCACAGTCCAAGTCTTTCCAGATACATTGCACCAGATGATAGCAGATTTATTCGAACCTATGGGCGTGATTAGTATTAGAACCATGAGACGATACGATCTCGAAGTGAGGTGTACTTACAGCTCATTTGACTGCATTTCCCATCTTCAAGCTGTGGTATTCCTTGGACCCTTTCCAAGTGTTTGCATCCCTTCTTGATGTCATAGCACATAGCCCAAGTTCTAACGTTGCATTTAGGGATGGCCTGTTGCCAAGTAATCCAATACCAGCGATCAATCCTGGATTTTCCGAGTTTGTATCCTCTACCTTTTGCTTTTGGTGGACCTCTAACCGATAAGGAGCCGGCAGGATTTTCTGTCTGTCCTTCATTCTCGTCTTCAGCAATAAAGCTGTCATACTCTACATTGGTCTCGCTATTTTGAGCCCAGTCTGCCTCGTAGGTAGGGTTAAGTGCAAGAAGCTGAGGGTAGATCTGTTCAACAGTGCCTGTAAGGTTCACAACCTGACCACCGGGCGTGAGCTCAAGATTCCATTTAGCATCAACAATCTCCATTCCCTCGAAGGTGTTATTGAAATGAGCCTGAGACGGTAGAATTAGTACATAAACTCATTTTTTGAGCAGATGAAACGATCACCTACATTGGCAGAAGCACCCAAGAGTACGAGTCCTGCTAGAGTAGCGATATGGCGCATATTGAGAGACATTATTCGGTTTGATTGGGTCAGGAAGCGTGTTGTGTATACTGGGAACAACGAGAAGGGCTTGCCGTGAAATGATGCCAAGCGGCGAAGCGATAGACGTATTTGCAGTCGCCCTAGATGTGAGTTGGGACAAAAGAAAAAGCCGGGTTAGCCCAAAAGCTTCAATAAAACATGGATTTGGGGCCACGTACGCTATAGTCATCTTGACATCAATTGATAGATTGTCATAAGAATACCAAGGACCATCCCGAAAGCTTGATAAAGGGTTCGCGCCTAAAGGTCAGATTTGCAGCTGCAGATACAAAGTTACCACGCGGCCGTAACCCATTGCCCTCAAACTCTATCGAAAACACCGAATGAAAGCCGTACGAGTCCTGATTCCCACGATGTGCCGAGAGAATCTACACAGCCGTAATCGTATCACGCTACATATTCAACTATGTTGTGTCATTCAGTGTTCACCTCATCCTAGCCAGCCCTGTAGTGAGAATATCAACTCATTTCTCAATTCATAGCCATTTTCTTGGACGTCGGTCCTTTTGGGAATAGAACGAGAAGGCAACTTGGAGTTCAAACTCCAACCTTCCCGATACGAGGTTTCCAATTAGCCCCTAGAGCATTCTCAAAATACGATGGAAAAGGTCAGGCCAATATCGCCCCCCACGAATACGGGTCAAAAGAGTAGATACGGACGTTGACGGAAGAGGAATGGCACAGTACTGTTTTCTACTGGCTCACATGCCTGGTTTGCGCATATGTATCAAAGACGAGTACCGCCGCCCGCGGCCACTCACAAATTTGAGCTAGTTAAAGAATGCGACCAGGTTGACTCTCGAGATACCACTAAGACGATGACAATACTCTCTGATATTGCTAAGAAGAACTGATCCAAGTCTACAATAAATCCGAGGAATGTTCTAATTACACAACCCTCATAAACCTAACATCGATTCGTATGAATTTAAGTCATGTCGATATGTCGAGCCCATTTGCCTAGTAGGAAGAGCCTGTTGCTCGACCTCTACCATTCGTACCGGAACCGGAGATAGTCCTGTCTGTCAGTGCGGTCATGAAATTCTTCGTTGCATACTGTCGAAGCATTGATAACATCTTGTGGAGTCTGCGAGAGTAGCTCATCCCTTCTTTTGTTCTCGTAGACATAATAAACTCCAAGCAAAAGCGTCGTGAGTTGAGTCAAAGCCATGGCAACTAACATTGACCGCATAGCCGTCCCGTAGGTTGGAGCTTCAGTCGAGAGAAAGAGCTGTGGAGACACAATGTTTCCAACGCAGAAGAAGACGAAACATAGCAGAGTTGTAGTGACCTTTTTGGTTGTACCTGCGACGTTGGATGCAATCAAACTCAACATAATGGCGTATGAGGCAGGAATACATAGAAGCAACCAGACGCCGGTAGCCCTAGCCCAGGTGCTAGACAGAGGCAATCTTTCAAGCAGAACAGCACCGACAAGAGTTGGGCATGCTACCGCAAACATGATGATGGTGCGGCCCTTCCCAAAGTAGGATGAGAGTCCACCGGCCACCGCCATTGCAACGCACTCGACACCACCAACAGGCAGCGTCAGGAGAGTGGTCTGCAGACCAGTAAAGCCCATATCCTGAATTATCAGCGGCAAAAAGCTGCCTCCAATATTCAGAATCTGACTGATACCGCTCCACAGTGCAAAGAGCCAGACTTGGGGGTCAGTCAGTGCTTCTCGTGCCTGGTCCCATTTGACCTCGGTCGATTTGATTCCAGTCCTATTCTCGCGGAGCCTTTCCACAGCAATAGACTTTTCTTTTTCGGTAAAAAAATAAGCCTGTAACGGGGAATCGGGTAAAAAGAAGTATATCACGAATGCCCAAAGAACGGTGAAGCCACCGCAGATGAGAAAGACGAATTGCCATTGCTTCACGGCAGTGTGAGTGTGGCCAACGCCATAGCCAAGCAAGCCGCCCACAATTGCGGCAACACCAACCATGAAATACCAGGCTGTACATCTGAGCCCCTGTTCACTCTTCTTGTAAAACATGGATGTGATGTAGATCCAACAGGGAGGGATTCCAGCCTCGAAGAAGCCCATGAGAAATCGTACGGCGGCAAGGCTAGCAAAGTTCTTGGTAACTGCACAGAGCATGACCAAAGCACCCCAAATGAAAATACATCCAGCACTGAATTTTCCAATAGGCAGTTTTTGAAGAAGGTAGTTGGCTGGAAATTCACCAATGAGGTATCCAAAGTAAAAGATGGAGTTGGCCCAGCTGTACTCCTGGCCGACGAGATTCAAGTCTTTCTTCATGTTGTAGACGGCTGCATACGATATCGTGACCTTGTCGAGGTATTGGAGGCCGAAGGTGAGCATCAGCTGGAAGAATGATGTTAGTAAAGTTACCAAAACTTTGATCAAAATCAATCCGCTTGTTATTTAAAAAGTATATATCACACTTACAATAGGCAGCAAGTATAGGTCAATCTTCCACAACACGGTTCTTTCCTCTCTCCAAGTAAATTCAACAGGGCCATTCTTTTCCAGAAACTGGAGGCCGAGGTCAGCGGCTTTGTCCAGGACCTCTCCTTTCTCAAAGTCGGTTGTGTCATTGTTAGTATTGGAAGGCTCCTTCGCGCCTTTGGATTGGCCCATGGCTGGATCTTAGTTAAGACAGAAGGTTGATTACTCAATGCAATGTATCAATAGAAGAGAAATGCGCAAGTTACATAAAGAACTTGAATATCACAGAACATCATTAATAGTCCACCAATACTTGCCCTCGCCGGGGTGATACGGCTCTTATTATTGGGCGGCGAGGAGTACGAAAGATAAGACATCCTTGGCACCTAAGGGTCGTCGGAAATAGCATTGGGAATAGGGCTTGAACGAAGTGAGTAATACATCGTAACATTTCTACCGGGATTTCAATAAAACCACAATGCTAGTCTTATCTTGACAGTAGCGCGGCCATCCGCTTGTAACAGTACTTGACGAGAAGGAAGTTCCTGTAAGAAATCAGAATCCAAGTTTGAAAGGTTCTTATGAGCAGGCCCTTTTCTATGATGCCTAGAGTAATAAAACAGTATTAAATAAAGTAATTACAAATATTGTGCCGTTTATTATCCCTTTAATTTTTTCTTAGCCCTCAATACATTGTGATAATCCTGTTCACAGACATGCTAATATACTGTAGCAAAGTTTCAGTGTCTATTAACTCATGTCACCCTCAACCTGCATGGTTGCTAGTCGAGTCCTATAAAGTACCGATACAAGCTAGTGGAGCAGGCTACTAATAAAACAGGAATAATGTGGTTATTTCGTCAAAATAATGGTGAAAGTGTCAGTACTCGGTGGTAGTATCAGCTTGGTTGGTGAGGTACACGGAACGGAACTGATAAGAGAATCATGCCGCTTAAAGCCGCAAATTCAAATGCGAAACCCGATAACGGCGCTACGGAAATTCTAATTCAAATGCGTTGTTTGTCCTGGAAGAATCCACCCTTTCGCATTTCCTTCTCTCAACAACAATCAGAACACGCATTTCACACGGACAACAGTCATGGTTCGGACAACAATTGCATGTTCCCACTGCCGGTAGGTTTGAGTGTTGTTCATATTTTGACGGATAATGGGGTTCTCTATAATTGGGGAGAAATGCTGATATTTTGAATTTATCCAGCAAACTTAAGATTAAGTGCGTCCATGAAGGCTCACCACCGTGCCAAAATTGCGAAAAGAAGGGTCGGACGCGCTCTGGGGAATGTCTTCTCACCGGTCCTGATTTGAAAAGGAAGCGCGTACCACAGTAGGTGAAGCGAATATAAACCTCACGGCCTAGCACTGGGTAGATTGACACGATGCAGAAACCAATCGGGAGATATAGATCAGACTCACCGTAATATTCGCTCCACTCTAGCCGATACTCCCTCTACCCAATCCTCCGAGTGGCAAGTGTTAGTAAATGGTACTCATGAGGAAGGTTTTGCGGTTGATAGTCGTACTGTCATGGCGGCACTCAAGACTTTCTCCTCCAAATTCCCAGAGTTCCGCTTTGTTCACTTGCCTACGTTATCCAAATCTATCCACAGTGTCGAAGAAAATGGCCGGATAAAGTTCCTTCAGCGCACTTGCAGTGAGCCATCACCCATTCACATGCTATGCGCGTCTATCGTAGCGCTATGCCTACCTATCACACACGAGCTTGCACATGCTTCCCCGCCTGAGGCTTTCGCCAGCTTTGCTAGGGGCTGTGTCTCAATTGCAAGTCCTCCAGACTTACTAACTGTCCAGGCACTCTTGGCGTTGTCCATGTACGAGTGGGGTATGGGGAATGGATACCGTGCTTGGATGTACAGCGGTGCCGCGACAAGGATGGTGCAATCTCTTCGAGTCATGGTGCATGTTGCCTCCCTTGCATCAGTAGAGAAGGGAGTTCATAACCGCACATTATGGGCGTGTTTTATTATGGACAGACTCGTTCATTGCGGGAAGACTCAGCCCTTCGCATTGTCTGTCTACTCTATGGATACACACTGGCCAACGTCCGAAGACGATTTCGCGTTTGGTGAATCTTCTGGCCACGCTCCTTTAACAAATGGAGAGCGAGCACCCTTGGAAACTATGGAAGGTGACATGAACCATTACTATGGAATTCTTGTCAGAGGTTTCGACATTTGGGCTCGAATACTCTCCTGGGTGGTCAGTGGTGGGAGACGCTTGCCAGGAATGTCTCTGCCAGAAAACCATCCATGGGTAGCTGGATCTCGGTGGAAGCTTCTATATGACGAACTGATGGCATGGCGAGATCGTCAAGAGAAACGTCTTTGCTATCCTGAAGCGTCTTTAGAGGGACACTCAGCGCTTGGTACGGCTGAGAGATTTGCGTATTTGAATTTGATATACTACGTGAGGTAAGAGTAAATCTATCAAACCGAACCTACCCGACAATCGTTTTCAATAGGAGGAAATAACTGATTACTATAGCCTTTTATTCCTCGGTCGAGAATATCTGAGATTTATCCCGACCCCAGATTCTGAGCCCAACGGTCCTGTTGATCCTCCACTCTTACCACTTCCAGCACCTCCAGGTTGGTGGCAGGATAGAGCTGATGAAATATTCACGTCTGCGGCACATATAGCATCTCTGCTCAGAAAGCTTGAAGACGAAAACGAACCTCTCTATACCCCGTTTCCTGGATTCTGTGCCTTCTCCGCAGCTACCATGAACCTCTATGTCTCTTCATTCCCAAAAATGAATTTGGACAGGAATCGTATCTCATCTCATGGCGTCAATAAAAATATCGAATTTCTGGACAAGTTCAGGGGCATCTGGGCAATGGGTAAGGGGTGGTGGGTTACTATTGGTCATTGCAAGCAACTCTACAAGAGTGCTCGCCAAGATCACAGCCAATTCCGAGGGAGAACTCGTGAGGATTTTAGCGCTCTGGAGTACTCGATTCACGACATTAGAGGCCAGCCACCAACAATTGGCGACTATATGTCTCCCGAAGTCAGCGTTGATGACATTGAGATTGACTCTACCACAAATAATGAGACTGCTGCAGCTCTCAGTCTGCAGGAGCTATCCGGCTTCGACAACATACAGAAAACGAGTGTCACACAGGATGATGCAGCTGTAAACAGAGATTGGAACCAAACATGGCCACTATGGGGAGAGCAAGATTTCATTCCTTTCGCCATTGAGGGCGTACCGTTTGATTATAACATGCCCTTAGGTGATCTGTGAGCTGTGCCTGGAAGGGAAGAGAACATCCTGTCAAAGATAGCGTGATAGAAAGGATGTGGGCTATGATGCATGATTGTTCGACTGGCCGTTATTCCAAACCACACATTCCAATTTAGACTTAGAGCATTCCAATGGAATCATTGATAGATTTTCCCACTTCCGTTTCTCTCGCCATCTCGCTTTCGTACTTTATGTAGCATGCTATAGACTAAAATAGGCTGCAACTACTTCGTCGTAGGCCTTTTTGACGGTAGCAACTGCAACTTCAAGCTCCTCCTCTGTTGTCGTGTATGGTGGAGCAAATATTACATGATCACCATTCAAACCATCAATAGTACCTGACCCAGGATAGATAGCGACCCCCATGTTGAAAGCTGCTAGCTGGACGCGAGGACCAAAGTGAAATTCCCTAGGGAAAGGGCATTTTTGGGCTTTATCTTCCATAAACTCAAGGCTCCAGAACAAGCCCCGGCCCCGAATGTCCCCAACGTAATCACATCCTGAAAATGTTGTCGAGAGCAGATGCTTTAACATTGACCCAAGATATCTTACCCTCTCAAGAAGATCATCTCGTCTCAAAATAGTTTGAACAGCGAGAGCGGTAGCGCAAGATACTGGGTGAGCTTGGTAGGTCTGCCCGTGGTTGAAAGCTGACGTCCCTTTCCGAAGAGTATCAACAATGGTACTGTTGATAAGCATTGCTGCAATAGGTGAATACCCTCCACCAAGGCCCTTTCCGATAGTGACGATGTCAGGCTGGATTCCTTCTTGCTCAAAGGCAAAAAATGTTCCAGTACGGCCCATTCCACACATGATTTCATCAAGGTGAAGAAGAATTCCATATTGGTTGCATAAGTTTCGTACGGCCGGCCAGTAACCTTTTGGAGCTGTCATCGTACCTGACGCTGCTCCAACAACAGTCTCCGCCCTGTAGGTATGTTAATTATAAGGCACACTTTCATAAACCCGAAGAACCTACATAAATGAGATAATGTTCTCTGGCCCTAACCTCAAGAATTCCGCCTCGATCTCTGCGATGAGGCGCTGGGTAAACTCCTCTTCTGTCTCCCCATCCCTCAAGCCATGATAAACATCCGCTGCGCTTACATGCGAAATATGAGGAAGTAAAATATCTTGGTACGGAATCTTGCGACCGACCATCGTCGACACTGACATGGCGCCTATTGTATTGCCATGATAGCCTTGTAGTCTTGACACGAAATATCGGCGCTGTGTTTGTCCTTTCTCATACCAGTGCTGTCGAGCACATTTCATTGCCGCATCGTTGGCCTCGCTTCCACTTCCCACGAAAAAAGCCTTCACCAACCCGTGGTCAAAACCCGAGTCATTAGATTTCAGGATGCTCCGTGCGAGGTTTTCAGCCGAGTCAGTCGTATAAGAGAGAGTGTGCACATAGCTGACCTGGCGCATTTGATCTAAGGCTGCCTGTGCAACTTCATCATTTCCATGGCCAATGATTGCAACGGCGGCACCTCCACACGCATCCAGTATTTTCCTGCCATCTTCAAGGTAGAGATAACTTCCACTTCCCCTGATCACTCTGTGAGGCTTCTCCAGTAAAGACCGGTGAAGAAGAGAGGGGCTATCGGACTGAGCGAGCTGCTTATTCGCAGCATTGCAGTTTTGTGCCGAAGCATCAGCTTCAGCGTGGAGAATTGCGGGTGCCATGATGTTGAAACTATGGCATGCAAAAGACAGCAAATATTCAACCCAAAACCTTTTTGATTCCGGAAAGACGCGATTTTCATAACACAAGTGCACACTATTGCAATTAAAGCAGGGAGAGCGGGCGCAAGCTATCTGGGGCTCGTAAGATTCGTGGGTCAAAGCCGATATCAAAGCCGATATCAAAGCCGAGATTCGAGAACGAGCGGTTTCTGGCACCGGCAACGGCTTCGGCTCAGACCCGGCCGTTCCATCTCCGGTTGGTCGCCGGATTTAACTGATGGATGGGCTTCGGAGGTTGTAGACTATGCTTGCAATGCAACTGCCCAGATATTTCGAACTTTCGCAGATCCCGTTATTTACGCAGTGTACTCCTGGGAACTAATATTATCGCTCAAGATATACCATTATTGTGCTATTCTCCCTCACCTTCACATTGGACCAAGCCCACCCACCAAATACGCTCAAGTCACATCATCTCTGCCTTCGGGGTCCCATTTTCAGGCACAAGAATGAAGTCGGACGAGATTCCAAGCATCGATCAGGTGTTTCTAGAGGTTCCAAGCCTGGGGACGCTGAAGGGGATTTCATTAAACGGAAAAACATGCCAGTATCTTGGTATCCCGTATGCTTCTGTTCCAGGCCGATTTCGGCGTTCTGTTCCCGCGTCTGAGCCCTGGGAGAATGGGAACTGGGATGGAACGAGGCTGGGGTAAGTCTAGCTCGCTCTATTTTCGCCTTACGGAATCTGATGTTGACTTCGCCGGCGTTGTTAGGCCTTACTGTCCGCAGCCACCTCGAGACTTTTATCCAGTCCCAAATGCTCCCCGCCCTTGGCTGGATATGCCCCAGGCTGACGAGTTTAATTGCTTGAATCTGAACATTTCGGTCCCTCATTTACCAGCTGATCAAGTTAAGAATCCATTTCCTGTTATGATTTTCATTCACGGCGGTGCGTTCACCTACTCTATGAATTCGTCGCCCGTTTACGACTCGCGGATTTTGGTGGGATCCTCGGCCTCCAAATTCCGCCGACCAACTATTGTCATTACAGTGAATTACAGGCTAGGCGTTTACGGATTCCTCGCGGGTAAAGACATCGAGACATACAATAGTTCCCATGGCGAAGCAGGTGTTGGAAACTACGGCCTTTGGGATCAGGTGCTTGCTCTTCGCTGGGTCCAGAAGCATATCTATGCGTTTGGCGGTGACCCGAAACAGGTCACACTGTTCGGGCAAAGTGCTGGCGCAGTATCTGTCCATGCTCACCTACTCCGTGGAGAACCCTTATTTTCCAGTGCGATTCTTCAGTCTGGGCTGATTCGTCTTTGTGGAGTATTATCCATTGACGAGTATCAGTCAGTCTATGAGAGGATCTTACAAGCTCTGGATATTCCTATCGACTTGAATCCTGAAGATCGAATCGAACGCCTCCTTTCTGCGGATAGCTCAGCTCTAACGAAGGCAATGGTTCCAGCATTTATTATTCCGGTAGTCACATCACCACTTTGCGATGATGGAGTTTTTGTGACAGGCTCCATACCTTCGTATGATGAGTATTATACATTCAGCGTGCCCGAATGGTGTCCTCGGGTGATGATAGGGGACGCAACAAACGAGTGTATCATTTGGAATAAATCATGGGATAATATTTGTGATTCTCCGCTTGCCCCTGACGAGGATTTGACAGTCCCTACTGCAGCATTGACTTTGGCCAAGATGGAGTCGTATCTTGGTTCACCTAAGGCTCGAATGCTTTCAGAAATCTACGGCATTACCTCCGATATTAGCGAGAAGGATCTTTTTATGAAACTTGAGAAAATGACAACTCATGGGCTGTTCTCTGCCCCAATATACTTTGCTCGGCAAGCGGCGAAAGGGTCTGTATTCGCCTACCATTTCGACGTACCCTCGCCGTTTAAAAATGCATGGGGTGGAATGGCCCATCATTCTTTCGACAACGTGTTAATATGGGGCCTATTAAGTCACGAGATGCCACAGTCATATGCAAAGGTCTCCGAGTATATGGCCGAGGCATGGATTAGATTTGCAAGCGGAGAGGATCCATGGGAGAGACATTCAGAGAGCGGCAAATACAAGGTGTTTGGCCTTGAGCGGACTATTTTGACAAGCAAGAATGATGACTTGGAACGCGGGCATCAGATCTGGGATAAACTTCACGACTTGGGACTCGTGGCAGATTTGGCGAGACTTAGTGAAGAGCTTTGTCTAAGAAGACGGGAACTCACGCAAGGCGTCTTAGTTTCTTCCAGATAAATTGCATCTGGCTTTAGTCCCTGGCTGCCTCATAAACTTTTCTAGACAATATCATGGACTATGTTTATGCGAATCCTTGCATAGACGAATTAATCAGAGAACAAGTAACACATAATTTGATATTCCCATCAAAGGACAACCTCAACTCCACAGCCTATAGGGCAGTCTAGGGAAAACCGTGCCCAGTCTCTGGGTCGGATAAAAAACCCTGCTGGCCCAACAGAAAATTCACTTCACCATCTCAACTTAGAATTTGGCTTGTAGTTTCAATCCCGTGACAGACACACGGGCGTATATATAGTAGATCATCGCCACCACATATGAAACCCCGGAGAAGATGATCAAGGCCATCCATCCAGTAGTCTGCTCACCGAGGCCAAGTAAGGCGCCACCAATGGGCACACTGGACAGCGTGCCGAAGCTGGCGATCATATTTGCCGTGGTGACATAGCGCCCATAGTCTCGCGAGTCACAGAATTGACCGATGCAGACTGGGGTTAATCCCAAGTTACTTCCGCTGGCAAAGCCAAACAAGATGCAGAAAGCCATCAGTGTTGCCTTAGAGTGACCAGAGGGTAGCCACATGGCTAGGATGGTGGTCACGCAGAGACCAATCGTCACAATTATCACATTGAAACGACCGAGTTTATCTGCAACCAGACCTGGAAGGAAACGCCCCAAGACCGACCCTGCATTCAATAAAGAAAGTAAAACCGAGCTGGCTGCATCCCCGTTTCCATGGCTTTTGGCATATGACACAATATAGGTCAGAGGGACGAATAAACCCCACTCCATGAAGAAGATGCCTAGGGCAGCCATGGCAAAACCCTTGTTCCGGAGAATTGTAATATCAGGTAGGACTGATGACAACTTAATGTCCTCTCCCTTATCGGCCGAACTAAGCCGGCTACGAATGCATAGATTCGCAAAGCCACAAAGAATGAGCATTATAAAACCCATGATGCGGCAGCTCCAGCCGAAACCCACCCCTTGGTCTGCTAGGAGGAATTGCAGTAATAGGGGGAAGACTATGCCGCCGATGCCTCCAGCGGTGAATGCGATGCCTGTAGCTAAGCCCCGTCGCTTATTGAAGAAGTGGGCGATTGCACCGTAGGCAGGACAGTTCAGCAAAGCGCCGCCGATCCCGCCCATCATGGAGTAGGTCAATACGATCTGATAGTACTCTTGAAAACACTAGTGTTAGAGATTCGTTATCTAGTCGGAAAGAGCGATAAACTTACCTTTAGAGAGACTCAGCAGCATTAAGCTTGCCACGATCAGTATCGAGCCGGCACCAACAAGCAAACGGGGTCCAAAGCGATCGAAGATCGGACCAACCAGAATGCCAACGAAGAAGACAAGGAAGAGATAGAGACTAAATATCCATCCAATCTCTGAGTGTGTGTATGCACTCAATTGGTTTTCCTTGAAATAAGATTCGAAAACCGCGCTGGTGTTAATGAGACCGAAAACGGCACCCATGGCGCAGAATGACCCGAAGACTACTATCCAGGCCTGCAAACCACCCTCGGGATAGGAGATGTCCGCAGACAGCATTGATGAGTTCTCGGTATCATCTTGGGTGTTGATGGGTTGAGAGTTCTGGTTACGATATTCGATGGTCTCCAGCCCTGGAGACTCTTTTCGTGGTTGGGGAGGGGTAAATAAAGGTTCAGCCTGAATTGGCTCAGTCTGGTTTTTTAGGCAGCTGTCCTCTGCATTGTGATGAGCAATGGCCATGAGAGAGCCCTGAAGGGCGGTAAGTTGCTGTAATCACTAACTGGAAAAGAGATTGTGGTCTCGCTCGAAACGCTAAGACTTCAGTGTAGTTGCGTTGGGGTTGGTGAAGGAAAATAAATTGTTCTAACAGGCGGTGGACTCCTTGTTATTTATTAAGCTTGAAACAGAAGATCTCGGGATTAGCTAATCGACACTATTCCCTTTCTTCTCTTTTCTCAGGGGATAAATGAAGAGTACTAGCGCCGTCTCTCGGCCGGGGGCGACCGAACTTCTGAATCCCTTTACGTAAAATCATCTCACCGCATAGTCAAAGCATTGCTTAAACTCGAGAGATTCTTACCTCTCGGCTGACATCCAAGGTCCTGATCTTATGACAGGCAAATTTCCCCACAAGCTGAGCTCAGGCATGGGTTCAAACCTATACCCGTTCGGTCACCAAGTTTGAAAGGGATAGGGAAATATGGAACCCCGGGCTTAATAAAAAAAAAAAGCCTAAAACGGCTTATACTAACTTCATCATTCTCTCTTACTAAGGCTCCTAGGCGTGTTCAGAGAGGGAAATCTAACTTCTTTAATAAGGCAATATTTTAAGGTCCTCTTTGAAGACACTTAGAGGGTTGGTTGGCACTAGTATAGTCGGTTTCGAGTTGGTTTTCAAGAAGGCTTCGTTAAGGATAGCTTGGGTGTCTCTTCTTCCCCTGCCCATTCATTGGTCCATTTCCTATTTTATGATCCTCGCTACGAGCTTTCTTGAACCTACTCTATACTAGGTGTTGATATTTCATGCAACTTCTACTTGATAAACGAACGAATCTCTAGACAAAAGGAACAGAATGAGACTGGCACACCTCCTCCAGATTTCGCCCACATCTAATAATCACCTACTTCAAGAATGTAAAATAATTATTCTGATTGAACACCCCAATCAAGATGTTTCTTTCGGTCTACATAAATTTTGGAATGTAATAACTGAAACTAATTTCGGGAAGGTAGCAGTCATGGTCTTCATGTGCTGCCTCATGTGTTTGGCCTCTCCCAAATTCATCTCGAATTGCTGCCGACATGCTTAATTCAGCAAAAAGAAAACCCTATCACGACACGCCAAATTGGAATTACTGCTATTTGCACATCTATAACGGCGGCTCCGTGTTCACCTTATTTCGTAGCATTTTCGGCCTTGTCCGCAATATACTAATTTGCCTTGCGATACAAAGCAAAATAGAACCAAAACTGATGATTGTGCAGATGCTGCTGTATGTTTCCACACTGTGGGCACTCGGCGCCGTTGGGCTTGGTGATACAGCCAGTGGTGTTGCATAAATCAGGCACACTGAAGGATACGCATCTATCTTGATGCCACCATGACCAATGTACCCAAGGTCAAATGCAAAATCGGCATCCCCGGTATATTGTGAGTTTGGAACGCCCGTTCTCGCATGGAGTGTCAAAAAACCTGGGACAACAAAACCAACAGAAGCTCAATGATCTCTTGGTAGATGAGGGGTAATGCCCTATCGTTTGACGGAAGGTAACTACAACTGCCGACATGAGACATGTTAAGGTACTACCATAGATGGTCGTCCAGTCACCAGGACTTTTCGGTCATTACCCCGCCTCGTGCGTCCGTACCTGTGCCTGCCCAACCTCCCATCTGCATTTGCCTCCGGGGGACAAGAAGCTCTACCATCAATGGCTTCAACTTCCGAAAGCCAGGCGCTGGACCCGGCAATTTCCATCGATGATTTGGTAGGTCTGTTCTCAAACATGTCTAGTGAGAAAGATCAGATACTGACCAGCTGAAATAGATTAACCCTTGCCCAACACGCGAGATCCTCCTCGGGATGATCAATCAGGATGACGTCTCTACAGCGAGCGCAGTAGAGAAAATCGCCATTTTAACTAGAGCAGCTAGCCAGACCGATACGCTTTCCGGGCACGCGAACATCGTAACTGCCACTCTAATTGCATTAGCCAAGCGTATACCACACGATCAGCAATCCAAGCTTGTCGAGTTCACCGTTCGCCTGGGACAGACCACCGTGCCTGACCCGACTGAGGGAGGGGAGCTATGCTTCCATGCCGGGAGAACAAAGATACCATTTTGGTCGGGGATGCCTGAATTTTCAGAGCATTTGTCCAGGGAATGGCTGAGAAACTGTAAGTAACCTAGACACACTATGGCGGTCAATCACCGTCGTCTCAATCTTCTACCTTGGTGGTCACCGTTGTCTAAATCTTCTCTTAGTCAGGGTCACTCCTCGTGACCGTTTGAGTAATCTCGAATATGCGAATTTAGTAGCCTTTTATGCCCAGCTCGCGAATATCAAATTCCGGGACCTTGACTATGACTCCTCTTGGGACCATCCCCAATTGAGTCAGATGTATAATGGGACATCGCTTTCAAGTCAAGATGTGCGGGTAGCCTGCATGTGGTTTATCCACTCTCCGAGGAAAGCTTGGGCGGATATCCATATCACCAGCGACGACGGCTCTCACCCCAAGCTCTGGCGAGCGTGGAAGCGATATTTGCGAGAATTACAGTTCTCGGATGATGGTTCAGATGCAGAACTCCAGATTTGTGTTGCTTGTGCTCTGGATAACATGAACAAGACTGAAGCTGAGCTGGAGATAAACGGCTCTGTCCCCTTCGTATGGCGGACCCATGGGGAGGGCTCCTACAGATCGCCTTCAGAACTAATCCGCAGCATTGAGAAGCTGGGGTTTTAGGGCGGGCCTGCGAACGAGCTGGACGATTTGGGGACTTCGAAGTTTTTCATCCTTCGATTCATTCACAGAGTCTAGCTATAGTTCTCTCACTAATTTATTCATTGATTACAAGTTGCAGAAAAAAAACACCAGCATCTATAGAGAAGCCATGCCCTGATGTATTCTAACGAGTACGGGCGATAATAGCACGCATTCAAGCTACAGCTCGGCAATTAAAACACCGATACTACACTCAGTCTTGAGGTAGGTGAATGTTTTGGGGGCCATGTTGAGTCCGGGAGGTCAGCGGATTGAAGTCAAGAAGCGGCATTGTTAGCGGCGGTCAAGTTGGAGAAGAAGAATATGCAAGTTCGGCTTGCCTATCGCTAAACAAGGTGCCGTTGACCGAATCGACCAAACTAGTAATTTATTCCGGCCATAATCTGGCTTTTGATAGAAACTATGCTTGCACTAGCAGAATTTGGTGAGAGTAACGATATGAGATCATAGACAGCATCCACTTCTCTAGCGGGTCGCATCTCACCCCGCACCAAATAACTACGAATAACTGCGCACTCGCAGACTTCATCAGCGTCTGGAAACATCCTCACGATAACTTCCCAGCTTTAAAGAAGTCATGTCAGCTCCTTTAGGTCTTGCCGTCATCGGCACCAACTGGATCACCAATTCTTTCGTGCAATCATCCCACGAGTCCGCATTGTTCAAGTTGACAGCAGTCTACTCGCGGAGCCTTGACACGGCCAATAAATTCATATCTGAGACTCCTTCGATCAAAGATGCCTCCTCTGTCAAGCCATACACCGACCTAGACGCCATGCTAGGCGATAACAATGTCGATGTCGTGTATATCGCCTCGCCAAACTCGCTGCACTACGAGCAGGCGATCAAGGGCCTGAACGCCGGAAAGCACATTATCGTGGAGAAGCCTTTTGCGTCCAATGTCAAGGAGCTTCAGGAGCTGTATAAGCTTGCTGACTCCAAAGGGTTATTCATTCTCGAGGCCTACCGTCACATTCAAGAGCCCAACTTCAAAAAGCTCCAGGGATTGTTAGACGATGAGAAGACCAGAAACGAGAAATTTGGCCCCATCTACGGTGCCAGCGTCAACATGGCCGTCTACTCGTCACGATACGCCAAGGTTCTTGAGGGCGAGGAGCCTAATGTCCTCTCTCCAAAGTTCAGTGGAGGTTCTCTGTGGGATATGGGATGCTATGTCGTCATGTTCACGCAGGCTCTGTTCGGAACACCTGTTGGCCAGTCCTATATTCCCGTCATCATTCGCACAGGGGTAGACGGTGGTGGCCATATCCTTTTCCAATACACGCCTGACTCGTCTAAGCACAAGCAGCAGTTCACGGTGCATGCGCAGACAAGCAAGATCTATACCTCCACTGCACCCTCGGAAATATATTGCGAGAAGGGCACGATTAGAATCAACGGCGCAACTGGCGTGACGGACATTAACTCTATTGAGTTTGTCCCACGCGGATCGAAGGAGGGTGAGCAACTAGCCGATACGAATCCTGAGTATACCGGATTGCTCAATTTGACCTGGGAGGCGAAAGAGCTTGGGCGGATCATTCAACAGAAAGACAGGGAGGCCGAGAGCCATCTCAGGACACTGAGTGTTGATGTGCTGACTTCGATGGAAGATATGCGCAAGAGTAACGGTATTATCTTTGCTTCGGAAAAGTAGGATGGTTGAGACTTTGTAGAACTTCTTCGGAAGTCCACGCAATAGGATTTAGGGCAGCGAAAGGCTATCTAAAAATGAAGGATCAAGTGTGCACAAGATGAATCAATTCAATCGGCATTTACTATTTCCATGTCCTAGGCCTAGTCCTTTTTGATCGCTGTCACTACAACAAAAGGTGGTTTATCGAGAAATGTCTTCCAGAAATCCGCCTGCTGTTGTATGATCTCGGCACTCTCAAGGGGAACGATTTTCACTTCAGTCAGGCCGTGTTTCTCGTGCATCTCAGTAGAGCCCGAGTAGCTGGCTTCCATAGATGTCGCCTCAAACGCCCTTGGACAATCCCCATGGAGCATAAACGTGTAAGCAAGCCCCCCTCGAATAGACTTGAAATTGTAATACGTCACACCGTACTTTTTGGTCTGCAAATCAGGTCCCAAATCTGCAGCCCGGATGCCGACAAATTTACCGCCAGGCTTCAGATACTTCTCCACGTTTTTCCACATGCGTTCAAGCATCTCCGGGGATTCCGCATGGTCAAAGACCCAGTTGGCCATGACGATGTCGTAAGTTGGCTCCAGTGGGAGATGGCTGAGTGTTGAGGCGACATCCCCCTCGAAGACACGAATGCGGCCACTGTGTCCCAGGGTCTGCTCGATCTCCTCGGCGACCTGGAGCATCTGAGGGGTTATGTCTACCAGATCTACTCGACTGGCGCCTGCGTCAAGGGCGTCGCGAGCATGAACTCCGGTGCCGCCTCCTAGGTCCAATACAACGAGGCCCGATGCATCTCCAATGGCGTTTTTTATGAGCTGAGATTCCAAAATACCTGCAGGCTGAGCGGGGAACTTATTATACACTTCGGCGAATTTGCTGTAGTCTTCTTTCACTTGTTCCAGCACAGACATTGCGTATTTGGTTTGATGGGAATATCAGCGAAAGTTAATGTCAACAAATCAAGTGAATAAATTGCCGAAGGGTGGAGGAGATGGAGAAGAGAAGCTTTCGAGTAAAATATTTGCGGTGTCGGCAAGTGAGGGGTTAGCAAACACATTCCTGCGGGTGTAAATGGAAGTGACAAGCTACGTCACTATGTGACACCTTATATCACAATGCATATACATGTAACGTTGATGTTCTACATCACCGTTGCAAAAGATCACAGTTTTCCCGATTCCTAATTTGTTACCGACGGGGTTCTTCCGTGTATGTGTTCTATGAAACAGTGTCCCCTTCTCATGCATATTCTAACTCAACACAACGAATACATGGCGGCGTATCCAGTTGTTTATATACCGAACTGTACTGCGTAGTGTTATCTCAATTCATCAATTGTCTAGAAAGAAATATTGTATTGGAAAATCGCCAGTAAGCCCTGACCAACCGGCACAAGCTAATTCGACAAATAGAACCAAATACGGCCCCCATTCCTATCTCATGTGATACATAATCATCGACAGATCGTTTATTATTATATCTGTATGGAATTGGAAGATCCTGGTGCTTTCTAGAACCCACATAAGATCATAGTTTCGAGGATATGATAGAGTTTGCAAGGACAGACTTTAGCTCAAGCTCTGCTTTCCACAGGACGGTGTCGGTCAAGTGGTGGCCAGCTACAATAGAGTTATAAAATGAAGAAAGAAGTTGGTGCTTCACGAGGTACGCCCTAGCTCAGACCATTGTCAGCATTTGTATATATAAGCAGCCTCTAACCTATGCCTGACAGAGCCGAGAATCCGGCTAGGCCGCGACAATTGCCATAGCTCGAACCTACGTAACGGTAATATCCGGCTTTTAAAATTTCAACATGGGACTCTCGGACATTGACCGATTCTTCCAATTTCAACTTCATCACACTGAAACCAATTCCCAGGTGGAAGATTTTATCACGAGATGCCACGCGCCAAACAAGGTCTTCGCAAATCCCTCGGCGGCAGAGCGATCGTGAAGCAGGCTCCTAAACATGAAGTTCTTCATTTCAAAGACCACGCTGGCCAGAGCTACTTGGTGCGCCCTACCTTTCCACGAGCGACGGAAGCGGTACCCAAGTTGGGTATACAACTCTACCTTCTTGGAAGTCGCACTGAACCTGCCGTCCATGAGATGGCGAAAAGATTTCTTGGTTGCGAAGCCATTCATGGCTGGCGGGGAATGCATTGGCCACGTGTTGACTCGTACTCGGGCTTTGACACAGTCGAGAGTTGCATCGAACACCATCGTCGAGAGAAAGCTTTCCGAAAGAGCGCAATCGAAGAGATGAAACGAAATGAAGTCGCTGGCCTCTCGGAGGAAGATGCTGCCGAGAAGATGAGGACTAAGATCCGCGGAAGAGAGCCCCTCCCGCATATTGTCCCAACCTGGTGCCCATCAGAAGCCTTTTGGAACGAAATTGAATTTAAGCACCGTTACCGGTCTTGGATCATTGTCATTCCAGAGGACTGCTTATCATGGGAGGATGTGACAGAAAAGGGTCTTCTCTCTGTGCGCTTTGACCTGGATGTCACCCCGGCAATGCATACCTTTTGTTGGGATGGACAGTATAACGAGCCATCTGAACTTCCGGGAGACAATGTTGCATGGGTCCTTGTGGAGAAAACTGACTTAGACCTGTGCAAGCCCGTGGACTGTAAGCTTTTATGTGCAAGAGACCAACCAAACCGTGGCTTTCTCGATCCCGATATGGATCCCGAGGAGCAGATGACGATCGCTTACGGATGGAACACCCCTGAAACCAATGGGAGACTATTCGATGAATGGTCAGACTCAACTGAATGGTTCCGGGATTGTGCCTATAGTTCGAATTGCGAGGCCTGCAATGGTGGGGAGCCTCATGAAATTTGTGATGATGAGTTGGATGAGCATTATTTTGACAAAGATGGACAGTGTATTGCATGTCGAAGTTGTTAACTAGCCGTGACCGCGCACGAATGGCATTGCAGAACCGAAATATGGATTCGAATCCCAAGACTATTCATAGAAAGTCAATCGGGAGTCCTGTCCCTTTTTGCAAAGTGATGGGGCGAATCAATTGCTCCGTAGACGTTATAATCAACACAACACAGAGTCAGCGAAGTCCTCTATAGAAAACAATGAGGTCTACTGAAAAATACACCACAGTAAACAAATGTTTATTAGAAATCTTTATATTTGAGAGGGAATATTCGTAAATTAAATGGTACAACGTACAAATTAGGTGAAGATGGCACATCGAATATTATACCCTCGTCTCCTTATTACTACTGTGCCTATGAAGTCAGTTTGTAGGATATGATCATATTACCAACCATGCTAGCAACTAGAGTATGTTACGCCTCTGTATTTTCACTCCAAGGCTCCAGATGATGCAAAAAATTAGATAAAGAGTTGGGACGGTTTATGTTTCACACCGAGTGCTAAAAATTGAGTTGTTGGGATCTAGTTTATATACTCGGCTGTATTGAAGGCGGAATTTGACAGAGCACTCCAAAAGAAATAATAATTGTATAGATACAAGTCATTTCTTAATACCACCAGGTAAACAGGCTTTCAGGGGGGGCGGCGATGAAACGCTCTTTCCGGGTCATTCACAGCCACATCATGGAAGAAGTTTGCGTTTCCTCGATCGATCATGTCGTTCTCCATACCGCTTAATGTGTTTTCAGCCGAGAATAGCATCCATCCCCACATGTTTTTTCATGTGTTTGCATATATGTTAGGGTGCATAATGCCACCAAGCAGGCCTAGTAGTCAAGAGCCGACTTCACTGTCTTCCGCCAACCCGAGGGATCGCTATGAACCGGCAGTATCCGTCTTTCCCTTCGCCAAGGCACAGGTACAAGTCGAGCCTGGCAGTCAACCTTCAAAATAGTGAACTCGTAAGGTAAAGAGCCGACTTACCCGCTGGGGCTGAGACGAGTGACCACTGCCGGCCTGACCGTTGGCCAAGAGGCAAGCCACTTACGGCACCAAGAGGCTCCCAAAGACAAAGCAAGTTCAGATTTGTTTTTTACACTGATTGGATGACATCATCATCCAGGAAAATTCCCCGGACGTGGCTGTACTATTGAGCAGAGTTATGCATTCAGTCGCTAGTCTTTCTGGATACGTGAGACAACCCACCACCGTACTTCGCATTGACGCATACCCTGTGCAGCTGCATAGCTATTGGTCATAGCGCGGTTTATTGAGAGCGGTATGCATGCGTGCCATGATTAGCCACAGCTCTGCCCAATATTTTCCCAGGGCGTAACTACTCGGCGCCTGATCGAGATACCAGCACGCAGATCTCGATCCTAGTGGCGTTTCCTCCTGGTAATCATCTTAACCGAGGGTTATTCCCTGCTCTAGCTCTTTGCACCTATGCAAGGACTGGGGGGTCGCTTATGGCGCGGCTGTTTTGAAATGTCTTATTGGCGACAGCGGATACAAAGCGATGCCGGTTGCCAAGCAGGACCCTATTGTGATCTACATCTGGCGAATGGGCAGGCAAAGTCTTGGACTTGGTGCATACAGTTGAGCTGAACCTGGTTACTGGGTCGCAGATCATGACTGAATTGGTTCGGCTCAACGGTATACTACGTGGCAGAAGCTCCGGTATAGGATTCGAACGCTACTCTACTCGGTTTGTCGGCAAATCTCAGTCATGGTAATCTCGCCTAGAGCGACCCTAACCCTTGAGCCGATCCTAG
Source organism: Clonostachys sp. G952 (assembly GCA_027569935.1). Classification (NCBI taxonomy): domain Eukaryota; kingdom Fungi; phylum Ascomycota; class Sordariomycetes; order Hypocreales; family Bionectriaceae; genus Clonostachys; species Clonostachys sp. G952. The sequence continues at coordinate 152,540 of JAPDLB010000047.1, forward strand.
CTACACTCTGTTGAGCACCATCGCACGGGCCGGACGGGCAGTTCCGCACAAGAGTGGAGGACTGACGCATCGCAGTGGAGTGGTCTCACGACGTTCTCGTGTAGCTGGCTGAAAGGGCACATCGCTGGGAACACATATAAGATCAACGTCTTATCTTCCAGAACCTACGACATGTCTCTTTCCTTCAAGAGAGTTGTCACCTATCGGCATCGTAAAGCAGGGTAAAAAACATGGTCCCTCACACGTGGATCGGCATTGGTGTGGCCGCCCTTCTGGCGCCGACAATCTGCTCCCAATCCTTGCCAAAGTTTGTTCCCCCAACGGGCCAAGGTCAAGCTGTCGGTCGGAGGGCATTGGCTGCCAGCCTAGAGCAGCGAACTCATTTCCCCAGAGCGCCCTGTACCGTCCGTGATGCCCTCAACATTGAGGCTCCCAAAGAGAACATCTGGGGAGAGCTATCGGGACCAGAAACCGCCACCATTGTTGCATGGCTGTTTGCCCAGAAGGAGCTCAATCTGACCACCGTTGAGAATGCTGGAAGCTGGGACAACACGCTGTAGGTGAAGTTCCTTGTGTTTTGTGCCATGGCCACCCTTCGCTAACGTAAACTGATCCTCGTAGGCTTTCAGTTGAGTTGATGCACCCCAACAAGACCGATGCTCTTACGTACCTCGACAGTAACGGTACCTCTCCTGTCCGGTATGCTCGCGCAGTTATCAACAACCAGGCCACTGAGGAACCCTACTATCAAGATCTGCTAGTCGGACCTCTTCCTGTCGTCAATGGCACTACACATTGGGAGCCATTGGAATATCCCTTCACAAGGAAGACTCAAGGCCGCGTGCGCAATCTTGCCGCTGATGTCTACACTGTTTTCGCCAAATGGACATTAGAGGTCAGTGCCAACGTCTCCGATATTACTCTCGATTTGTGGAATGCGACCGCGCTAGGACTTGACAACGATACTATTGCTATTGGTAGTATCGACCCGTTGTATCAGGACGGTGACCGTATCAGGCGATGGGACGGCTTCTGGAGCCTCCCTCAGTCTATCTTTGCTTCCAGTTCCATGACGCCAATGGGCCTCTATTTCATGTCTGATACTACTGGGCGAGACCCCTCAAAGTGGTTCGTTGAGGGTTGGTATTATAATGGCATTTTCTACGAGTCCACTGAAGAGTTCCGCGATGCTTACTGGAGTGGAAAGGTCGAGAAGCTGGGTGGCAACTTCGACGGCCCTTGGGCCCACACCGATCAGCAAGGCGATATCCTCCCTCAGGACGTTTTATCCCCGCCCGTGACTGTGGCTCCCCAGGGAGCCCGGTACTCTGTTGATGCCAAACGGAAGTATATTGAATGGATGGGCTGGTCGTTCTATATCGGCTTCAGCCGCGATTCTGGAATGATCTTGAACGATATAAGATACAAGGGGAAGAGAATCATCTACGAGCTTGGCCTGGAGGAAGCTCTTTCTCACTACGCTGGTAGCGACCCTATCCAGTCGCATACCGCCTACCTTGATGGTTACTATGGCTTCGGCCCGTACTCATTTGAGCTGCTCAAGGGCTACGACTGCCCCGACTACGCCACCTACCTTAACTCAACATTCTACGTGTCAGAGACGTCCCGCACTCATCTAAATAATATCTGTGTGTTTGAAGCGGAGAGTGATTTCCCCCTGGCTCGTCATAGTGCTGCCAAATACGTTGCGGCAACCAAGAACATCAAATTCATCGTCCGCTCCATCTCAACCCTTGGCAACTACGACTATCTCTTCAGCTATACTTTCTTTATGGACGGCTCTCTTGCCATTGAAGTACGTGCCTCCGGTTACATCCAGGCTGCCTTCTACGCCAAGAACGAAGACTATGGCTTCCATATCCACGACCAGCTGTCAGGCTCCATGCATGACCATGTTCTCAACTTCAAGGCTGATTTTGATATCCTTGGTACCGATAACACTGTCGAGCTCATCAAGCAAGTGCCGTTCACGACCACCTACCCTTGGTCCAAGGGCAAAGTCTTCAATACGATGAAAATCGAGCGGTCATTCATTGAGAATGAGGACGAGGGACGATTTAACTGGGCCCCTAATGCCCAGGCTCAGGTGTTAGTTGTAAACCGCGACGAGCCCAACCGGTTCGGCGAGCCCCGAGGCTACCGCATTCTGCCATACACAGGTGCCGTGCACCTCACAGTTGAGAATTCAACTGTGTTGCACAACGCCAGCAACTGGGCTCGCCATGACATCATGATCTCACAGCGAAAGGATACAGAGCCGCATAGCGTGCACCGGTACAACAACCAGGACACCCACGACCCGCCTGTCAACTTTGATAACTTTTTCGACGGGGAGAGCCTGAACCAGACGGATCTGGTTGTCTGGTTTAACTTGGGCATGCATCATATCCCTCACACAGTAAGTAATCAACTTTCTAAGGGTCAATAATTCGATCCATGAGACGAGACTTAAGAATGCTAACGGCGGGCTGTAGGGCGACCTTCCCACAACTGTCTTCACAACGGCCCACTCTGGTATCCAGTTCATGCCGTCCAACTACTTCGAGGTCGGCCCCAACCAAGAGACAATCAACATGGTACGGGTCGACTACAGTGACGGCAAGGTCACGGACGTGGTGAATTTTGGTTCCTCGAAGGAGACGTGTGAGCTGTCCTACGAGCCATCATTTACCGACCTCTGGGAGTACAAGGGCGATGTCGTGGTGCGTAAGTTCCCGTACATGCCCAACGAGCCTTACTATGCAAGTCCAGGATCACAAGGCTCTAGTTAGACTCTATATAAACGGAGGAAATATAGAACTTAATATGGTTTATGAGCTCGAGATTAGGGGTTTCACTTAACATTGAGTGGTCTGAGATGTACTCCCTGGTGACAGTATCACTGCAATCAGCCGAGGCATTAATCACATTATAATCTCATTGAGGAGTTAATTATTCAGATAAAACCTCGGTTGCTACATGTAAAGAACCATTGATGCCACCCTGTTTACAACATGACTGGATGATGGTGTAGGGTGGTCGGGATCATCCCGATGATTTGCGCGGATGCGGAATTGTTCCGATACTTCACTCCACGTAACTTTCTCAAATACTTTGACGGAAGAACTCCGTTCTTTCAATACACGACTACGATTCCCGACGTCTCTTGAGGGAAAGCTGTTATCGCACCCATCTATCCTCCTGCAGAATGTCAGACCAGCCACGACGTCCACGACGCCGCAAGGTGACATTGGCCTGCGAACCCTGCCGGGAACGCAAAGCTCGCTGCGATGGAGTCAAGCCACTCTGCTCCACGTGCCGTCGCCGGGCATTGGGTCTTGAGCAGTGCATCTACAAGGTGGACAATGCACGCACAGCATGCATTGACGAGTGAGCGGATGTTCCTGCGGTATCACTTGTCCGGTCCCCCTCCTAGCTAACGGCAGATCAGCTATACTAAATCTCTCCACGAACGAATCCGTGTGCTGGAGGAGACTTGCTCAAGGCATGGCATAGACCCCGAGTCCGGTTCAACCACAGGCAATGTGGAAAGCGGGCCATCAGAAACTCAGGCGAATCTAGACGCCTTGGTCATGGGAACCTCACAAGCGCATATTCTGACACCCCTGTCGTCTGCTGCGACTGAAGGCATTGAGACATCGAACAAGGCCACGCATGTTACTGCTATGGGGGCGTCAACATCGGAAGAAGAATCTCGCGATGTTACCCAGACTTATTTCGGCTCATCGTCTGCGGCTTCATTTCTACGGCAAACATGTGGAACGATGAACACCCCTTTATCCCATCAAACCTCAGGGATCCCCAAACCCTCTCCTCCACAACTTCTCTCTCCATATAGCGGATGGGAAAAGCTCGTGCTCCCACCACGGAACCTAGCCGACCACTTGGTGCAGAAATACTTTGAGCGAGTATTTTACCTATACCCAGTCTTTGATAGGGGCGCCTTTGAGAGCGCCTATCAATCTTTATGGATACCAGGTGGGCAACAGCAGGATCACCCGGACTCAAGCCTAGATATAGGTCTCGGGGGACGTGGCGGAGGCGCAACAACCATTGCGTTTCATTCGTCACTCAATTGTATTTTTGCCCTGGGAAGTGCCGTTTCCAATCTATCCACATCAGCTAAACTGACCGCCTATGATGTCTTCTTCTCACGGTCAAAACAAAACATTGGCCTGGATTTAGTCGACATGAATGACATCAGTGTTGTTCAAACAATGTTATTGGTGGCTCTCACTTTACAAGGGACGCCGTTCCCTGATCGATGTTGGAACGCAGTTGGTATGGCCTGCCGCATAGCCCAAAGTCTAGGTTTGCACAGTATGCCAAAGTTCGACCCTCAAGAGTCCCAAGTGTGGAAGATTCGGCGCCGTACATGGCATGGATGTATTGTACTTGATACGTAAGGACCCTGAAGTGTGAGTGATGTCGTTATCTATGCTAAAGAAAATTAAAAACAGGGTTGTGAGCATGAATTTTGGGAGACCTACGATGTTGACCAGCCCCTCTTCCCTGGTCGTACCGCCCCCTGTGGAGTTCGATCCAGAAGCCTGCGAGGATATGAAAATGCAATTCCAGAACGAACATGTCCGTTTGAGCATCATATTGGAAAAGATCCTGTCAGACGTGTACCAGCCCTGGCAGAGTACAGTCTTCCATGACCACCATCCCGCAGCACAGCCGGATATGGCCTGTCAAAGCATGGATACTTTTGTCGATCTTGATCGACGATTGAGTGCATTTGAAACATCAGTGCCCGCATTTCTAGCGTGGAAAGCAGCCGCAGGAATGGAATTTCACACTGGAGACGCAGGAAAGCTGTTTGCCATGCAAAGAAACATCCTTCATGCGCGGTAGGCTGTCTATTCACTTTCCTGGCTGGTTGAATGCTAACAGTGGGCTAGATTTATTTACGTGAGACTGATGCTCTATCGGCCCATTTTGACGAGGTTGCTAGCATTCGAGATCTCAGGTGAATCGAACAACGGTTTACAAGCTTCCTTCAACAGAGACGGGGCGAGAGCCTGTGTAAACTCAGCTATATCGCTGATCACTCTGGTTAGGGACACCTTCTCCGCTGATCATACAGGTGCCTGGTGGTGGAATGCTCTATGTACGTGCCATGTTTCCTTGAGATGTACCATATAAGGTCTTTCAGCTTACGTTTGCCTGAAGACGCTTGCACCGCTAGCTTGGTCCTCATCACTTGCCGTCTTTGCCCATCACTATGGGCTACACCAGATCAGAGCGATATCATCACATCGTGGGAGAAATGCAACTTGGTCCTCGAGAGTATCTCATCTTTTAGCCCATTTATCCGGAAGTCTTTCGACCTCTTGTTGAAAATCAATCAGATTGTCATCACTAGACAAACCAGTCAGTTGTGTATCACAATCATCCAACAACCATAGTGCTAGCTGGACTAATATATGTACTAGGTCACGTAAATGAGCATCCAATTAACGACCTCGGTACTGATCTTCTAGATACTATGCTGGAAGGGGACTTTTCTCTCCACGACGCGTTGAATATTACTTTTCCTTTCGACATGGATATATCTCAGACGACGTGGGAATAGATGACGCACGTGTCCATAGTAATGGTAGTGATAACGCTATAATATAAGGCTGCTTATTTTGTTTTTGAGGTGAATTAAAATACATTCAGTGCGTTGATAGTCTATGCCAGTTCCTTTTGCTTTCAGGAGGCCTGGAACAATTGTCTGCTCGCTAATTATAGGGCGCAACTTTTCGGGGCAGTTCCGCTATGTTTGTCACCTAGGTGTGGACAAGTCGGAAAGGACCCGAGTCAAACGCGGACCCTATTCGAACAATTTGAGTACGGCAAACAAACTAGGAGCATGGGGTAAGGATGGTCATAATCTAAATAAATAACATAAGCCTTACAGCTCACCGGATTTCCAAAAATTTCTCAAATCATTAAGATAAGAGGCAACACCATCATTACTGGGTGTGTCAAAATGTCATACACACTCTCCACACCTGAGAAGCTGGCTTTGTACATGCGCCTGGTGCTTATAGGTACGGCTCAGCGTGACTGCAGTTGATTTGTTCCACTGCTTGTTGGCTAACTCATTCTGTTTTTCAGCTCCTTGGCAGATTCTGTTCTCTGTATTTCGAGTATTGGTCATCACTCAAATTCGACGGATTCCAGCATCCTTGTTCCTCGTGTCTGCCATTCTAAAAATTGTGCTAGGAACTCTATCCTCGCGCCAAATTCAGCACTTATCTCCTCCTACAAGAGAAACATACAAGTCGTGGATGCAGAAGACGAAAGCAGCGGAAACTGAACTAGCCACTACGAATGTGCTTTCTTATGATATAGAATTCTTGGAGTCTGATGCAACACTTCTGTGGGTCGGAAGCCGTCATGTGGCTAAAAAGACCGTCCTCTTCTTTCATGGCGGAGGATATGTTGCGCCATTACTCCCCGGCCATTTGGAATGGTGTTGGAGGACGTATGTGGCTGCAGGCCGGGAGACGGACATCGAAGTGGCAGTGGCTGTTTTGGAATATCAATTGTGCCCTGAGGCAAAGTACCCCGAACAACTGCGCCAGGCCGTAACAGCCCTTGCACATATCTTAAGCCGAAACTTCCACCCAAGAAATGTTATCGTCGGGGGGGATTCTGCGGGCGGGAATCTAGCCGCGCAGGTACTCTGCCATCTGGTTGAGCCGCATCCATCAATCCCGGAATTGGTCATATCTGAACCTCTCGGAGGTGCATTTCTTGTGTCTCCGTGGCTGACTCAATCTACGGAGGATCGTTCATTCTTGAAGAATTCACCAACTGATATGCTTTCGGCGAAAACGGTAGACAAATCAACAAAGGAGCTGTTTCCGGACGGGCATGGCTCTCTAAGCAAGCTTGCTTTTCCGCTTGATCGGGATAGGGCCTGGATGAGAAGACTTGGTTCAGTCTTGAGTCATATGTACGTCACGGTCGGAAGTCACGAGGTGTTCCTAGATCAAGTGGAAGTATTTGTCGATGAGTTACGGCGTGCGGAGTGTACGCCGTCAATACGGTTTGACTTGCAGACAAAGCAAGCGCATGATTTTATCCTGCTTGAGAGCCAGAGAAATGAAGATGGAGAGTGCATTCAGGCTATGAGAGCATGGATGAGGGAATGGCTGATGAAGAAAATTTGATCCATCGTGAGTGAGGGAGATGCTAAGAACGTTATAGAATTCAACCTCTGAGTCGGGTCAAACCTATGTAATGTCTCTATTATTATGGATTTGTTTGAATGTACGTCTAGAAGATAGGCCATTCTATAGTTTAAGCCTCAATAACTATAAATTTAAGCTGCATAATAAATTATAAGCATAATACAATATAAAATATTCCCCTGTAACAAGACTTAAACTGATAGAACAAATCCCTTCTTCTTGTAATTTATAGTTATTACAGATCATAATACAGATGGTTTCTTTTTCTTTTCCATATCCCGTTGCCTGAGCTAGCACCAGGCTTGTCGTTCTATGACTCACCAGCATGAATATCTCCTCCTCCATGCGAGTACTTTTCGTAATAAGTATAGTATAACTTTCTTTATATATGAACAAAAGTTTCTTTCTGGAATTCAAAACTGAAATCCAATCCATTCAGGAGGTAACTAGATATGAAAAATTTCGCTCAGTGCTATCACAGAAGCTCTCTGAAATCCGCAAGCCCAAAGTAATCCCACGACCAAGCTACTTTAACGTGGCTGGAATAGAGATATATGCCAACCACAAAAACAAGCCCAAGCAGAGACAGGAATAGTTTAAACAGAACCTTAGGTGGTGAAGTACCAGCGTCCTAAATATGTCAGTGTAAGCTGAGCCAAGATGGGCAAACGACACTACTCACTGAAAATCGCCAATCATTCCACGTCGGAAACAAACTACGATACCAGAAATATGTTTGAGAGTATGGATAGCTCATTGCATTCCATGTCTTGGCCTTTTCTGGACTGGTCTCAATGTACCAGCTCTGGCAACCCGAGTTCCAAACCCTCTTGGAAAGATCATGTTGGATACGCTCGACATAGCGGTCTTCAGCATTCGAATCCAGGTCCACGACGCCCTTTTCCTGGTACAAAATTGGCTTGATGATACGCAATGCAAAGTTGACGCTATTCTCGGCAGCCAAAATGGCAGAGGTGTGCCCAGTGGCGGCGTTTGGTCCTGGAGAATGTTAGAGGACAAGTCAATGGACACTGTTCACAAAATGAAACATACCTAAAATCATGAAGAAGTTAGGAAATCCGCTCACTGAGGAGCAATTGTATGCTTCGGCGCCGCCGTATGTCTTCCAATGCTCTTTAAGCGAGCCGTTTCGACCAGTAACGTCGATACCTCCCAGAAAGGTATTGGTGATGTAACCGTTAGCTAAGACGATAACATCCGCCTCAATAAAGCTATCATCCATCTGAACGCCATTGGCTAGAATCTCCACGGCAGGTTTGTTCGTCAAGGTAAGATTCTCGGAATGTAGACTCTCGAGATACCCAGAGTCAAAAATTCTCCGCTTGCACCCAATCTCAAACGTCGGGATCAGCATATCATGGTACTTGGCTGGTGCTGTGTCTCTCATGTACTTTTCAGCTTGTGCACGGCGGCGATGGCGAAAGTTGGCTGCTGATCGGGTCATGGGAAACCCTCTAAGTTCGTTCTCCGCGATCAGAAATATCAGGAGCCGTTGCAGAGCCATGGTTCCTGGGACGTATTTGAAGATGTTCTGAAGAAGCGCTGCATTGGCGCTGTCAATGGGCGGTAGGATCCAGTGCTTCGATCGAGCGATCTGCGTGACATGCTTTGCCTTGGGCGTAATGGAAGGTACAATCTGCGCTGCAGTACAGCCGTTCCCAAATACGACGACATTTTTGCCATCCAAATCAAGATTTCTAGGCCATTTCGAAGAATGAAAGATGGATCCCTGGAATTTATCAACACCCGGAACTCCAAGCTCGCGAGGTTGGACAAGTTGGCCTGTCCCAGCGAAGAGGAACTGGCATTCGTGGAAGAACACTCCATTCGTCTTGATGTGTCTGACAGAGAGGCGCCATCTCTTGCGCTGCTCTATCCATTCACACTTCTCCACGTTCATCCCAAAGGCCATTTTGGGAGGCAACGCATACTTTTCCGCCACTGTATTAAGATATCGCCAGAGCTCATTGTAGGATGGCAAGACCCGACTCCAATTTGGATTGGGCTCAAAGGAGTAGCTATAGAGAGCAGCAGGAACGTCACAAGCACAGCCTGATAGAAGTCAGTACGTACTATGCTTAATATTAGAACTTATGCATACCTGGGTATGTATTTGTAAACCATGTACCACCCAGCTCAGAATATCGCTCGAAGAATTGAATATCACTAATGCCGTACCAACGCTTCAATGTCGCTCCAAGACAGATTGCCGAGAAGCCTGTGCCGATGCAGGCAAATTGGCTGTAGTTCTCTCTGCTCGTCTGTTTGGATGTCATGGTCATGGCTCAGTGGTGATTTTCTGATGAACGTTTACGTCGCAGTTTCTTAGCTTTTATAAACAGGGGTGGCTCGAATAAAGCAATCTTCATCATTATAACTTTAAAAGTTTATATAGTTTTCGAGCGTTCGGAATGTCACAAGCCACGTTTCGAGATATATTAGCCGTCGGGGCAGCTCCGTCTCTGAGTGTCGGGTGGTTTCCGCCCTCCTCCTATGTCTCATTTCTACGTGCCCATCTAATGTAACTATAGTCAGTGCAGGCATGCATGGCTGCGTTCTGCCAGCAAAACTATTTTTTTTTTTAATTTTTTTTTTCAATCGCATGCGGGATTCGTAAACAAAATTGCTTATCACGTCATACGAACTAATGAACTGTTACAAGTTGCCAGGACCTCAAAGACAGTATAGCAATAGAAATTGTGATTGATAGTCACAAATGAAGCTACCGCAAAATTTCACCATCCACTGAGTAAAATAAGGTAGCCACTCATACAACGGCCAGAGTAAATCACAGCAAAGCCCCAGACTTGGGGTCCAGCCTTTGCCTCCCTTTGAAGTCAACCCGGGTCCTACCAGTCCCCTCTCTCACAAGACGCCATATCCATTCTGGTCCCAAGGCCTAAAATCAGGTATCAGCGTCTAGGTTCGCTAACTTGATTGTTTCATCCTGTTCATACGAACCATCATCGTCACGTATCGCATGATCCCAGGCATGAATATCGTCTTGCCATAGCCACTCCACAATACTCTTGCAATTTCTTCACTAACCGAGTCTACGTCCAAAAGGGGAAACCAGAAATTCGACTGATTTGTCTCGCCTTTGAATAAGGGCGTTCGTGTAAAACTAAGGAAGGCAATTGATAGCCTAATCCTGTCTGCTTTGTGTTCATTTTTCAGTTCCAGTTGAAGTGCCTAGATACCGGAGCGTCAGTAGAAAATGAGAGAGTCTGAAGGACGTGGAGATACCTCGTGGAAGGCCTTCAACCCAGCTTTGGTGGCAGCGTAATCAGCCACTTTCGCTGGCGGAAGAAAGGCGCTCATAGAGCTCACATTAACAATGTGGCCATGATTCCGACGAACCATCTCTGGGAGAAACTCCTTGACTAACAGAAACGGAGCTATAAGATTGATGCGGATAGTAGCCGCTACATCTGCATAGGAGCCATCGCAAACGGTCACGCCCCGGGAGATACCTGCATTGTTCACAAGCACTGTGGGGTATCCAACATCTTCACGGATGCGTTGGCAGGTGTCGCGCAGTCTCGTGCTACTGCCGAGATCACATTGGTAGTAAAAGACGCGCTGGCCATCTAGAGGAGTCCATGTCAACGGAATACAGTCGACGATGACGATGATGGGATTGGATCGTCCATGATGGAGCTGTTGCGCGAGGTGGGCACCGATACCGCCACTACCACCCGTTATGACGACGATCTCTTTCTCCCAATCCCATGTCGAATCGCTAGCCCAGTTATTATGGTACTTTTCGTTCAAAAAATCGGTGATGCGGAGATACAGAGTCAGCGCAGTGAGCATAGGAATGACTATCCCAAAAACACAGTTCAACCCAGGCCCAGTCGAGTATGTAGGCTTGAGCATGTAGTAGCTTGCGGTAAGCGGTATCAGAACAAAGGGGTTCAGAATCGTGCTCCGGGCTACAGAGCCCACAAAGTCGATTGTGAATCCTTCGCGTGGTAGTGGCATCATGGTGAAGCAATTTGCTGTCGCAGAGGAAGAAAGTTTTTGTCTTCCAAGGCACTTGCGAGGTAGAAACATCACTAGTTGGTGTATTACGAGTCTCCGATAATTCAAGACAGATCATATTATGGGAGTTTCAACGCCGGATTGGCTCCGGGGTTGGTTCCTTTGGTTCGGGATTGTTGACATCCGCAGAGATAGTTGAGAGACAGCGGGTTGGGGCCGACATGATATAGAAAGACTCCGCCGCACATGAAATATTTCCGAGGGATATCAGAATAAAGCAATTTTCAGGCAAGCACTGGGTTCAAAGAGCTCTAGTCAAGCTCTGGTGTAATTGCTTCTGGGATCCCCGGTAGAGTACCGATGTTCTCACATTATACAATTTCCATTATACCTCTCCAGAACCATCCGCTAGATTACCTGTCACCCTAGGCGGCAGCTTAATGATAATCTCTTCTCCTCTGCGGTCATATATTAAATATCTAAGCGAATAACTGATGACGGTGACCTGCGTATGCTAGAACTTCCAGTGGTAGATGTCTTCCGCCTTCTGCTAAACATGATGAGATATGCCTAACTTCATCTGCCCCCACTGAAGACACCTAAATGCCTGCCTTAAATATAATTTTGACCCTGACTATGTTTATTCAGAAGTTGTACCGCATTACGTCGCAAAACATCCGGAGCCACTTGAGCTCCCCTGGAGTTCGTTGCAACATACTTCTTGTATTCCAGCAAGACTGCCTCAATTCCATACTGAGGTACGTATGGGAAATCGGACCCAAACAAGATATGATCCGAGTCAGTGAAATCCAGCAAACCATCTAGTTGAGCAGAGCTCGTGCTGAGGGCAATATCAAAGTAGAAGCGCCCAAAGTCCTCCTTAGCCTGTAACAAAGTGACATTGGCCGTCTGGGCGACACTGGCAATGCCTAATGCATTGATCGCGCGACTGCCCACAAAAGGCACGGCACCACCGGCGTGAGAAAGGATGATATCAATATCCGGGTTCGCTCGAACCGTTCCCGTCATTACCAAATCGGTGGCAGCACGAGTTGTGGCAAGGGGATAGTCCACGATCGGCTGCGAGAGGCCAAAACCGATCAAGTGAGGCTCGACATTTAAAACAGAAGGATGCAGAAACACGAGTGCCTTGTGTTTCTGAAGTGCTGCCCAGATTGGCGCAAACTGAGGATCCCCAAGCAACTTCCCTCCGTAGCTTGTAAAAACAGTGACTCCATTGCAGGACTTTTGTTCACCGTAAAGATATTCGATCTCGGCTACGGTGCCACTGACATCCTGAAAATCTGGAAGGGCTCCGAAGAAGCCGATCTTGCCCTTAGATGAAGATGAAGAGCCGTACTCGGCAAGATCGACATTGAGAGTACGTGCAAGTTTCCTTGCGGTTTCGCCTGTCCCGGCAATTGAGACACCAGGTGATGAAACAGATAGAATCCCTGGAAGAGAAGTCAAAATCTAGAGCTCTCCTTCAACGTTTTTATTAAGACGAATAGGAAGTAATATATACCTAGTGAAGTTCCCACCAAAGCCATCGACTTGAGAGCTGCTTCCACACTCCATTCTGGGGTTGGATAGCCAGAAGGATCTCCTCCAGCTGCAGAGAGTGCATCGATATATGCTGGAGGCAAGGCATGAAAATGGGTGTCGATACTCATGGCAGAGGCCACGGGTTCCATGGCGAGTATGGTGAAGAAAATTAATCGGGGTGAAATCATTCTGCTGACGAAACAGGAAAAATGACTGATCGTATGTCACGGGTTTCCATCTTGGCATTTAGGAAAGGGTCATATAAGAGCGAAGTCACTCACGGAACCATCCCGAGTACATGCCCACGTATCACACCGGAAGCCTTCCAAGTTGACGGGATCATCCCGAAACACAACAACATTGAGGGGTACCGAGGCACCACATTCGACTCTTTGAAACCTAGATCCGCTAGCTTAATCATTAAGTATGGCTGTATGAGCCTCCCGGACGACTGTGAGTCTTTTGTAACGCGCATTTCTCATCACAAGCTTTCGCCAGTTGTCTATCATGATCACCCAAATCAGCTCATATATTCACGAATCAAGTCAAGCGACACGGATCTTGGCTATGTCCATAGGACCGGCTTTGTTTCTCCTTGTGTTAATTTTTATCGTCTCGCAATACTTTAAACCAACTGGCAAGCGAAAGCTTATAGATGGCCGCTCTTCTCATCTCCCTCCCGGGCCGAAAGGTCTTCCCATACTCGGGAGTCTGCTTGACCTGAAAACCGGTCGCCAAGATCCTAATCACAAGTTTGTAAGATCAGCTATTCTCCGAAATGATTATTGACTCCACTAAGTGCCGCTTCAAGCTTTGGGAGATGGCTAAGTATGGAGAGATGACAACGGTTCATCTCGGTGCCAAAACATGGATCTTTCTAAACTCCCACCGAGTCGTCTCTGAGATCATCGGCAAACGCGGCAGCGTAACGAACACCCGCTCACCCATGCCAATCGCCAGCGGCCTCGTCAGCCGCGATGGGCGGTCGTTGATTCTCCCCCAAGAAACCTGGACGGAGCGCCGGCGCGTAATGCACAGCCTCCTAAGTGGTAGTGCTTTGAAACAGTACGGGGAATGGCAAGAACTTGAGAGCACACAAATGATGGCTGAGTATCTCTTCCAGCCAGAGAAGTGGTATAAGCACCACTATCGGTATGCGAATTCTGTTGTCCATCGCATTGTGCTGGGAGAGCGGCTTGCCAAGTCGACTCAGGAACTAGCAGATCTGCAAAACTGCGTCACATTTTTCGTTGGGAGTATTGGCTCCAGCATCATCGACTGGTTCCCTGAGCTGGCCCGGTTGCCTAAAGTCCTTCAGTTTTGGCGTGGCCATTGGCAATCCCTAGGCGACTGGAACTACAGAGTGTATAACTCATGGTGGGCGCCCATCAGGAAACAAGTTGATGAGGGAACCGCTCCACCATCCTTTGTGCGGGATGTTCTACTTAACGAAGACACGAGGTATAAGGGAGATGACCAAGACTGCATGTATCTCGCCATGCAGCTGATAGAGGCTGGGAGTGACACCACACGAGAAGCGCTGAACATCATGGTAATGGCGATGCTTGAATACCCGGAGCCTTTCCTCAAGGCCAGAGCCGAGATTGACCATGTGTGTGGGTATGGAAAGGATGCTCGTCTTCCGGTGCTTGCAGACATGGATAATCTGCGCTTTATCTGCGCCATTGCAAAGGAGGTGTTGCGCTGGCGGCCTATCTTTGTCCTCACACCTGACCATGTTGCCTCTCAGGATATTGATTTTGAAGGCTATAGGTTTCCGGTAGGCACTGGCTTCGTAATCAACGAAGTCGCAGTCGGTAGCGAGTGTGATAACCCCGGTGCATTTGACCCGGATCGATGGATGAATGGTCATGAGGCAGATATTAGCCATGGACTTTGGCAGTTTGGCGGCGGTAGGCGCATCTGTGTTGGCTATCGCCTGGCTCAGAGAAGTCTCTTCATCAATATTGCGAGGCTTATACAGTGTGTTGACTTCAAAGCAGTGAGTTATCCCAGCTCTTTCATAAAACGGTCACTGGATTGTGTTGCTAACGCAAACGTGCAGGATGGTCCCTACAACCCCAAGATTCTCAATTTAGAATCCACCGATAAACCATTTCCTGTGAAGGCCACGATTCGCAGCGATGGTTATGGCCATTTGATTCTCACGGAGGCTACTAGAGCTGGTGTGTTAGACGATGCTAAGCTGGATCGAGATGGATAATTAGGCTATAGGCATGTCTAGGTAGTAGCATGCTTACATCGAGGCTGAGCTATACACGTCTCAATGTTTATATTTCTAGTTATATATTCTAGCTATTTCCAGCCTTCTTTCCACACAATAGTAGGGCTGTATCGCTACTTTATTAGGTCTAAATATAATTGATTCTACGAGAAAAGCTAGGACTTATCAAAAATTGGTACCTTGGATATTAGAGCAGTATTAAGTGAGAGAGCTATGCACTTCATGGGGCAGCTGCTCGAAAAAAGGGGTGGGAATACCCAAACACCAAGAACTTGACAACTTGATACTATACCAACCATCACAACACATTCACCCCCTGCCGTATATGAGGGCATGGTGATTCTTTCATCGGCGTGACGCCATTCATTCATATCTATCGTGGAAACGACTTACCCATCACAATAACAGCATTAGCTTCTACACTCCAAGAGTCAAATCACTACAATCATCGAAGCAATTTCATCACGACAGAGGGCACTATCCAGCTCAACGGGAGTTTAAAAATATCGAGCACATTTCATCCTAGAATTTGAGATCTAGTAAACGTAAACTATGGTACAAGCCTATCCCACGCTATCCATGAACCGTCCAGTTGGGAGAAGTTCAGATTGACACCCGCCCACTCAATAACAGCCTTTGAGGTTTTAACGACGTCGACCCAATCGCGCAACTTGATGTCATTTGTGAACCCGAATTAGAGTTTAGTGGGGTTGATGGTAGCCGTTTTTCGGTCGTTGGCTTGAATCGATAGTGGTGCGGATAGGTGAAAAGCTAGGTGAGGGCGACGAATCCCAAGGCGCATGATCGCCAATTCAAACACCTTAGTGACGTCCAGGTCGTCTCTGGGGAGGAGTGACAACGATGGTTGGAGGTACAGGTCTCGGGTTCGGACCAGGTCGCTTGATAACACCGCCTCCAGCGCCTCGGCGGTTCAGTGATCGTGGTCGTCGCGACGGAGGAGTGACGACGATGGTTGGAGGTACAGGTCTGGGGTTGGGACCCGGACGCTTAATGACACGGCCCCCAGCACCCCAGACATATAGGTCGCTTTCAAAATCGTCCCGGGCAATAAAGGCGTTGCTCTCATCAATGTCAGGATTGGCCGCGACCTATTGAATGAGGCCAATGAAAGGGGCTGCAAGAACGAAGAGTTGCTTTAGAGAAGGCATCTTGAAAGAATGAAGGAGGAGAAAGTAGAGTTGACCGGCAACGCAAAGTTCAGACAAGGTTAAATCAAGAAAAATGGAAGTCAACGGAAATAAAGAAATAATCAAAATGTGCTTGTTTGTGTTTTGATGTTGGGAAGGAGAGAGCAGCTAGATGACGGCGAGGACGGCAGGTTTAAATATCTCCTCTCAGCGATATTTACTTCCATATTGGGCAAGCCGGGAACTGCGAAAAATTAGGAGTTAAAAATAGGTGATACTACACTGTTAATCCTGCACCTGTTAGCCAGCTCATATTGGTAGGTAGTTGCGCAATCAAGTTGGCCGCTGTCATCAGCCTGGGAGTTTACTTCATTCAGGGTCGGAAGCTCTTCGAGTAAGGGGTACCCATGTTAGAGACACGAACTGCCGATGTAATTCTTCCTTGATTCTCGGGCACTAGGACCAGGGAGCGCACGAGATACACTGGTTTAACCAAGCAGGTCCACTCAGTACAATCGATTGACTAATTTCTAGGTCCTTTCATACCGGGCTATCCATTGCTATACATGGCTCTTTAATCTCCGCCCAGTAGCCATGAGGTGATCGTGTGGCAGGGAGTAGTAACCAGGTAGACTGCCGCACGATACACGCAAGGTATTGAAAAACAGCCCACGTATTTGGCAACATCTCCGCACCTACATTTAGCAGCTCCAACCTCCGACCATTGACTAAGGGAGAAAAATCTACCATTAAATCAGGTATGCTTCTGGCCAGAGGGGAACCTTTCACGGCATCAGGCGGGCAGTCCGTCTGTCTAGGGCTGATAGTCGAGCGCTGCCCCTGCTTTGGCAGTTACTCTATCCGGCTGCTACCGCTCATGTAGTGCATCCTTAAGCAATCGTGGGTGATCCTGTAGGGCAACCGCGCGTGTGAATGGCTCCCGCGCGGGTCGGCAGACTCACTCGGCAGAGATATCCATGAGCCGAAGCTGAGGAACTGCCGCGCGCAAGGCTCCAAGGTTATGTATTTCAAACCCCAGTAAGCCCCATTATTAACTTGATTCATGTCTCCCGGAATCCGGATAACCCTCCAATTGGCTGTCAGCAAACCAGAGACCACAAAAGCCCAGACAGCAAATTGCCGAATAATGGCCAGTGGCAGATCTTTAGATAATAGTACTGTTTGTCCACGAAGAAAGAAAAGATATCTACCTGGAAATAGAAACACCTCTACGGTCTCTTTCTCCACCGTCTGACCCCTGCCATCATCTCTTTGCTCTGCCTACCTGCCCTACACCCCTGTCTGCATCAGCGCGACGTTATAAGAGGTGGCGGGCCCAAGGGTAACCATTTAGCTCTCAAGATCGAATTTCCAAATTTTACATTCAAGTAACATGTTTCTTATTTTCTCATGGAAGATATCTCGTCCTGGTGTGTTGTGAGTTGATGTGTTGTATAAAATAATCACGTGTCGTGAAAGCGCTCCTATCAACTCCTTTCTTCATGTTACTATCAAGCTCATGTAAAAGGAGGAATCATCGTAGCAGCGCCATAAACTGTAATAGCACTCGAAGAAAATGAGACTATCCAGTGTTCATTCTTCATAATTCTAACTTGGCATAATTATGCTATCTATAAGTAAGGCATGCCAGCCAAGCCAGCAAGGGCTTATAAAGGGCACCGTCAGCTTTTCGAGTCCAATAGAAGGAAAGTTTGTTAAATATGTATGAACTCCCATTGCTCCAGCTGCCATCTATCCAAGAAATCATATCCAAGGAAATCCTCGGGGAAGCTAGGGTAGTCTACCAAGCCAGAGTCAGCTGAAGAGACACCACGCTGCGGCACGGACGATGGATGGGTGGCATCATCTGGGGCATGCTGCCCTGTTGTAGGTATCCTCGGGGAAGCTTTTTCGGCCTGGCTGCGGCCTGTCACTTGATACAGATCCTTCTTGGCAAGAACCGACTCAAAGGCGGGCAAGCCTCGCTTTATCGCTGGAACGTGCTGCATCTGCCCTAGAGCGAGCATCGTTTGGTTGATGGACACTCGAGCCATAGATCGTGCAAGTTCGGTTTCAGAGAGGTCCAACGCCATTTCGATGTGCAAAGCGAGTAGCGCCGGTACGGTTGCGACACTATTGAAGATTAGCACCCCAAGCAAGGCATGTTCGTTTTGAATAACTCGGCTCGCTTACAAGCCCATCGGGAATTTCTTTATCGTTCCACTTGCCAAAACTCTGCCAACAATGGCATCGAGCTCAAAAATGGCAGATCGAAGCCTCTGCTTTGCCCAATCACCCCACTTGGCCTCCTGGCGTCTTCGAAAATGCCGACACAAGATACATTCGAATAGATAACTTCTTGCCATTACTTCAGGATAACACGCCTCTCCGTCGTATGACTGGTTTCGGATGCCCATTCTATCAGCGAGAGACATCCGCCATTCCTCCAGTGGGAGCATAAATGTGAGGGGATCTTGCCCAGCTACGTCGCTGGTGGTGTTGAGCGGATGCGTCGAAACTTCTCTAGTTAACTCGGCATACCTGGTAGATTATATAAATTGCGAGACACTTACAAATTTGAGCCAGTTCGCAATGAGCAACTAGTGAAGCCTTCTGTCTGTCTGATATCGGCTCTAATAAATCATTCCTTTCTGATGTGTCCTCGTTGTCCCAATCACTTTGGTCGATTGGCTTAATGTACGGCAAAACTTCGAGGAGTCGCAGGTTTCGCGTATTCACAAAGGAATGAAAGACATCTCGGTCCTGATCGATGATTAATTTGGGCAGGAGATGGGTGGCAAAAACAAGATGTACGTACATAAAGAACCCACCATATCCTCCTATACAGCTTTTGTGCCTTGCAAGGATCCTCTTGTCTGGAGCAGCTATATCTCGATCTCAGCAATGACTCCTTATGAGCAGAATGTTTAAAACTAACATACATTTCAGGCACGTCAAGTTTAACAAACAAACGGATGGAGTTGTAGAACCAGTGCTGAAAATCTTTGTCCGTGGGATAGTCGAGAATGATGATGCTTAGAACGATTGAGCCTTGTAACATGGCGAGAAGATCTCGCTCGCAATGAAAGTCATATAGCAGCCTTGATTTGGTGAAGAAACTTGTTTGGGCAACTGATCGATCCTGAAAGCCCAGTCCAGATATTGAATCTTCAGGCGCGAATGGCACCGTAGTTGCTAAAATTGCGTTTAGTAAAAACAAAGAACAGTTACCTGCTCTATAGCGTTGAATGAAATCAGTCCTGCAAATGATAGGCGCAAATGGCCAAAGATGCTCGAAATAAGTCCGAACAAGCGTATCGCTAAGCAGAAGAGTCAGCACAATCATGTCTACAAACCCCAGTGAGGTTCAGTCTCACAGATGAGGTTGAGCGGGTAATTCGAATACTCGTTTCTTGACAAGATAGTCGTAGTCAACATCATCTAGTCCTGGGGGCTTGTTTCCAAACCAACTATCAATGCCGTTATGCTCTTCTTCTCTTGAAATGGAGGGGCTTCTTCCATCCATGCCGAGTTGTTCCCCAGATGCAGCAGTATTTACGGCGTCTTGTATCATATTGAGATAAGGTATGTCGGACCGTGGTCGCCGTGTACGCCGAGAATGAGAATCACTTAAGTGGCCGCGGCTCTGATAGGCACTGACCACACTGGTAGCAGATGCTGGTTCGATTGCGCGAGGTTGAGGAACTGGTTCACATTCTGGCACCGGTTCTGATCGGCATGCTGGTGGCTTTCAATGGGAGCTGTTAATAAACACAATACTTATACTACCATGATAATGGAAAGAAGATCCCAGCTAGATGAATCAAATCACAGCTTACTAGTCACAATCCGGCTTTACTTACCGTCAAACTAACACTTGATCTTCTAGACTTTTCTTTAGCCGCAGCGAGATCTA
This sequence comes from Clonostachys sp. G952, assembly GCA_027569935.1. NCBI lineage: Eukaryota > Fungi > Ascomycota > Sordariomycetes > Hypocreales > Bionectriaceae > Clonostachys > Clonostachys sp. G952. The sequence goes on from JAPDLB010000047.1 coordinate 172,610, forward strand.
ATTTCCTACAACGCATGTAAGTGGGAGAACAAGCTATCAACGGTAGGTCGGGATTTGAGGTACCTCCTGCGTGGCTTGCGCAGGGACAAGACACAGGTCTCGGGACATTGCCTGCTTGTGCAGCTACTACACGGCAGGCCAACCACATCAGCATCGCATTTGACCTTGCGTGCTCGGCAAGACACGCATGCCTTGCTGCGCTTGGCCAATGGGCTGGATTCAATTGACCCGTTCCTTTGAGATGACCGAGTCTGGGGGTCGGAATGATCCATTTGGTTGAGTTGTTAGAATCCCGCGGGGGTAAATCCATCGGATGTTCGTGACGCTTTTGGGAGGGCTGAAGCCAGTGGTTTTCTTGGCCCGTCGGCATTTCGGCATTATGTCATCTCGGCAATTCTTATAACCCCGAGATCCACGGGTTCAGGCATCGCGTGTTCGGTGTCAATAATGAATCCCGGGCATTCGTCCGTGTGAAGAGAAAGTATCGGTTTCCAGTAAGTCTTGTTAGTTCATGAATTAGGATTAAATTAAAATAATATAATATGAGTATTATAATACTAAGCTCTACCCCGGACATCATTCTGTATACAATTCAAACGTAACTCCCCATCTAAATGATCTAATAGACATCAACGGCTGCAAAGGTAACCTCCTGGTAAGGTGAAGGGACGGAACTCCCAAAGGCAATCGAGGTGTCAAATTGATTCGGTGTAGGGTTGACCATGAAGTGATTGAACACGCCAGCGGGCGTATTGGCCGAGCAGCTGAATGAAGCAGCAGTCCGAGAACACACGAGGGGCACCACGTGTCTGCTCCCAACCTGGTTCACGTCGATGACACCAACGAAACCCGGGTTAACATTGTAGTAATATTCCCCACCAAACTCGTTGAATTCGTCGTAAGATGTGAAGAATTGATATCGGTTGTTAGTGCCATCGATGACCCAGAAGAGGTGACCCGTCCCGGGTTCAATGTAGAACTCGAGCTTTGAGTAGACGTCGGGCGTGCTCGCGCTGGGGCTGACAAGATGGGGCGCATCTTTGTATTGCGCGTAACCAAGCATGAAGCTGCCCGCGAAAGCGCTGTTTGCGCCACTTGACTGTAACTGCCAACCGGTCGGGGTGGCGGCTGGTGCGGAGCTGGAGGAAGAGGAGCTTACGACCGTGGATGAAACAGGTGTGGTAGACTCGCTGGACACTGTCGAAGCGCTGGGTGTCGTCTGCGTGATGGGAGTGGTCGATTCGGCGGGTGTTGTGGAAGCAATGGGGGTTTCCGAAGCGCTGCTGCTTACTTCCAGAGAAGTCGAAGACAAGATCGACGATGGTGTAGCGGAAGAATCAGTTGAGGATGGTGTAGCGGAAACATCAGTTGAGGACGGTGTTCCAGCGGGAGTCGTTGCAGTGCTGAAAGTAGTAGGCACATCGCTACCGGGTGTTGACGCCGAGGCTGATGGGCTGACCGCAGAGCTCTCACTTAAGATCGGGGTTGAGGAGGAGGCAATAATGACGGACGAAGGAGAGACGCTGGCTGAAGGAGTGGAAGTCCATCCATTGCTGGTGTCTGGCGTGGCAGCAGCTGATGAAAGGGGCGTGGACCGGGAGCATCTGTGTCTGCGTCCGTGAACGAGGGATGGAGCCGCGAACACGGCAAGATAAACGAGTGACAGCCTCATCTTGCTCACGAATAATTGTGACGCAACAAGGAGAGAAGTTAACGATTGAAGAGGTGAAGAAGAAGAAAAACAAAACATCCAGTCGGTTTCGCTCGCTTGACTTAGGGCCTGATTCGAGACCTGATCGGCTACAGATATCCATCAGCCTAAAGGCTGGCTAGTGCCAGTTCTCGCGTGCAGAAACACACCAATTGCCAATATCCCCTGGGGCTAGAATATATCGAGACTGTGGCGGCCACTAGATATGCAATGGCTCAGCGCTAGTTGCAGGTCGAGAGTCATGCGAGATCTCGACGGACAGGCCGTTTGGCTCTCAATCCTCTCGAATTTTCAGTAGGAGGTTTTCGAGATACCTCATGTGGTTGAATGGGAGCCTCTACAGCGTATACTTCACTCAACACGAACCGTATGAAAGCCTAAATGCCCACCAATATGCTGCTTTTCCCCAGAGAGATGATGATGGGCGGAGCCAGTAATTTCATCGAGGTCCCACCAGCTGATTTTGCCGGCGAATGGCAGTACGATCATCGACTAAAGAAAGAGATCAAGCCTCGTGCGCTAGCTTACTGATTCGTCATTTGGTGCCATGCTACTAATGGTTCCCTGCTCTCGCAAGATCGTCTTGGCATAGAACTTGGCTTTCATCTTCCCGACGCCAATGGCAGTGCGTGGCTTATATGATAGAGCATACTCAAAACCTAGAAATATACATAGGACTTAAGCCTCCTAATATACCATCTAGAAATATACTCTGTAATGAAGGAGACGGCCACGTGTTAGTTTATGCACACCGGAGGGTATATTGGCTCTAAGCTCATTGCGACCTGACCTAGAGATTGGGCAGCAAGCATAACGGCAATGGTGATCATTCATTGATTTCATTGATTTCATTGCAATTATTTCACACAATTGGCCTCACTCTATGTGTATGGCAACTTCCTCATATTAACACAACAATTGACACACACAAAACTATGGAAGGTATCGAGGGTGTATTGTGTGACACTTGCAGGAAGAGCTTTCAGGGGGAGAATGATATCGAGAACCGCGACCAGTGGCATTATCTCCCAGGGCGTCCTGGCATTCCATTCAACATCTCCCATCACACGAGATATCAAGACTTCCAAGAAAGCCTAAATGTTGGGTGCTTTGTATGCACTTGGTTGTGGGAACATCTGAGGTCATCAATACTTGATGTTAATGGTGATAGTGCGGCAGCATCACGCTCAACGGAAGACTTTTGCACTTACTGCCGGATGTGGGATGTGCGAGATGCTTACTTCCATGTGAAGTGTCGCTGGGCTACTCCTTCTGAATTCCATAGTAAAGTGTTCCCTGATAATTCAGTGTGCGTCGTCAGCTTACACTCTTCTGTTAGTCTCAATAGCCCAGAAGAACCAATATCCCGAAGTTTGGCGTCATCTTGAAACTCGCCCATGGCTAAAGATCAGCGAAAATATTGGCTCGGCTCAAGATCTGCAAGTGATTGAGAGATGGGCATCCTTCTGTGAAGCAAATCATCGACATTGTCGTCCAGCTGGAGAAGAATTCTTCCCAACTAGGATCCTTGACGTCCAGGCCACGGGTCCAGAGTCTGGTGGTATTTACCTACGGCACAGGGATGACATCGAAAGGGAACATTCCACAGAAAACTTAATGGCGCATTCGACACAATATCCACCATACTTGACCTTATCGCACCGCTGGGGAAACCAAAATATTTTGAAGCTGTGTGTAGAAACCGAGCATCGATTCCGTCAAGGAATCCCCCTCCACAGCCTATCACCAACTTTCCGCGATGCCATTCTTCTCGTTCGTCGTTTAGGGCATCGATATATCTGGATAGACTCCTTGTGTATAATCCAAGATTCACGAGCCGACTGGCAGAAAGAAGCCAATTCAATGGCGGATATTTACAGTCATTCCTATTGCAACATATCTGCCGTTGGGGCGTCGCATAAACCCTCCACCACTGGTTTGTTTGGCCCGCCAAAGCTAAGCCCAAGACTTCTTCAGCCTTACGCAGTCAATGTGCCGTTGAAAGATCGAAATAAGGGGATGGTAAATGGGCCTTGGCTAGTTTGGAATGATTCGATCAGGGAAAGCGATATTGAGAACTCGCCTTTGAGCTCGCGCGGCTGGGTTGTTCAGGAACGTTTCTTGAGCCCGCGCATTATCCACTTTACTCCAAACCAAATCTACTGGGAATGTCTGGAGAGTGTTCATTGCTCAAGTGACCCTGAGGGAACACTATTAAGCCTTGGAACGAAGGAGCGTGCATGTCTCGAAACCACGGATTACAAATCGTCGAGATTAGATCTAGCCCAGACTACTCCGACCACAGCACAGCCCGGCGAGCGTCCGGAGTACATACACCATAGGCATTGGGGCACCATGGTCTCAATTTACATTGCATGCCACCTTACCGAGGAGTCTGACAGATTCATCGCCATGTCTGGCATTGCCAAGGCTTTTCGCCAGGTGAAAGGTGACACATACCTCGCAGGGCTATGGAAGAGAACCCTGCATACAGACCTTTCGTGGGAGACTAGTGCAGGCCGAGGAATCCAGACTCGGCGTAATAGAGCCTACGCCCCATCTTGGAGTTGGGTATCAATTGTGGGAGAGCACGTGCAACTCGATATTCCCCGGGGTAAATTTGCGAATCTTCCAGTGTCTCTCATCAGGCTTGTTGGTGAGCGCATTGTGCCAGATCCTCCCAATGGTGACCCAACAGGTTTGCTTCAATCAGCAGAGCTTGACATTGAGTGCATGATTCATCATTACCGATGGACAGGAAACTCAAAGACGGTAGCACTCTATTCGGACAACGAAATGATGGACCAATATGCTGAGATAAGTCATGCATCTGGCGATTTCAAACTAGATACGTCAGACCTCATGAGAAGATTTGACGAAGCGGACAAGATTGAGGGTGTGTGTATCCCGTTGTTTGGCGTTTATGAGGGTTATGGCGGAGGGCATAACAAATTCCTGGTTTTGGAACCTCATGCGAAGAATGTATATAAACGAATAGGCCTCTTTCGAGTAGGGGGGATTGGTAGATGGATTTCTAGCTGGTCCGGTCAAGGTTCAACCATCACACTTGTTTAGGAGTTAACGATGAAATTCAAGAGATGAAAAGACAGTTGAACGCTTCGCTCTGATCAAACCCTGATATCTGGAGTTAAGGCCAACAAGATACTTTAGGGTTGTAAGAAACCTTCATTATTCTTTCCTTGAATATCCTTATCGTAATATCTCAGTAATTATTAAAATAGAATACACCCTGAACTAAATCTGCAGAAGCTCTCAAGCCAGATAAGGCGTTGCAAAGCCAACTGAACAATAAAAGAATGAGAGCTCGAACTGATGATAAGAGGTTATGAGCAGCTCAATAATATTTCAGCAATTCATTGAAATATATTAGCATCTCAAATTTAATGTCACTGAGAGGATTGATGCTATAATAGGCGGCACTGACGTGATTGGGCGGCTCCACCAGGATGAAGATAATACCGAGGAAAAATCCGCGGATTCATTTTCGTGACTAACTTCATCATATGTATACTTTGCTCAAATTAACCCCGATGGCGGGAGGAGAAACAAAACGGATTGGTAAGGTTCCGTGTGGTTAGGCCGAGCAGGGAGAAATCCAAAGGCCAAGACCAATCGACCTCGGTCCCCGCCAACTTCACGTATTAATGTAGTTTTCAGTGGTTACATACTTTTTTGAGTTGTCGACGAGCTAGCTTCAGACAGCATGTCCATTGATCATCCCATTTCTTCTTCATCTTCAACGATTGCCGGCTCGGATATCGAGGCAGCAAGATTCAATCTATCCGAATGGATCGAGGCCAAGCTATTCGGTAGTGTTGACCAAATGAAAGCCATCAATCATAGCTATGAGGGGAACGGGACGGAAGAGGCACCCTTCATTGTAAGATTTATGCCCGATGATCCACAGGACGCCACGACTTTGCCTAGAGGCAAGAAATGGGTGATCACTCTCCTTCAAGCAGCAGCAACTCTGGCGCTCACTTTCGCAAGCTCAGCATATTCTGGCGGCATTAAGGAAATCATTGGTAGTTTTCATGTGTCACAAGAGGTAGCTACTCTTGGCGTCTCAATCTTCGTCCTTGGATTTGCTGTTGGGCCACTCATTTGGGCTCCTTTGTCGGAGTTATATGGGAGGCGGAACATCTTCATCATCACTTTCATGGTCTTGACAGTGTTCAACGTTGGTGCCACTTGCGCAACGAATATTCAGACCTTGCTCGCCCTTCGATTTTTCGCCAGCGCTTTTGGGTCTTCCATTTTGACGAATGCTGGCGGCGTGATCGCCGATATGTTTGATCAGTCTGAGCGTGGGCTTGCAACAAGTATCTTTGCCATGGCTCCATTTATGGGGCCGGTTATCGGTGAGAACGGATATTTCTAGTTCGCTGTTACGTGCGGCTGACTTCTTCCAGGGCCTATTGTAGGCGGCTTTCTTGGGCAGGCGGAAGGCTGGCGATGGCTCCATGGCCTATTCGCAATCTTCACGGGAGTTCTATGGATTCTGGGCATATTTCTATTCCCCGAGACATACGCGCCCTTTACTCTTCGCCGTCGCGCCGCCATGCTATCCAGGATCACGGGAAAAGTGTACATTTCGACACTGGATGCTGGTCAGCCACCGAAATCAATTCAACACCAACTCAAGACAGCCCTAACACGTCCATGGATTCTGCTATTCAAGGAACCCATCGTTTTCCTGATCTCACTCTATCATTCGATTATATACGGTACACTTTACATGTGCTTTGCAGCTTTCCCAATTGTCTTCCAGATAGGGCGAGGCTGGAGTCCTGGCATCGGAGGGCTGGCATTCATTGGATCTGCGGTTGGCGTTTTGTTTGCCACACTGATGTCGATATTCGAGAACAATCGGTATTCTCGTCTTCTAGCTTCCCAGAAAGGCCTAATTGATCCTGAAGCTCGACTTCCGATGGGGTTGCTTGGGTCCATCTTCATTCCCGTAGGCCTCTTTTGGTTCGCTTGGACGACATTTCCCACCGTCCATTGGGTTGTCCCAATTATGGGAACGAGCTTCTTCTCTTTTGGCCTCGTGTCGGTTTTCCTCTCCCTCACAAACTACTTGATTGATTCTTGTAAGTTCATACAATCTATACGTAACAAGATGGATCCTGATGTTCATTTTTACCAGATGTCGTTTTCGCGGCTTCGGTGCTGGCCGCCAATTCAGTTCTGCGTTCCTTATTTGGTGCTGCTTTCCCATTGTTCACTCGGCAAATGTATAACGAGCTCGGGAATCAATGGGCTAGTTCCATCCCAGCTTTCCTAGCTCTCGCTTGCGTCCCCTGTCCTTTTTTGTTCTACAGATACGGCGACAGGATTCGGATGAAGTGCGAATATGCATCCGAAGCCACGAGAGTCCTCGAAAAGATTCGTGCACAACACGTTTCAACTACCGAGGATGAAGCTGTAGTCGAAGCCGAGGAGATTTGGAGGGCCAGGTCTCAAGTTAGTGCATGCTGATAAGCCAGCTCAAGTTCTCTCATCACAAGGCATTTCAGTTATAGAACATAGATACTCCCAACGAGAATGTCATCGTTGCATAGATTTTACGTGTTGAGCCCAGTTTCAAGGGCAATTAAGGCAAAGAAGAGTAAGGTGGATTTTGATTACCACCTGTTTATGTGCTCACGTTATCTATAGCTACCTCTCCTCAGATTCAACCAGCTTAACATATAGATATAGAACCTATAGTACCTAAGGGAACAGTTCGAAAATGGATCAAAATCTGCCATGCTTTATTTCTAGTCTGCGTAGAGATCTACTATAGTCCATGTACTAGTTATGTCGACCTTTGAGAATAAGGCGTTCCAATCCCATCAACCTAGCTATCTACCTCAATTCCAAGGATAGTTGTTGATAGATCAGCATTCTCAACATCAACCTTAGATCTAGCTAAGGCAGTGCTACATTAACAAATCCTGGGTTTGTTGCTTTGTAAATCACATAGAAGCAAGCTGGTGGATGTAATGAACAGATTTCTTCAATTAAAACTACAGCCCAAAATGCATAAACGGCACCCACGAGTATGAGGCAAAAACCTCGTCAAGAAACAGGATATCCCTGCCATCTCTCCTGTCAGTAGTATTAGCATATCCACCGCCTGCCATTTCGCGCTCTCTGAGCGCCCTGCATGCGTGGTGAAGCCCTTCGCTCACCGACTCATCGCTCATACCGTGGTCTATGATCCAAGCATACGTCAGAGCAGCAATCTCGACGCAAGTCTCATCATGCACCTTGGCCAGGGTGCCCACTACATGGCGAAATCCGGCTAGGAGGAATCCCCCCATCATATGGATGCTCTGATCAATGGAGTCATGGCGTCTGTCCCGTTTAACCCGGCCACTACCACATGCAGAGAGGTAGGCAAGAAAGAGCCGCTTGCCTCCAATATCCACTTCAAATAAATTGGCCACCGTCAGAGACCTACTGTCTCTTCACTAAACCTGTTTATCATTAGATCCGCTACCACGAAAACGATGGAATACGAATGAAGCTGGTCAAATATGCCACCAAGCGACTTCTCGCTAGGGTTTTTTATCGAAAATGGAAGAGACCGATGACAGGAAGATGGAAGGGTTGCACATGCATGTTGAGGTATAGGTTAGCTGCCCTGAGCGAAATTAGAATACCCTATACTCTGGTGTTTTAGCTTACCCCATGCACGAGTCTTGGGCGGATTCAGGGCCTCGGCTAGCTTCTTTAGGCCTCCCTGTTAGTGCACTCCCCCACCTGGACGCTGGGTCCAGGTACCTACAGTAGCCGTTTGTTTGGTGATGATCGATCGCCTCCGTCATCATCCCACCAACAAACACAACCCGACTGGATCGCCCCTCTCCATGCCGGCTGCCTGGCTTTAAGCGCATCATGACGGCCATTGAACCGTCGTCAACATCCCTCCCAGCCGTCGTTACTATTCTCCTCTGATCATGTCGCTAATGCCATACAACCACCAGGAGGGTCGCGAGATTGTGCTGTAGGTGCCCGTCATCAATGCGTCTAGACACTCATGCTAACCAATTACCCCCAACCGCACAGTCGCCATCGCAATGCCATCGTTGTAAGAGATTCTACCTCCCACAGGCTCGAGATCCGTGGCTTGACAGAATGTCCGACCTGCCGTCGTCCTCTGGGACCTTCCGAGCGCACATACGAGCGACCGTACGAGAACAACCACGACTCTTACGTCAACCCAGACTACTTTCGTATGCTTCAGGCTGGCGCGAGAGGTGCCATCTCGAGCGACGATCTCCCTCCGAGTCCAGTACGAAGGCTGTTCAACCCTGCGCTGACGAGTGGAGGGACTGGACGAGGCCGCTCTTCTACCCCAGAGACCGAGAGCCCTAGGGTTCGACACGACGACGCAAGTAGCGAGGCCGAGTTCATCTCGAGCACGCCCGGTGTCTCTCAACCCGAGGGTCATAGAATACGGAAACAAGCCTTTAGCCCTGGATACTTTAGAACCTTCTTCAAGGAGGAGAGGGTCCTAGGCAAGGGCGGCAAAGGCGTTGTCTTGCTTGTTCGACACGAAATCGATGGATGCGATCTTGGCTACTTCGCTTGTAAACGTGTACCTGTTGGCGACGACCATGACTGGCTGGAAAAAGTTCTCGTTGAAGTTGGTCTGCTCAACAAGCTCTCACACCCCAACCTTGTGTCCTACCGGCATGTCTGGCTCGAGACTTACCAGCCTAATACCTTCGGCCCCAGCGTCGCCTGCGCTTTTATCCTGCAACAATACTGTAACGGCGGAGATTTGCACCAGTACATCGTCGGAAGTGGACCAAGAGAGGTGACCAAGGAGGAGCTGAAGGCTAGGGCTCGCCGGAGATCTAAGGGACACATGGAAACGCCGCAGTCGTCCTTCACCACTCGCCAACTGTCATTCGACGAGATCTTCTCTCTCTTTAAAGACATCACGTCTGGCGTGGCATATTTGCACTCCAATGAATACATTCACCGCGATTTAAAGCCAAACAACTGTCTACTGCATCGTGAGGGTGGGAGGCTAAGATGTTTAATCAGCGACTTTGGTGAGGTGCAGCCCGAGCATGTGGTTCGCAAATCGTCTGGCTCGACCGGGACAATCTCTTATTGCGCCCCAGAGGTTCTCAAGATGAACGCCAGTGGCCATTACGGGAATTTTACCACCAAGTCAGATATCTTCTCCTTGGGCATGATTCTGTATTTCATGTGCTTTGGAAAATTGCCGTACCGCAGCTCCAATGCTATCCAAGAGGAGCTGGAGGATATCGACGAGCTTCGAGATGAGATCACAGGATGGCAGGGCTTCCATGAGGAGAGGAGGGAGCGCCCAGACCTCCCTTCACATCTGTACATTCTGCTGAAGAAGCTGCTGTCTCTCAAACCCGCCGAGAGACCAAGTGCGAGCGAAGTTCTGAGTGCTATGAGAGGAGAAATTCATTTTGAAAATATCAACAGAACTGACCGCGATCAGAGGTCAAACTTGAGTCTCCGAGTAAACCGGGTCCAAAATCTTGACTCTCCTGCGACACCCAGCACTCCAGTGAACGGTATATCTTCTACCTATCAAGCCGATGCATCAAATGTATTAGATGATTGCTTACAATGTTCCAGATCCACAGAAACCGCTTGGCCGTCCCCGGCCCTCACCTCTTAACAACTCTCAGATCGTCCCCTCGCCTTCAAAATTTGACCAACCATCGCTGGCTTTAGACGACGGTTCAGATCAACGCCTTTACAGCCCAATACAAAACCCCGAACACCCGCCAGCAATGACCATTACTGAAATGACTGATGAGGAGAATGACGACCAATCTTCCCAACTCAACTTTGAAACAGACGCTAGACGACCTTCTCGACCGCTTCTCATGCCCCCTCCTACTACAAGAGCGGCAGCCTTACGGCACCGCGTGTCCATCATGGCTCAACAGACCGCTGAGTTGATAGGGGTGGATCGTGACCTCCCAAATCATCTCTTTCGCCTCAGCTTCTTCTTCGTGAAAATAGTATCGCTGTTCCGCCCCTGCTATCCCTACATGGCCAACTGGGAAATTGCTTTACCACTGGTCATGATCGCCGTTCTGGATCTCCGTGTTCCACGAGCATCCGAGGATGATGCCCTGGCCAGGCGAAACGCTGGTGATGAGATCGAATTTGGAGCACCCCCTCCTCCTCCATTTCGTGGCATCGGAGCCAGTGTGATGTTCCTGTTACTCCATTTGGCCGTACTGGCAACCGCTTCCAACTGGGATGCTTTATGCACTGTATCCCCAAACCAGGAATGGAGCGATTGGTACATGAGGTCTACTATTCCCTCAACCTTCTCCTCGGCAACAGCCGATCTCGAATGATTTCCGCAACTTCACACCAGCAATTGAGTGCTGGGTTAATTCACTACACATACATTAATGGCGCGTATTTTTTACTCACAACGAAGCATTTCGCATGAATACTATGACAATCGATGATCGATTTTCGGCATATCCACTAACCGGGAGCATGACCATTATACGAGGGATGAACGGGCTATGGTGGTTTGATAATACAAGTGTCTGCATCACGTAGCAGAGGTAGTCTGCAAAATTCTGGTATTGCTTTGGCATTATATTCATTATCTTTGGCGTTTCGGGTGCGCATATTAGTTTAATTCAGATTGAGACGGAGAAATAAAACCGGTACGAGTGGCTCGCTTGCGGATGCAGTGATCTAGTCGCTTCTTTAGGCAAATTTATAATCTAGCAGTCCTTGGCCGAACTATCTCATGACTCTACCGCCGTGTCTCGAGCGCCTACTACGAGATCTGCCCCTTCGCTCTACATGGCTCTCATAGCCTCCCTGCCCAGTGTTCCCATCCACGCCGCCGAGAGAGACGCCCCGTCCTCCCGTGATGCTGCCCAGCCCAAAGTCCGGTTGGCCCCCTAGACTGCCCAAGATGTCGCCTATGTAGTTCTTGGCCGGTATCCCCTTGTCGAATGTTTCATCCCAGCCAATGATGATGCCGTGGACAATAAGCATCCCCGCCCTGTATATGTTCTCAATGGCGATCTCGAACCCGTTTTGATCTAAGACGGCTAGATGCTCCCAGTCGGTCACACCGGGGGGCGGACGGTCAAAGTTCGAGCCTGATACAATACCAGTGGTCAGTGGGAAATCTGTCTACCTAGGTAATGGCACTCAAGACTCACCAGTCCGCATGAGTATGATGCGCGAAAAATCCACCCGCTTCTCAATTGCCGCGCGCACCATGACCTCCAGGCACGCATTGTCCTCCTGCGCCGTCATGCAGTACACGCCCGTCCCGTTGGTCCACACCGACGTGGTCCTCTCGAACGCCTCCGCCAGCGCCTTGCCGGAGAAGTAGACGTCGCTGGTGGTGGAGTCGCACCGCACGACGGTCGGCGTCCCCATGGCGGCCGTGGCGCCCACCTTGCCCTCGCTCGTCTCGTTGTACCGCCCGCCGTACTCGCGGGGCCCCCTGGCGTCGGTGAGGTTGGCGACGCTGGCGAGGGCGTAGGCGACGTCGCGCAGGTCGGCGTTGAGCTCGAAGACCTCGGTGCCATAGGCGATGGCGGGGTATTCGAAGGGCTTCTGGGTTCCCAGGGCGAAGTAGCCCGTCGCCCAGCCTGAGGGAACGGAGCGGGCGTCGATCTCGTACTGGAGGGCGGCCTGGACGGCGAAGCGGGCGAGGGCGACGCCGCCGAGGGTGGAGTGGTTGGGGTTGACGCCCGCGATTCCCGCGAGGAGGAAGTAGGTGCCAGAGAGGGCGAACTGCGGGGATAGGAGGAGGGCGGACATGGATGCCGCCGCGTTGATCTCGCCCTCGCCGAGGGTGGCCTGGCAAATGTCGCCGGCGGAGGTGCAGTGGACGAGGGGGTATTTCATGGAGAGGCCGGCGACGAAGAAGGAGCGCGCCGTGAGGTTGCCTAGGCCGGAGTCTGGGAGGTTTCTGTACCAGACGTCTGCCTCTGGCTTGAACTGCTCTCGAGTTGGGGAAGTCAGTGGGCACCATTCGAGTTGGGACAGAGGTCAACGTTCCCGGGTCAAGGGCCATACCATCGAGATGATGAAGACCTTGGGCGTGAAGGGAGGGGCAAGCGCGTCATCCGAGCTGCTTGCCGCTGAGGGTGTCGACAATGCAGTACGCTGACTTGGGCAAGCTGCCATGGCATTCAAAGCCATGAACCACGCGCATAAGATTGCTAGAAGCGTTTGATCCATCATGGAAGGGAGTGGCCGTTCACGCCAGTCTGAAAATCCCATAGATTTCAAACACGTGTGAAAGATGTCAAACGGATCAGGACAAAGCCTGTATAAATATCTCGACTACTATCAGCGAATAAGAGCCAACGGGAGTGAGTAGAGAAGCGAGTGAACATGATTCGGTAGACTGGATGTGTGAGGATGGATTCTAGAAGAGGCATGTTTGTCAATATAAGCCTTGCCTGACGGCGACACCTGTATTCCCGAGAGAACGATATTCACATACCCATGAGACTTGTTGAGAATATGACTTGGAGATAGGCTTCCACAGGGGATACAGATTGGAAGATTCCGTAATATCGAGGCCAATTGAAGAACCTGGATGAGGTATTCAACCGGTGCCGCCTGCAATGCGCGGCTTCAGTAGATACACACCAACTGTCATGGGAGGCGTTTTGGACACTCGCCAAGAACATAAGCAAAATGATAGGCTGTGGCGAGGGAGTTGGGACTGAGCATTGCAGATAACTTGGAGGCCACATATATTGGCATAAGCTGTCTTGGCCAAGTCGCTAGCCGATCAATCCGTCTCCGAAGGTTCTTACCTTGTATATGAAAGAAATGAGACAGAAGTCATGTGAGCAGCTGGGTCATGTCGTGGTAAAACCGTGCTGGCTGATGCATTGCGTGACACGACTCGCTTGTTGGCCTCGGTAGTCTTTGGTCCGCTTACCTGTCTTGGTTTGCTTGTAGCCGAATCCAGGCTTCGCTGATACTCTCGGCGGGCAAGCTGGCCATTGTGACACGCGATACAAGATCCGGTCGCCAAGACGAGTTTTGTGTCTGGGAGATCCCGCGCCTGCATGCATGGTGGCTGGTAGATATTCGCCGGGTACTCGGGTGTTGATAGAGGGAACTCAGGTAGAATTGAATATTCTGATTGTTCTGTGGATAAGAGATATGACAAACATATGCAGCACGTTTCGAGACTTTTGTAAATACAAGCTAAGCTAGAATTCGGATTTCAACTCGAATGTCACCGATGTGGTTGTAGGGGAGAATCTTCATCAGATGCTTCGCCCTCACAACTGCCGATGCCTTTAACCAGTCTCAAAAATGGGCCGCCTTCAGCCAACAGTTCCGAGAACCCTCCTTCTTGGAGAACAACACCCCCCTGGCCAAGCATGATGACCCGATCGGCCATGCTCATCATCTCACTACTATGGGTTACCACGACGATACCCATATCTCGATTGCTTTTCAGCCCTTTGATGGTCTCGCGAATCGTGGCTGCGCTTTCCGCGTCGAGAGCACTTGTTGGCTCATCCATCACGAGAAGACGTGGCCGACGAACAAGTGCCCGGGCGATGCCTAGTCTTTGTGCTTGCCCACCTGATAACGCTTGGCCGCCGTCACCTACACGAGTGTGATACCCTTGGGGGAGCGAATCAATCCACTCATCAACGCCGGCTGCTTGAGCCGCATGTTGTATATCGCGCATATGGCGGTAGGGAGAGTCTATCGGGAGACCGTAGATGATATTCTCGCTAATTGTACCAGGGAAAAGAAATGGGAATTGGGCGACGTAGGCCATCGCAGAACGAAGTCGGTGGATGTCGACCTCGGAGAAGGGAAAGCCAGCGAAGGTGAGAGATGAAGACGAGCGCGGATTCAATCCCGTATTTGTGGGAGGATAAAGAGCAAGAATGAGAGAGATAATCGTGGACTTCCCGCATCCTGAATGACCAACTATAGCGGTGCATCTTCCTGGTTGTATTTCAAACGAGACACCCCTCAACACTTCCTCGCCGCCTCGGGGGGAGTAAGAAAATCGAAGATTGTCGAATCTAATAGGAAGAGGACTCTCTAGTATCTTTCTTCCCTGGTGGCCTTCAGGCGGCTGTGTCGGCAAGCGTGCAAACCCGAGCATTTGCGAAGCCGTCGCCTGGGCCATGACAAGCTGTGGAAGGCTGCTTAGCATGGAGGTCGCCATTCCGATACCAAAGATCAGCAAGTTGACCACTTGCATGATTTCTGCGACGCCTAATTCTCGATCATCTACTAACATCGTGGTCGCGTAGTAAAACACCAGCGCGGTAAGGAAATATCCTGCTGATTGATAGATGCCGAACAAAGGGCTTGAGAAGGCGGATCGTTTGAGCCCCGTGTTCAGAGCAGCGTCCACGAGCGACTCGTACTTGATCCTGAAGTACCTCTCAAGCGCCAACGCCCTGACCACGCGGATGTTAAGCAATACCTCGGTCAGTGAGGCACTTGCTTCCTCCGCGGCTTCGTTGCATCGACCCTCCCACTTCCCGGTGATCAAGCCAAAGCCTTGGATTGTTGCAAAAACTAGCGGTACGGGTGCCAATGCCACCAGTGTCAGTTTCCATGATACGACAAACGCCCAGAGAAGGGAGATGCTGATCATGGTTAACACCCCAGTCATAATTGGCACAAACCTGCCCACAATGTTCCGCATCTCTTCCGCATTTCTGTCAAGGCACTCATTGATACGACTAGGAGAATTCTTTGATTTGTTGAACCAGGACCTGGGTTGAAGAAGAATTCGCCGCAAGGCCTCCTTTCGGATGTTGCTCACCCAAGACTGGGCTGCCTTCTCTACCAGGTAACGACCGCCGCCGATTCCGACGCCGTTAACAATCGCAATGGCAAGCATCGAGACTGCCCACTTCATTCCTCGCTGTGACTTGTTTCCAGGCGTAGTCATTATACCAAGAAGTTGAGCGAAGCAATATGCGAATGCAGGAGTGGCAGCTGCCCCAACAACTGTGGCTAGAATGCCACAAACGAGGGTGATCCTGTCCTTAATGCCCAGGATCGGCCAAACAGTTTTGAGTGTGGTGAAAATTGAGTCCTTGGTCTTCGGTTCCTTATCGTTGATATACACTTCCGGCTCCCGAAATGGCGCGGAATTAGGTAAAGCATCTTCCTCATCATGGTGGTGGTTACCAGATGACCAGGAGGAGTTTTCGGGGTTGGCAGAGCTCCTCACTGAGAGACTCTCTTCTTGTATCGTGAATTCTTTGTCGCGAAAAGGCGAAGGGCCACCTGCTACTTTGTATGAAGGCCTCTTCGCGGACAGGGGACCAGGCACGATTGAGTGCCTCCTCGGGTGGTCCTCTAATCGTAGGTACGCACCCGCCTGCGAGGATCGGGAGAAAGGCAATCTCAGATCATTCCTCTCCAGTTCCTTGTTGAGGATAAATCTCTCAGTTACAAATCGGGAGAATCGTTTGCGCTCATCATCTAGATCTTCCAGCTCTACGTCTCTAGGGACTGCCGACGAGCGAGCCGGGACATTAGCTGGTGAAGCCCATGAACGTTCTGCTTTCATTTGAGCCGCATAGCTAGCTGCGGCTCCGAATGACGTCCTACGAGAGCCACCGCCATAGCTGTATCGAGAAGAATGATTTTCCAGCCCCCGTAGAAAAAGGTCGGCCATGAGACCCGAGGACGAGGGTATGATGGGAGTGATCGGCGAAGCATCCGGTGGAGTGGGCGAGAGCACGTTGATTTCAATCTCGAGCCCTTCTTGAGACCCGGGAGAGTCAAACGATGCGAAAAAGCCTTCGGGCTTTTGAATGAGGTCGCGCTTGAAGCCCTCTTCAACAATTCCTGCGTCGTCCATGACGTAGACGAAGTCATCTGGGAGAATTTGGGAAATATCATGGGTGATAATAACAGTGGTCTTGTTACGTCTCCAACAGCGGAGAGATTCCATGACCAAGACTCGATTGACCTGGTCAAGTCCGCTCGTGACTTCATCCAACACTAACACAGGAGGATTTCGGAGTCGGGCTCGAGCAAGCGCAAGTCTCTGCTTCTGACCTCCGCTCAAGTTGTGACCCTCAGGACCAACATTGGTATCTAGGCCCTGAGGGAGTCCTGCAATGGTAGACTGAAGTAGTACGTCATCACATACGGAGGTAACAGCTTGGCTGGACACGAAATCGGGGGAGCGGTGACCAAAAGCGACATTTTTTTGGAAACTCTCGTTGAACAAGACGCTGGACTGCTGAAGAAGCATAATATTTTCTCGCAGCCAGTCTTCTTGAATAATTCGCATGGACCTTCCATCGATCAGAATGTCACCCGTCGAGGGTTGGTAAAAGTTGGAGATGAGGCTACCGACGGTGCTTTTCCCAGAGCCGCTTTTCCCAACGATGAAGGTTACCTCACCTGCTGGGAAAGAGAAAGAGCACTGGTTGAGGGCGATGCGGTTCGGATTTGACGGATAGGAGAATGATACCTAGTTTAGTGAGTCAGCATAAGTAGGCATCTCGATTTACAACAGTAGCTACTTACATCTCGCAGCTCGATGGTGCCAGCGCAGATTTGCGGTCGTAGCATGCCGCCCATTTTTCGAGGTAGGCCTTTTCTTCTACCATTTGGCATCACGGATGAAAGAAATTTGCCACCCGACATTCCTTTCGAAAACACCAACCAGTGGGGGATGAGCGCTTCGGCGCCTTGGAACGCGGTTAGGACTGCATAGAATGTGCTCATCACGCTGCCTGGGGACAGACCAGCGTCGATTAACGCAGCCCCATACCAAAAGCCAACCACGAATGTTAGAATAAGCCAGAAAGAGACATATCCCAATTGTATCGAGTTACAAAGTGCCTGCACCAGGTAATGGTTTGATGCGAGGTTGGCAAAGTGGAGGTAGCGTTTGAGCTCTTGGTCGTAGCCGCCGAAGACTTTGACAAGATCAATCGCCATAAGGGATGCTGTGGCGTGTTTTGAAGCCGTGGCGAGATATTTCTTCTGCATTTGGATGGCAGGCTCTATTTTTCGAGTAGCGAGGGACAAAATGACGATAGAGACTGGAATGGTTGTAAGAATGACGAGAGTGAGCTTCCAAGAAAAGTAGAATGCAACACAGAGGGAAGCGACGGCAGTCATGCCTTCGCTAACGAGAAACCCAAGTATTTGAGAGGTCGCTAGTTGAAGCTCGCGAGTTTGCCTGTATTCAAGTTAGAAAATCTGATCCTGCGCGTGCGACAGTTAGTCACTTACGTCTGCATTCGAATAAGAAGGCTAGAGATGCCCTCTTCCTGGACATCAAACCATGCCATTTCTTTGCTGACCAGACAATTGAACATTCGATGGCGCGCACTTTGAGCCTGAAGTTCCCCAAATATGATCCAGAAAGTGAGGAACACCGCGTGGGCGATTGAGTTGCCGACTCCTAGTCCAACTAGAATGAGTGCCCATCGAGATATGCCAGCCATGCTGCTTTCACTACTGCGACTTCCCGTTCCGAATTCCGCAATGATTTCGAATATCTGCCCGAGAATAACCGAAAGAGAGGCCTTGAAACCGGCTACGGCAGCCGAAGCAACGAGTGCAGTGGCGAGGGGCGCCGCATGAGACCATCGTGTAAATTCGAACAGCATCTTCCATGAAGGTTTGATTTCTCGCTGAAAAGGAAGACTGTCCGCCAGCGGACTGTCCTCCAGGTAAGGCGCACGATCACATTTAGGAGCTGTTACTTGTCGGGTTTGCTCCATGTTGATATTTGACGGCGATGTCACGCTGTTTGTAGGCCTTTCTGAGGGAGATGGAAGAGTTGAAAGCACAATCCATTGCCTTTTGTCGAGCAGGACAGAAGGGAGAAGACATGACAAACATGCCTTAACGCTATTCCATACCACATGGGGCCTTTGTGAATGGTGACCAGCAAGGGATTCTAGACTGGCTTGAGACGTCCATTGTCAAGTCGAGTCTTAGTATTGTTCTTGCATTTAGCCCTCCACAATTGGAAACAAATCGGCCAACCACATTCTACCATAGCGCTTCTAGAAAACGAGCCGAGTCATTCCTATTCGATTATAGACCAGTAGCGCCGGATAGTTTGTATTGTGTTTTTTTTCGCTCTCCATCTTTTCATCTTCTGATGGTTGGCATATGAAGTGTGTGAGGTGAGCCTCAGGCAGGAGGTCATCAACGGCCAGTGACTCATTGAAGTAACCCTACAATACAACGAGGGCTCTAGCGGGCTCAGGATGCGTAATGTAGGGATTGGAGCTGGGCCTCCAATTTGCTCGTTAAGGCAATTGAGAAATCCGACAGATCTGAAGGTCATCTGATATCGCACACTGTGGGTTTCATGATGCCCTCACCTTGGGGAAGCTTCGGGAAGACACTGGGGAAATGGAGGGCCTTCGGCAACAGGGGAAATACAGTGCCAAATGTACCGTACGTGATTATTTGACACAGTACCACAGAGCTGGAAGGTGCCCCGCTGACCTCATTCCGGTCGTTGCTGCCCCTCCATCGCCTCCAGCATTGCCCCACGCTCCTACAAAAGATTTGTTCTGTCGCGCGACAAATTCACCAGGCACCCAACAACCCAGACCTCACAACTGTCTCTACCCACGCGCATACCGAACCGAACACCAGAAAGCAACTGCCAAGATGGATCCTATGGAAGCTATGTCCGGGGCCTCGGGGCCTCTCCCCAAGGACTTCGACGCTGAGAATGCCGAGAACAACGAGGATGTGGGTGCCTTTGTCTTGTCCCGGGTCGCAACTTGTGAGCAAGCAGCTAATTACAGTTAAACTACGACAGATGGAGAAGCAATTTGCCGTCAAGGGTTGGTCTTCCCCGCGTCCTTTGGCAAAGCCATGGCCATCCCATGCTAACGCTTTCTTTGCAGTCGTCCAGCACATGTCCACCTACTGGTCCATCCTCGAGAAGGTCAAGGGCTCGAGCCTGCGCTTGACCAAGATGGACGACGAGATCTACGAACACCTTATGCAGACCTTCCCCGACTTCGACCCCGCTGCCACGGTCGACGAGGACGAGATGAAGAGCAAGGCCGGGAAGGAGAAGTGGAGGCCTTTCATGATGGCCTACGAGAAGAAGATTGACGATTACAACTTTGGCACCATGGTACGAAACAATGCCAAGGAGGAGTACGGAGAGAAGAGCACGATTTTTGGTAGGTGTCAAGTCGAGACTCTTTCAATCATCGAAAGAAATCCAGGCTAACTCGCAAACGATAGTGCCCAGGATGCAGTTTTACGCGATTGAAATTGCCAGGAACAAGCACGGGTTGAACGACTGGATTTACGAGCAGGCACACGCCGAGAAGAAATAAAGTCAATAAAGAGCAAAGCAAGACATATATTAAAAATATTCATGATGGGCGGTTGAAAAGTCTTTTTGGATACATGTGAAAGCGCTGGTCGCGACTTGTGCGATGCGAGTAGCGTTCGATTACTATATGGAGCGCAATTTCTGTTGTTACCAGGCAATATCCTGGGTCTATTCTCTCTCAAATGGCCTCTCCCGGCCAATCTACCACTTTTACAAACACAGATCTCCAGTTCAGCACGACACATGGTCAAGCTTGGGCCGTCGTCCTTCTCAAATTTCCTGATAACTACTTGCTAAAACTACTCTACAAGGTGCATCTTCTCTTTCCCAATATTACTCTAATCGTTTGCTGCTGAATATGCACAGCGATGTGAAGAGGTCTAATTCCTCCCAAACTTCAAAAGACACTTTTACTGCAGCTACCTGAAAAGATCACTGCAAGACTAATTCTTGTCGCTATATCATAATGCGTGACTCATCACGCCGAGATATTTTATATCTCTAGCGTGCTATTTTTGTAGCAACTGTTTTCCCATCGTTAGCAACTTTCTTTTTCAGAAACAAAGACGTTGGAGGCTAGCGGGAGAGAAAAACTTACGAGGGCCATATGGCTTTGGGCTCTGATGCGATCACCCCAGAACACAAGCACCCAAGGAATGACAGTCAACACTGTTGCCAAACCGGCGAGTAACCCTCCAGCACCCTTGACTCCTAATCTATTGAACATAGCAGCCGTGGCGAGCGGGAAACCGCCTCCTAGCAAGTTCCGACAGAAACTGTTCGCCGCAAGGGCCGATGACGCATATATCTGGTACATGTCGGCCAGATAATTGAAGCTCGCCAGGTACACGGAGTAAATGCCCCAAGTGGCGAACCCCATCCCAACCGCCAAGTTGGTGCCTCTATCGCCCTCTTGGCCTGTGCTGGGAGCCATAAAAGCGCCGAACAGACCAGCAGGTAAGAAGGAAGCCGTGATACAGGCAAAGTAGAGCCGAGCGTCTGGTGAGTCAGCGGGAAATTGCCGTCTCATGAATGCCCAGAACCTAGAGGATGTATCCTGGCTGTCCGGTCGCCATTTCGGATGCTTCAGGAGTTCCTCCTGCCAGATGCTCACGGCAGTAGCCGATGCACTTCCGCCTATCATCGCAATATAGGTCCTCATCGATGCATTAAAGTCATTCCCATGCAGATAGGGCACGACGGCAAAGGCGAGGTACAGGACGCCCCAGGCGAAGGCAGCCCAGAGAGAAAAGGCGAAGACGATGGGCTCCGTAAAGAGAAGATAGAAGGGTCGCCGAATGGACGTCGACATGATTGTGGCGAGTGACATTCGTTCCTCATCGGCTTGAACTTTCCAGCGTACTCGTCGGATAGACAAACTCTCGCTGCTACCATCACTTTCCGGGTCACTCGACGATGAGGTATATGCCACTGAAGGGCGAGCGATCTCCTCTAAAAGGGAGTCTCTTACAGCAACACCAAAATGGCCTCGCTCCTCCAAGGCTTCATACCACTTGTTCAAAGCAGCAGCTTGGCGTGACAGCAGCACACTTCCTCTTGTCTCGTGGAAAAACACGACAATGGCAATGAGGAGCACACCGCCAGCGATGGCCTGGTGCCAAAAGGACCACTTCCACGCCTGTGTCCCACTTCTCATCGAATTCACGATCCCGGCTGTCACCAAGGGTCCTGCCCCCGTCCCGGAAATCACGGCAAAGCTAAAGTACGACATGGGCGTATTCCTCTCGGCCTTGTCGTAAACGTCCGCCAGCACACCACCCACAACAGAGGAGAACACACTGCTGCCGCAACCCACCAGAAACCGCGCAACCAACATGCCTGCCAAGTTTGGCGCGAGAGCACACACGGCTTCGAATACGACAAAGATGATGCCTGCGACGACGAAGACGACGTAACGGCCCCAGATCTCGCTCATGGGAGCAAGTGCCATTGGGGCGAGACCGAATCCCATGCAGAAGGTCGTAATGCCCACAAGGACAGAGAGATGGCTGGTTCCTAGATCATTCGCTATCAAACGTGACGGGGGAGAGTAAGAGCCAGCTGAGTAGGCGGTGCAGAAGGTTGCTACACACGAAAGGATGAGCGGTACCAGCTTTCGCATCGGAGACCATGTTTTCGGGTTGCTGAATTTCTTCAGGTCAGGTACCGGTGGCAGGTTTTCTGCATATTCTAAGTGTGAAAGTGTCGGGAGACTCGTCTCGAATTCAAGGTAAAGATAGGTGATGGGGGTGTTTGCATCCGGCTGCGCCTCCAATGCGTTTTCCGAATATCGGGTATGAGCGCCTGTTGACTCGTTTTCGCCCTTCTCTCCATGCCGGTGATGCTTCTCCGCCTTTTCATGATCAATTGAGGTCTCGATCTCAGCAGTCGGGCCAAGGTTGTTCTCAAGTGCCTCCATCGCTCGAGGCCGAATTTGGTGTGTATGTTGAAGTGAGGAACAGAACCATCGGTTGCATGCTCTGCGACACGAGAGGGTCGAGACCTGTTCTTATGTTCGATTCTAGCCCTCTGAGCAAATTTTGTGCGCTCCAGCTACCACATTGTGCCGGATGACGATCAAAGGAGGGAAAAATGACGAGGTGTAGGCGAAGACCTCGACTGACGGCTACACATCATCCTTGCCGGTCGCCCGGGAATAACAACTTTTCTCTTCCCGGCCCTTTTCGCGGGGAGGGATCTCATCTGGGTCCACAAGCCAACCCCTCCAGCAAATCTCGCTTGAGATTGGGTGACATGTAAAGGGGCTAAGATCTGGGAATAATCAGGATATGGGACGTGAAAGCTTAGATCTGGCATATCCACTGGGATGACGCTGCAGCTAGGGCGAGTGTTTTTCAACCAGGGCTCGCGGCTACCCACTAACCTCATGGAAATGACATTCTCGATTGTTCTCAAGGCTATTAATAACCCCTCGTTTACGAGCGGTGTGGAAGACGGCACATTAGCGAGATGAAAATATGTACAAAAAGCCAAATCAAGGATGAAGTTCCGAACTCAAGGCGGTCTCGGCTTCTCTCCCGTATTTACCCCGCCTGCAGCATGTCCCTCCAGCTCGACTGGGAACTGGTTCAAGGACACAATCCCGGGGTGAGAACCTCCTGACAAGCTGGGATCTTTATCCAACGGCCTGCGAGATGGATGGGCCGCGAGCTCTTTGGGCTCCTCACCCAGCTCTGCTGGTCCTCGCAGGCCTAGAGCTTCAGACGTCGAATCCAGGAAACCGCGAGGAATTGAGCTCGCTGAGCTGTCCTCTGATTGGGCATCCCGCTTCGCCCTTCGGATCCGAAAGACCAAATACACCGTAACCAGAGCCACGCCAAGTATTCCGAGAAGAGCAGCTACCACTATTCCTGCGATGGAGCTCAATGAAGGAGAATTATTGGACTGCGTAGGATTCGATATCGCAGAGGTTTCCGACAAAGAAACCGATGTGGCCTGCTCAGAATTGGGCGTCGCGATGCCAGATGATGTCCCGGAAGTTGCTAGGGTTGTCCTCGTCTGCGAAACTGTCGCTAATGTAGTCGGCCTCCCATGCTTCACGATTGATCCGCTCTTTGTTGTTGAAGATTGATACCCCGTCAGAGTCTTCACGTCCTCGCTCCTCCACCGGATTTCGAACGCTGGCGCGGACAGGACAAGATCATCGTATTCAGAGATGGCGTACTTTGGATCAGCGCCCGGGGAATTGCAGTCGTAGCCACTAGGAAGTACTTTAGCATGAATCAAAGTGACGGATAATCATGGCAGCGCAGGGGATGGTACTAACGATGGGATGCAGCGCACGGCAGTCTCGCCCTCCACCAGCGACCACAATGGGGCCGTCTGCGTACACATGCCCGCATACCCAGAGAAGCAGCGTCCGGGAGAGTAGAAGCCATCGCTAGCCCACAGGTCCGTCCCGCCAGGGATGTGACAATCATCAAAGTTCTTCAGCAGAACCGGTGCTGGGCATGGGATGTCCTTGGCGGTCATGGTCATGTGTGGGATTGTGAGCGAGCCGCTGGTGAAGGTCTCGACGGTCGCTGTGACGTCCATCTTGAGGGTGTTAGGCCGGCGCAGCTTGAGGAAGGGTCAGAAATGGTCATTAGGTTTGTGTTGATGGAAAGCTTGTGGACGAAAACTGAGTTGAGCTCAGACACATGTCAAGAGAGTCAAAGCCCAGGTACGTATCTAACTCCCGTGATAGAGAGCTGGATGATATTGCGTTATGTCTGTGCTTCGTGGCTCGGTACTCAGGTGGGCAGGTGTAAACTAGATGTTAGATGTGAGGATGTGAAACGCTTGCACTCTCCTCGGGGCTCTGTTGGCTTCCATTGTGTAAATATCAATGGCGTCCTACAAGAGCACTAAGCCTGATAACTGAGTATTTCCAAGCATTTTATCGCCATCACTGCCACTTATGGTCGTGCAGTGAATCATACTTGTGAAGGGAGAGCGTTTGTCGTTGGGTGTGATGGCCAAGCGGGTGACATTGATTTTGAGACACTCAAACAATATACTCCCTATCTCCAAGCCCGCGACCGGTACTGCCAGTCTAGCGAGGGCTAATAATAAATTTGAAGAGATAAAATGATAAATATCGTCAAATTATATCAGTTTATACTGTTATATTATTCTAGTCGGTCATCGTAGAAGGTTATCTGCTTCCAATCACCCTTCATTCTGGTGTCACATTTCTTCTATTGCCCAGTTAGCTGCTTCCTACCAGATACTTTATAGGGAGCGCAAATCGAAGCTCAATTGATCATTCATGCCACAGAAAAGTGCAGGATGTGGCCGGAAAATACTCCGAGTGAGCGAATACGGCAATCATTCAGAGCTCATGATCTTCATGTCGGCAATGTGTAAACCCCAAAGAGGTCCGGACAAACAGCTTTCTCATAGCGAGTCCATTTCTTTCCTATGAATTTTTCTGTCAGATACTAACAGTCTTATATCTAAAGAAGTTTGAGAAGACATACCATATCCCGTGTCTTACTCTCCACGCAGGACTGAAGATGTGCCAAACTGGCCCTTCTTTGATCACAGAATGCGGCTTGTCCCGTATTGGTGCACCCTTACATCCGAACAGAACAAATGAATGCAATTTACATAATTATTCATTAATAATGCAAGATATATAATTAAGAAGGTACGTACAATGTCTAAACAGCGTGGCTCGTCCCTGACCCTCGAGGGCGGTTGTGTACATCTATTACATCGAGGGCACCGCATCAACTCTCTCTCACCCGTCACTTCCGTTCCCTCATTAGTGGCTCTGCCTCGAGCTATCCTTCAGCTGCCTCGTCGAGCTGCTGTGGCTGGCTCGGTCGTGCTCTATCGCGGCATCGTCCTGCCGCGAGATGCTTCGTTCGTCTTGACTCACGATCTCGGTCACGACAGTCTTCTTGATGCCCTTGCCGTACATCTCCATCTCCATCGCCTCCTCCTCAGCGCCACCCTCGATCCTGGTACGCTGCTGAGGTTTGCCCCAGGGGTCGGCTCTGCTGCCAGCCGTGTGGCTCTGAGCGTTCAGGCCGAGGGTCTCGGTGCCTCGGACGTACGGGCCAGAGCTGTGGCTCGTAGGGTTCGATGCCTTGACGATCTTGACGATGAGGTCGGCCATTCCCATCTCGATCTGGAGCTTGAGAAGGTATGCGACAGGATGGAATTGGAGGTACCTGGAAGCAGGGGCGAGTTAGGGTCGGCGGACTGTACACAGGAGACATGGGCTGACTTACACAAACTTGTTGGGTAGAGACATCATCGCAACAATGAGAATCTAAGGCGAACTTCAGCAAATGGTCAATATCATATGTAGTGAGGATTCTTACATCGAGAGACACCGAGACGAAGATCATAGCCAAGTTGAAGTTAAAGAGAAGGTCGTACTTGGTCAAACCATTTGCAATGAGGCGCGAGCGAACCAGGTAAATAAAGTAAAGGTTCAGACCCGTGTCCATAACGCAAATTATGGCCTTTTCGAGACGGTCCCAGACGTTGTTGACGGCAATGAAGGTCTCGTTGATTTGCAGCGAGGCCGGCACCCAGATGCAGGCGACAGAGATGTTAATGAGGCAGGTAAAGAAAAAGATTCCCCACTTGAGACGGAAGATTGTTTTTGATCGGACAGAAAGAACGGCGATTCGGTTGACGATTATCTGAAAGAGAGTATGGATCTGGAAAAACCAGGATATTACTGGGAGTCGACTGTTGTTAGCTGCCGTAACATACGTCAACCATGCTCTCTAACACAGAATCACTTACGGATGGTTAGATAGAATTCAAGTCCGGGTTTGATGGATCCCTTCAGGAAGGCCCAGCTCACGATCCCCATGACCGTACTCGCAATCCAGGCCAACCAGATGAGGGCCATGTAGGTAGTAACCTTCTTGGCTCGTTTCCATGCTTTGAAGGTCTGCTTCCCGGCGGCAAATGCGCCGTACACGGATATTCCCAAGGACAGTCCCCAGATAATACATGACAGCTCGATCTCTTCTGCTGTCGGATTCGTATGTACATAGTGCTCTGGGATGAGCGTTCCGCGGTCGCTCATTTTGGGCGAGTTCCGGCTCAGGGAGCTGCTGGATGGGGGAGGTATGTATATCGACGCAAGTGTCACGTACTTGCATCAACAGCCGGAAGAGAAAAAGAAAAGAGTGTAATGGTTAAAGTCCTCTCTACATATGCAAGGAACAAGGAGATGTATGCCAGGTACCCGCTGTCGACAACCAGGATATGGCTGGTAAAATCGTAGATCAGCCTCCACACCTCTTCCTAGGGTTCTGGGTGAGGGGCGAAGCAACAATCAGTCGGCGGCACAGCGAAGAGAAACGCACTATTGGTTTCGGTGAATATACTGAGAACGCGGGCCTCGAGGAAACTCGTACGATTCCCTTGAATATATGGCTTTGCCAACACTGCTAGTGTCCCCGGCTAGTGCGTGTTCCATCCCATCAAGAAGAGAGCCTCCTCGTGGCAGACGGCGTGGAAGCAGCCATGTTGACTTTCTTCAACACGGGACCACTCAAATTGTGACCAAGGACGGGGCAGAAAGGGTGGGAGAGCGCTTAGGCTCAGGTTTAAGGCAAGGATATCCCCGTCCTCGCCCTCAGAACCAAGTGTTGTGCATGGTGGTTGGCGCCGCTGCCAGTTTGCATTCCTCATCGGCACTAGGTTGATGAGCTGGGAGCAGGGTTTTAGTCATGATATTTCCAAGCCCAGGGTTCAAAATTCGACCGATAGTCCTTCGGTTCCAGTCGAGGGTCGCGCTGGATTATCACGGAGGGGGGGGCGAAGAAGCTTGGCCTGATCAAGCCTTAGTTGATGGTCCGCGTGTTTTTGCTGGCCCACGACTTGGCGCGTTATGCCACGTTCTGGAATCTAAAACCCCTAGATGCTCAATTATGGAATAGTATCCTGATCCATGGTCAAGCCACTCTCGAGTGTGACAGGATGTCGTCCGAGAAGGAGATTACACTAAAGAGAAATCACCTCCCCGCAGTGGTAGATCATGATCGTTGCCGAGTCCAGGAAGCTCGTGGCCCTCCTCATGGGAATCAGATCCACTGCTCCGTGGGGAGGATCAGCAAGGAGCATCGATCTTCAGTCGCCCTATGCCTACACTTACCCCAGCTAGGCCATGCATTGCGCCGCCGGCTGAGGAAACCCTCCGCAGTCGGCCAGCATAGCTCCTTTCCTCTCCATGCCCATACAACCTGACTCATTTACCGACAGCCTGGGCGTTGTGGCTGTTCAATATTATTAGAACGAAGGAATGCCAGCCCTGTCACTGTCTAGTGGCGCCTGCGATATGGTTGAGGACAATCCAGAAGTTGTTGACGATGGAGGGAGACTCCCGAAGGTGGCACGGCATGGAAGGGTCGCAAGCAGAGCGATATCTCCCCAGCCGCGCCGATGCCGTTGACCGTTGATTCTATCCAGACCTCTCATATATTATGCAAGGCTCGGAAGTTAGTGCGAGGTGATCACACCCCCTTGCAGTCGTTTCACAGTGGAGAAGATTCAGCCCGGCACGAAATCCCCGGCGACGGTGAGATTAAGCACCAAGCACCGTTACCATCCTTCTGGGGCCGCTGTCTGTTGGCTTCGAGGGGTTTTCTCCTAGTAGGTCGGGCTAATTCGCTCCGTCTTCTCCTCGGCTACCGGTAGCGATGGCCGAGGAAGAGCTCACTGGCAGATATCGGTCCCGAGTGAGGGATCTGAAGATCGGTTGTAGCCTCAGATGGAAGACCCCGTCCACAGCCTTGGAAGGATGGGATATCTCGCCCTTCACTTGAAGAGATAAAGAGAAGGAAGCGCCATTTGATCTCTCAGTGGCCCCGCCTGACTCGAAATTGGAGGAAATCTAGTCTTCGCCTTCGCAACAGCCAAGCTGAGCTAGCAAGTGTCGATTAGCCTCATCCAGAAAACAAGAACACCCTGGCAAACATACCAAGCGGCTACTATTTCCTTCAACCTTTGCCAAGTGTCAGGAGATATGCCCCAGACGGATCGTCCTGGTGAGGGTAGAACACAGATCCCGCAAAAGGCATGGATGAGCACCAAGTTTGTGCTACACATCATCAATCTACCAATCCGCGTTCCAAGCGTGTTTTTCAGGCGAGACCCGGAATTTCACTCCTTGCGAATTGCTGGTGCTTACCTTGCATTGATCTTTGGCTGGCCCAGGGGCAATGTTGCCTCAACTTGGGTTTATGCATGGTCATTCCATCGGCCCTCATTCGTGTGAGCTGCTTCTTTGTTGGCGCCATCAGTTGTATTATTATTTTACTTGGCCTTTTTTGGCAAGCCCGACCTAGGGGGCTCTTTCCATTCGGCATCTCTGGCAAGCACCTGCCCTGTGCCCTCTTCATATACACTCCCGCGATGTTTGGTCGACACTCATCTTCCATTCGTGCATTAACCGCCGCGCAGGCTCCAGACTGGAGGGGCTTGGTTCCTATTGTGCAATATGTTTTGGCTCCTACACTTCGTTATGGGGCTCTGGGCATTGGCTCTCAGGTCGAACTGATTGGTGAACGCCTGAGAAACGGATCTTTGATCACCCATGATCTATACCAGACACCTCACTTTGATGAAATGAAAGTCTGGCCACCCAAACAGGATGCATATAGCAGCTCAGGACCAGACTGGAGTCCCTCACCCGGTCACTAACCTGCGGCATCGCTCGTCTACACTCTCTTAACATGCTCCGGATTCTAGCTGTTCCGAAGTTTTGCATGCCCATGGTGTTTCAAAGCAGCTTATGGCCTATATACTTCTAATCGTTCGTCTCTATTGAGTGTTTCTTCCCAATTGCTTAGTTTTTCGCTTCCATTAGTTGAATGACAAGCCTATACTGAGCAGATTAATACCAACAATTGCCCCAGCTCGGAGACAGCCTCTCCGCTTGGCCCCAGATCCTGAATTGCTACAGTAGCTTTTAGCCAAGTATTGAGCTGATTTCTTTGTCCTGACGCGCTTCAGTTGATACCAGACATATACAATGGGACGTCTGCACTGACTTGATACCACCCTACCATCACTGCCACTCGCCTGTGCCCATTACGCCACACGTGAAAGTGCAATGTTTTGTGATTACCTACATTCACGTCGCGCAAATCGCGTACCTGGATTGTTTGCTGTCCCCAGTCGGACCAACGTGCATACGTGTGCTCACCCCTCAACTGGACAGAAGAAAGCCTCGTTCACAAACGCGCAGATTTTGCCTGTACCACCCAACCCAGGAGTTTCGTCTATAGCTTTAGCATGATGGCTCCCACATCTGATGGTTTAGGTCCCTACCCCTTTTCTTTTTCTGAACATCTTGTGGTCTCGGATCAATCGCCTAGCGAGGTGAATAATCGAACCCAAACCTCTCAGGAGCTATTGACGCTTGAAAATGAAGATGATAGCACCCAAGCTTCGTCCCGAAGTAGGCGAACAATATCTCTTCAGAAATCACATCTAGGAGCGGTAGTCTACGCCGCCAACTCCCCGCACTCTCCCAACTCGGCCGGCTTGCCCATCTCAGTATCTGTCGAGGTGTAGGGCCCGAGGAAACGTCGGCTACAGGAGCACGCAAACCACCCTCATGAAAATGTCTCACAAGTTGAAAAACGAGCGAGGTTATCTACCACCAGTTGCGTTGATAGTCTGCATGCGTTTGAATCTACAAATCATGACAATGGTGGCAATAAGTCACCTTCTTCCGACTCACTAGCTCAAATACATTCCCAGAGCCTCCCGCGCTCTTTGGAGATCTCACAGCAGGCGATTGTATTCTGGCGGAACTTGTTTAAACGGGCTTTGCACCAGTATGACGAGACTCCAGGCAATGATTCTCCCACACCATCAAAACAACCTATGAGGCTACCTAAACCACTCTTGCGATTGCCGTCTGCCTGCCCATATCATATGTGGCGTCAAATTGGATGTAATGGATGTACTTCATGTTTTACACCAAACAGATGTAATCCAACAGACAGGGCAGAAATCAAGTCGATACTCGAGTTTGTGTCACTCAGAACCCAGAAACCAGAGCAGCCATTGACTAGTGAGCTAGATCTCGTCTATTCCGTCGTCACGATCATCTTTCCCGTCATCACGGTCCCTTTCTGCGCTGCCAAACGTGCTGGCCCAGTTTCACCAGACCTGAGGGACGTCCGGAGAGAACGTTTCCTCCGGCAAACCGATGGGAACATATGGCGGATCTGGCGGCCCCTAAGGAAGCGTTAACAGCTGAGTCGTTGGTTGTGGCAACGGTAGCTAGCTCTTCCCGAGAAGACGGCCAAGTAGGACTATCTTCTTCTACTGGAAGCTCTTGGGCAATACCCGTCACAGGACCACCTCCACCTGATAACGACCATGGGTCCGCGTCTCTCGCCATGTCTTCCACGTCGAGCGAAACTCATTTCAGCACAACACAGTTATCATGTCCCGACTTTTTAACAGTAGATAATGAGAGGCTTCGGTGGAGCAATCAACAACTGCTGTCAGAACGAGACTCGATGAGAGCGGAGAGAGACACATTACGACAACGAGTGGAAGGATGGGTTGGTCCTATAGAGAAACTCTTGGGGGGTGTTTTGGACCAACTAGATACACCGTCGGAGGTACGTGCGAAGCTATGTGAGCTGAGCCAAGCGGTGCAAGATCTCAGGAAGGAACTTGGATAGGATGAGTACCTAAGAATACAGCGGGTTGGCTCTTCAATCGCCCTAGGTCTTTCCATAGGGCCTTGAACAATTTTTGAAATCTAGGCTGGGTGTGTCTTCGATGGATTCTGGAGTTGATCATGTTTACCAAGGATGGTTTGCCCAGCGACACATGGGATTGATGTCGGTCGCGCAGTGGTGAGACGAGGCACATACAAAGTTCAAATACGGGTGTAGCTCCTAGTTAAAACGGTCGCAAAATAAGGTTTATTGAGCCAGCAGGGCATTGTGGTGATTGGGTTGTGTGACGGCCTCACCGACAGCGACACCGCCCAACGCTCTTTGGTGTTGTGCTGGGCTGGTCTTGCCTTCACCAAACCCCGCTCCAGCACAAGAAGCACCTGAACCAAGCGTGAACTCACTCAACAACGTCAACCTCTGCCGGACACATTCCAACATCGAACATGCATAGAACAAGACCACCACCATGGCAAAAGCACGGGTCATTCGCGTCACCAACCCAGACGGGTCCTGCTCGCTCGTCGCCAATCGGAAGCTGCTACCCGGGAGCGTGCTGCCCTGGCCGACCATCTCGCTTCACTGGCAACGCATCATGGCCTGCCGGAGCGGCTGCGTGAAATCCAAGACCGAGGACGAGAACGGCAGGCCGTGGCCTCCTGTCCGCTACCTACGAGATCGTGACACCCGCAGTATTGTCGCCCCAAAAAACGGCACCGAACTACGACCATCTGTCGGCGGATCGGGCACCATCCCCAGATTCCCACTCTCCGACCTCCCCATCGAGATCCAGCTAGAGATCTTCCGCCTGGCCATTTCCGCTTCTGAATCGCATACCCTCGATGGAGTCTTTTATTGGGGAGAACCCGAGATGGAGCAAGCTGCGTCCCAGCCCAGCCTTGTCTTCTGGGAGTGCCGCACCTGGCGCGACATACCGTACTTCCAGCTCTGCCGGGCCTCTCGTGAAGAAGCAATCCTGGCGTATGGCAACCCCGCTACAGAACTAATCCCCTTTAATCCTCGCGTCGATCGTGTTCGGCTGCATGCGGTCGAGCAGTTTGGATGGCAGGGTTCATGCAGAGCTTTGGAACACAAGCGCCGTCTCTCATCTGTGCCCAGCAGCACAGATCAGGTGTGGGTGTATCCTCGTACGGCGAGAACCCCCAGTGAAAGAAACGATCCAAGGCCCGAACCATGCATCCTACCGAATCCATGTGGCCGCTGCCCTCCCCGATCAATGGCCGGCAGGCAAGGCCGACCATCTTTCCTCACACATCTCACCAAGCTAGATGTGAAGATATCCCCCGTCTACGCCCCCGGCCTGCGCAGGGAAACCTTCTGGCGCTTCGTTGCGCATCTGTGTCCTGAACTCGAGATCCTGAGACTACTTACTGCGTCCACCGACCGTTGCGACCAGGACCCCAACTTCGTGGCGGAGCAGGAGGATGATCTGGGGGAGGACTGGTGGCAGCTGGAGGACCTGATTCCCCTGCGGAGCCTGCTCAGGAGCATGAGAGACCCGGGAGGCGGCGACGCGGTAGATATTTTCTCCTCCGTCAGGACCTTCGAGCTCTGCCTCATGGACTCGATCTGTCGGCGGGACATGACGCACTGGGCTGAGATGCAGGAGGGCGCTATAGGTGGGAAGGTTACCTCCCGCTCCGAGTATTTTGACGGGCCGTGCATGTCTCCTGTGATTCTACGGGAGGTTGGCAATAATGACCTGCAGTGAGGCGTTGTAGCATATGAGAAAAAGGGGTTTAAAATCGTATGCATTTTGGTCGACTCGTGGATGTGCCTGTTCTACATTGCGCTGGTATGCCTAGCTCTTTATCTCCTCGCGTAACTTACAATATATCCTCCCCGTCTTTATCCCTCGGATGAGTAGGTCATAATCTCATACACACCAGTTCTAACACCAGCGAAATCATACACGCAAATTCTTACACTCGTAACTTCCTCTCGTGATCTAGTAAGCCTAGTCAAGGTCGTCCGAACTCGTCTTGGTGGGTTCATCCTTGATCTGCAGTTTCTCCGCCGCCTCTTTCAACGCGGCCTCCTCGTCAAATTCCTCGTCCCCGCCGCTCTCAAACTTGGCGACAACCGACGTCTCGGAGCCGTCAACACCCTCCTTGAGAGTCCCGTCCTCGTTGACGTCCTCTTTGAGGTACAGCGTGAAGCAGACGGTCATGTACACCTCGCCAGTCGCCCGGTTCCGCAGGACATATCTGAGGGTATGTGAGCGCTTTGGCGTTGACCTTTATTCGCAAGAAGATATTATGAGTAAAACGCGCGCACACAGAGATGAATATACAAATTAAGCGGTGAATGCAGGCAGGGTGCTCGTAAACCAAAGCAAAGGAGGTTGTGTCATCGGGTGAAGGAGCTATGTCACTTACCGCAAACCCTGGCCGTCCCAGTACTTCATGATGGGCAGGTGGAATCCCGGCAGCCGCAGCGCCAGGTTCGCAAAGTCGAGGTACGGGTTGAAGAAGTCGAGGGCGTACGTCCGCCCGTACTCCCACACCCAGCTCTCCTTGGCCGCCTCGCTCAGCGCCCACTTCATGCGAGCCTTGCGGTCGGCGGGGGCTCCCGCTCCCGCCCGCGCGTCCTCGTCGCCGCCCTCCTCGACCCAGATGCCGCCCCTGGCCGGGTCGAACTCGCCCTCGCCGACGTGCAGGGCGTTGAAGGAGCTGAGGGCCGGGCCGTAGAGGTAGGGTCTGTCGGCGTAGGCGTCGCCGTCCAGGCCTGGGTCGACCCACCACCGGACGATGCCCATGGCTGTGTTGAATCCTGGGGGGAGGCGGTCGCGAATGGGTCGGTCAAAGTCGTTGCCGAACTGAAGATCTAGTCCTGAGATGCCCAGGACCTCTTCGTCCTCGTCCTCGTCCTCGTCCTCCTCATCAGCGTCCTCCTTGGCATCATCCTTGGCTCCATCTTTAACGTCCTTCTTAGCATCATCCTCGGCTTCAGCCTTCACACCATCCTCCTTCTCATCCGCTTGAGCCACAGCCACCGGCCGCTTCGGCGTAAAGCGAAAGCAGATGCTGTACTGGTCCTGGTTGTACTTGTGCGGCTCCGCCTCGAAGTACGGCGAGGTGCCGGGCGAGCCGTACGGCAGGCCCCGGTAGTCGTTGACGCGGACGTTGAGCTGGATGTCAGCCCTGTCGCTGTTGATGTGAACCGGCTCCGCAGTGTTGACGGGGATCTCGACGTGGGACGCCAGATCGTAGTCGGGGCCGGCCGTGATGCGCAGGATGTATCTGTCTGCCATGGCTCAGTCTATGTGTTGGGCTGTGGTCCAGCTTTCAAGTCTGCGGTATATGTAAATTTATATGCTGATTAATTTGAGAGATGTATGATGAATGATGGTCTTCTGGTGATGAGTGTCCGTGTACTTCACTCTTTTGTTGGGGTCGAGAAAAAATTGGGATCCAGAAAAAAAACTCATGACGTCGTAAATTTGCGAGGCGATTGGCCGATGAGCGCTTCACCATGATGCTTCAGCAAATGGAAGTAAGAACAGTCAAATGACGGAATAAGAGGTAGCGATTTAGTGCCGTACCAATATTCATTGAAATTGCATCACAAAAACTATCCTTGACTCACATCTTTGTTGTGTAACTCTATTCCTTATCCCTTCGCCAGCCCTGTCACATGAAAATGAGAATGCCGATAATACAAGAAGACCTTCTCTCATCGCCTCTTCACCTTCGCCTCTTCTCATCCAGCCCTTATACCTCATAGAACCCTTAGACACGCAAAAATTCGTCCACCAATCCCTCAAAATCCCCACCTAGCTATATGATGCTCAACCAACTAGTTAGGTGATCTCGCCAGCCCGGCGACCCGGAAGCAAAACTGCCTGCCCCAGCCGGCGCCCACCATCCTCGACTCGGCCTTGGGCGTCCGCCCCTCGTAGTTCCTCACAATCATCCCCTCCACCCTCCTCGCCTCCTCCATCAGCCCCTCGGGCACCACGGGCGGCTCAATGCTAATCTCGAGGTTCGAAAACGGCTTGAGGTCGTCGCCCTCGAGGAACCCGTTGAGCGTGCCGTCCGTCGCGTACGAGCAGCTGCCGTCGCCCGGGATCGCGTTCCTCAGGAACACCGTCAGGTCCCGCAGGGCGTCGACGGTCGCGCACAGGCGGCACTTGTCCAGCAGGTAGCCGCCCGGCGGGATCAGCCACTCCTCCTCCTCCTCGGACAGGACGGTGGCCTGCCGCAGGGGGATGACCACGATCGGGTGTTGGCAGTGCGTCGCGGCCTCGAGGCGGAACCAGATGGTCCGGCAGCGGGGGCAGCGGTTCGAGAGGTCGCTCTTGTGGCGCTCCATGCACGACCAGCCCATCAGGTGCCCGCAGGGGAGGATGAAGCACATGTGCTGGCCCTGGGCCTTGCTGTCCGCCACGAGCCAGGGGAAGCCGGAGCCGCCCTGCGGGTAGGACATGGAGAAGAGGTTGCGGTCGGCGTAGTCGAGCGGGGCCGGGTCGTTGGAGCAGCTGACGCACTTGGTGGTCAGGGTGATGCCGGTGCTGGCCGCGCCGTGGACGAAGTGCTTGAGCTCGTGGTAGTTGTCGTATGGGCGGCAGTAGACCGCCCTGTCGGGGACTCTGAGGTTCATGGCTTCCAAGGTTGGCTGCGTAATGTCCAGGCTGGCTGATAGGTGTGGGATGTTGGCTAGTCTGCTTCTCCAACAAATGAACATGGGCGTTTCGGTGACGGATGCCGTGGTATGAATGCTCTAGTCGGGTCTACCATGATCGGGGAGGGTGGTGGGAGCCATGAGCTGGGACGAAGTTTTCTACTCCAGCCCGGGCCCTTGCCTCCTTCACATGGTGCGATGCGTGTGCTGCCTACATGTGCCCAGTTCGTGTTCTGCGACAACTCAGGTGGTGCAAGGCACGCGGTTGTCGTCGCACAGCAGCAGCGCCACGGCGCTTTCACCCTGCGTCTACCCTCGACAAGCAGCGTGCAGCTTGCTCGGCTTGCGCAGAGAGACAATTCCATCTGTTTCTGGTAAGTCCCGGGCGGCGCCCCAAAAACGCTGCAGTGCCGCTGCACGCCATAGATAGACCGAGTCGCCATCGTGGAGCAGTAGCGATGTCGTGTGAGGTGTATGCTATACACCATCAATATACGGTGAGGCTGCCTGCATGTAGGGTCATCTTTTTTAAACCCGCTGAAACTTTGGTTTCGTAAAACTTATTCATAGCTCAAATGCGAGGCTTCGGATGCAACGACAGCAGCAATGGCGTCAAAGACACCAGCTCGGTCTGGGCGCCAACCCAATATCTGCGTGCTCTTCTGGCCCGGCCACGAGGATTGATTCAAATCAGGGAAACAGATATTGTCAACGCCGTATAAGTGGATGCAGAATTCAGGCGCATTCTTATTCTTCCGGGATGAGCCCTCGATGATGGCCTTTGCAGTCGCTTCATGTTTGCAGCTTGTCCAGTGACAGGTGATGCCGGCCTTGGAGCTTGGTAATGGCAGGGTGAGACAAGAGGAGGTTTGCAAAAAGGTTTGCATTGACCATCACCGCTGGACTAACCTATACCCATGCCGAGGCCTGGACGCGCAGGCGGGAGACGCGTCTGCTTGCACGTGCCTGGGGCCAGCACATCAATCAGGCACTACGTCACTCCCGACCTCAACAACAATTCAATGCACACAACACAAGCGTCCATCGGCCCAACGGTTTCGGCTGCAGGTCACCGCCAGAGCCAGCGTCAGCTTTCACATGGCCTGATTCCTCCGTTTGGTTTGATATTTATTGCCATTCATTCTCCCACTTGGTCTGGATATTTTAACTTCAAACCTACATCTCACCAAACGTGGGATACGGTCGTGTAGCTCTGTATCCACCAAGCAACCACCCCTGTTCACCAACAATTATCATCCACCATGATTGGCACCTCCCACGAAGAGTACGTCTTTATACGTTTCTTCGTCTTTTTCTTCCGTTACACCCCGCTCCTGTACGCGGCCGCCCTTGGTTTCCTGCTTGTTCAAAATGGACAGCAGTCATGGCATCGCATTGCTGTCCTGATTGTTTCAGCGCTTCTGGGTGCCGAGGCAATCTTCTATGTAATGGTTTGGCGGTCGTTTCAACCCCGTCTCACAGAGAAAGCCGTGCACCCTGTACCACTGAAGAAATCCGAGAGAGATGAACTATTCCACCGCTGTCTTGAAAATGTATCCTCACTAGAGCTCTACTTGCGTGGCTGGTTCCTCGGCGCGGATCTGGACGATATCCGGCACGAAAATATCAAAGAGTTTCTGCTCTGGGCCTTTTTCGAGCAAGAGCATGCTGACTCTAGTCTGGAGGATGAGCTCGAAAAGTATGTCAATCAGATTGAGGAGAAGCTGGGAAGAGAGATCAGACCAGGCCGTGGTTCGGCCAAGAGCCTCCGTCTCACGTTCGACAACATCCACACAACCTATCGCAGCCTGGCTTGGTATATGGTGATTTTCCTGATAGACATAGTCACACACATCAGCCTCTCGTCGCAAGGTTTCCAATACTTCTCATCGCCAAAAGCCAACCGCAGAGTGTTCCCTCCCAGACCTCAGACTCTCTTGGCCACTCGAGAGTCAAGCGCTCCCAACCTTAGTTACTGGTACACCCCACACAGGGGCGGCGAGGACACGGTCCCCATCCTTTTCTTCCACGGAATCGGGGTAGGTCTTTGGACATATGTTCGCTTCCTTTCCGATCTCAAGACCGCAACCAGCAAGCAGAATCGAAGTCGAGTAGGCGTCATTGCGATTGAACTCTTGCCTGTCTCGTTTCGTCTCACTGCCCCGCCCCTTGGAAAGGCTGAATTTCTGAGCCAAATCATGACCATCCTCGACCACCACAAGTGGGACAGATTTGCCGTTGCAACGCATTCGTATGGTTCCGTCCAGGCGTCCCATCTCATCCATTCGCCCCAGCTTCAGTCGAGAATCGAATCAGTCGCTCTCATTGACCCGGTGACAGTGTTGCTACATTTGCCTGCGGTGGCCTTCAACTTTACGCGACGGGTCCCCAACGGGGCTAACGAGTGGCAGTTATGGTACTTTGCCAGCACCGACCCGGGAGTTGCACATTGTCTTGGCCGCCACTTTTTCTGGCGAGAAAACATAATCTGGAAGGATGAGCTTCTGGGGAAGTCTAGGATAGGAGGGGCCGAGGGGACGAAGAGGCGGGCAACGGTGGTTCTGTCGGGCCGCGATCTCATTGTTGATGTCGCGGCTGTGGCGACATACCTCCAAACACAGAGACTCGAGGCCTCAGCCACCCCAAATGCAGGGGATGCCGTCAAGGTGACACTGTTCTCGGACTTTGACCACGCCCAGGTATTCGACGATCCAGCAACTAGCAGCCAGGTTGCCAATCTTGTCCGTTCATGCTGTGACATCTAGCAACTTGATTTGGGCATCAAACACGCATGATGAGGCTTCATTTGCGGGTGAATATCTCATCACCTCCCCAGTCAGTCAGGTCGGCTCCCACAGGCCGTGAGCCGCTCTGGATAAGGAGCCACACTGCATCATCATCAGTTTCGTTGACCAGCTGGTGCTCTGTCCAGGAAGGGACGAAAACGAGATCTCCCTGTGTCAACTCATTACGCTGGGCCCCTTCTTTCTGCCCGCCTTGGACTAGGAATACCCCGGATCCAGAGACCAAAAAGACGATGGCGTCTTTACAAATAGATTAGTCGGCGCATTGTGTAGATAGTATAAGCTGGGCATATACACACCTTGCTCGCTGTTGTGCCTGATTGCACTCTCTGAGTGGGGACGGATTGTGAGGACTGCCAAAGATCAGCCCAACGCTCGAGCAAACCACAGCAGCATAGCAAAACGTTAGTAGAGTAAGACAGTCTCACCTGTGGCGCACATGCCGCACTTGCCGACCAAGGCTTGACGCTGCAGGACGGGGCCTTCGACGGTTGGGTGCTTGGGCTGAAGATCCTTGGCGCGGACAACGTGTATCGAGCTCGGCAGGATCATGGGGAGAAGCTCCGAGATGAGTGGCAGGAAGGAAGTCATTTTCGCGGTTCGGCTGCACGTCAGGTACCTTACGATACAGATAGATGGCGAAATCAACAGAGTTTGAAGCGTGCTACT
Source organism: Clonostachys sp. G952 (assembly GCA_027569935.1). Classification (NCBI taxonomy): domain Eukaryota; kingdom Fungi; phylum Ascomycota; class Sordariomycetes; order Hypocreales; family Bionectriaceae; genus Clonostachys; species Clonostachys sp. G952. The sequence continues at coordinate 211,967 of JAPDLB010000047.1, forward strand.
CAAAGTCCGCTTGATTCAGGCAATACCACTTGAGAGCAGTTCAAGATGGACAGTCGGGATGCAACGCTGAAGTGATACGAAGACACCGCTCCCCGAGAGCTGGTTTCGTAACCTGCTCGACGTACTCCCTGGCCCCTGGGGATTGCTCTTCGGTGGCCTGGTCGTGTCGTGTGCCGATGGCAAACCTAACCGTCACAAAAGCGATGGTGCACAACTTCCAGCCGGGGACACCCAGCTGCAGCCCCTGCGTGACGGTTTCAAAAGGAGACACGCGAGCCGAGGGAGGGGTGATTTATGACCGACGTGTTTGAGTCGAAGCTGGGGATACTGGTATCATGAGGCTTATTGATGGATGGACAAGATAAATAAATATTAGATCATGATGCCTGACGCGATGAGCTCTGACTAAGCACAGCTCAAGTCTATGATGTTAGCGCAGTGCGTCACTGTTGGACCACTGTTGGCCCCTTTCCACCACCCGAGATAGCGCGTCCACGTGCTAATTACAGAGGATCCAGGCGCTGGCTGACGCCTGACTTGGGTCAGGTCAGTTCTTGCTCAATCCTTAAGCCAGGCCAGTTTCTATTCAATTTATAGGCGACCATACTTCATCATGATGTGCAATTACATGCTTGGTAAACTTGAGGGATGGAACTTACTGCGCCCAAGAATGCTCCTTCCGCCGAGTATGATTATTGTTATTGCGGCCAACAAACTCCCGATGGTACCGTAGCTCTATGAAAATGCCGGCATGTGTGACATGGCCAGGGGTAAATCATCAGGTCGACTGGCAACCTCCAATGCAGCATTTTCATCTTCAGCATTCGATGAGGCCTACGTCGAGTTGACCAACGTCCCGTCGAATCCCACCGGTTGGGTGTGCTCCTTGACAATTCCACCACTGTGGGAAGGGGAATAGTACCTTGCCAAACAGCCACTTGCTTCCGAACAGGCATGGGTGTTGTCCGTTGCGCTTTCATGTGTTTGGGCTGGATATACAGAAAAAGTCTCAGCCGAACCTGGCAGATGAACGTAATCATTGCACACTCCCTTAGAACTGCATGGCCAGTCCTTTCCCCTGCCGCCCGGAGATGCTGGCCCAAAGTGACAGAGAACTGTCATCTCATATACATATGTCCCGGGCTGGAAGTCATGGCAGGTGAGGAATGGCGCCGACGAAAGGTAAAGCCTTTCCATCCGATCATCATCCAAGCATAAGCGCAGCACATACTAGAACAGAAGCTGGAAATCATTTTGCGGTGCCTCCCTCTCAATAGCTGTCCCGACATGCTACTGATACTGCCAACACGCTCCGAAGCAGGATTGTGCACAGGCAACATGTGGCATGGAAGCTTAACATCTATTTTAAAATACAGTAATGCTCGGTTAACAATGAATCCTTGTCCATGCTTTCCATTTCGTTTAGGCTGAGAGCTGTAATTGGCCTGTGTCGATGTATGTGACCGGTCGAAATTTGGTGTCTTGGAGAACGGTGGCTATAACAGCCATCTTCCAATTCCCCAGCCCCAGAGATGGCAACCAGGCCGGGCTTATATATAGTTGATTGCGCAACAGACATCTTTTAGGGAGACGCCTCATCAATTGACCCCGGTATCCGCAGCAGTGTTGACATCCCAGCTGCTTTCATACTACGCTGGACCACTTTAGTGATAAGAATATCCGTATCTAGTAGTTTCAAGCGTTACTTAGGGAAGGACACGAGCTCTGCAGGATTGTTTGCTCACTTGGGGGCCCAATCACGGACACCGCAAATGGGTGCTTCAAGGGGGCCAGGCCAGAGACTCTTCCAACTGAAGCAACTCGTAAGACGGTGTATGATAAGGTAGCAGGCGTATCAATTACATACCAATAGCGGCAAGCTCAGGCGCCTGAAGGATAGCAGACATGTTCGCGGATGCGTACCCGCTGAGGAGATCGTTGAGGCTGCGGACATCGTTATCTAATGCCCCATGATGAGGGTTCGTTCCAACTCACGGTTCGGGCTCCCCACTGCAGTTTGCTTTTCCCTCCACCCCTGGGATGACCATGATTTTAAGCTTTTCCTCCGAATCTGCCTCGAATATTTTGCTCAAGAGCCAGCCCCGGTAGACTTCGCAGCGGCGGATACACTCAGCTAGCTTCTCCTCGCTGATTGACTTAATGATATCCCTAGTATGCAGCGGTCAACGAAGGCGACAGTTCCTCGAAGCAGTTGACCCATAGTTTCGCTAGCACTCCTACAGCAGGCCTGGGACAAGATAGGCTTACCTGACATTGCCCCCAAAAGTGTTTTTGCCTTTCTTTGAATCGCGTATGAATGGGTAGATCCCGGCCTAATTCATGTCAGATCAAAGAAATTCCGGCTTCTGTAAACTTCTTACAGTCTTGAGATACGCAGCAATGTCATTGTTCCCTATTCCGTCCGGCATGTCCTCTTTCCATCGATTGGCGATGGAGATCACGCAACGTTCAGTTTGGAAAGCGATCTCAAGCCCGTTTATGAATTGATTGGTGGCACGAGTCTCGTCTTCGTTGGCGGTAGATAGGTAGTCACTCGGGCAGAGTATTTCGATGCGGTCCTAAGTAGCATCTACTGAGCAACAAGCACTAGCTCCGGATGGTTTATATTTAGCAGCCTACCTTAACCTCGAATACACGTTTGCGAAGACGGCAACGCCCTCCAATAGACACGGATATCATCTTAGAGAATGATGAAATATCCCTACTGAAGAAGCCGGGCATGCCAAAGTCGCTGGTTTTGGTAAGCCATATGCCCGCTACGATCAAGAAGACGAATGGAGCTTACGGGAATTGTTCAATAACTCCATGAGCTTTCACGATGCCTGCTGTTGGGCGCATTGTGTGGCATACATTATAGACCGCTGGCATCGGAAGGGTTCCACTTGCGATATACGAGTTGGCGAACAAGGGATTCGCCCTAGGTGGAGGGATGAATGACCACTTGCTATCAGACCCAAGTGAAAAGTCCAGCCAGTCGTACGAGCAAATCGCTGCTGCACTCCCGCTACCCATCACATGAGACACTTGGAGTCTATCGTCATGGTGGCCGGAATGACCCATGGGTGAATGAGCTGGCGTTTCTAGGTAAGTGAAAGTCATATGTTTTAGTTTGCCAACAATGATTGCACCGGCGTCCGTGAGCAAGTAAAGACAGCGAGCATGTGCCGCAGCTGGCCGGAGCCCCGACAAAGCCATGCCATTGTCGAGAGTGGTGTAGTGGCCAGCGATGTCGATATTGTCCTTTACGCCGATTCTTATGCCAGCAAGTGGTCGATCTGCTGTTGTCGTGTAGTAGCAGCGGGAAGGTACGATTACTCTCCCACCAGTGCCAGGTGCCGGGCAATCAAGGATGTCCAATGTGAGGGAATGTTAGCTTCCAGGACAGCAAAAACGGCTGGGGGGGAGGATAGGGCAAAACTTATCGGCCAAACTTCCTAGGGTTGGGTTTGAAGGTACACATGAAAGTGGCATTGTGGTCATGATAGACCCTCCAAGGCTGCCAAACCCTTTGCTGGAAGAACACGTAGGGCCCAGAGGCAACTTTCTGATCACCGGGAACACATTCGTGGTGATCAACACCCCATGTCACAAACCCTGACTCAAACCCCGGCATAAGCCTGGGGCACGGCTCTGGGCCATATAATACGAGCCTGGAGGCGAATTTACGTTGGTAGACATCGTCGCGCATCAGTAAGTCGAGGAAGAAGTCGCTGAGAGAATCTGAGGTTACGACCTGATAAAGGTAGAGGGCATAGAGGAGAAACGGCACAGGGGATGAGGAATCAACATTGAGAAAGAAGTTGACATCGTTTGGGATCAGAATGTATTCGACACCATCGAGCTGCATCGTCATCTCCGATTGCCCTGCGGAAATTCTGGACCCAGGAGGATGCTGCTGCATTGTGCCGGGTTTTGGAAATGGTGTTGATGCTGGTTAGAGTTTGCTCGACTGGGACATATTGTGTATGGGTTGGTGGATAGAGACAGAGACTGAGGTTAGAAACTGATGTATGTGGTTGCCACAGGTACGTGATCTTTATCGGCAGGTGGCGCTGTTGCTCCTGACATGCTGAGCAGCTGGTTAGAGGTGCCAGTGGGTAGGCGAGAAGGGGTCCAGCTTATTGATAAGGACGCTTTATACGCCCTGGATGAGTGAAGAAACAAGAGGAGTGTCCTCGGTGTGGCGGAAATTGGGCAGCAGCTCCGATAGGAACTTGAAACTATGAATTAATGAATTAGTTTCGCAGCACCATCACTTTGATTATAGAATAATAATGTCATTTCTTTTCTCTAGGCCATAAAACAAATTTCAAAATTAAAGTCAATTCCTTTGTTCTTTGAGAGGAAGCGTGCCGCCAGCGCCTCAGCTGCCACTTACAACAGCGTTGCGGGGAAGCACTTATACTTGCCTACCTCTACCTAACATTACCTACTGACACTGGGTTTTGGTGGGGTTGAGTTAATAAGGAACCTGGTACCAGGTGTATATATTGTAGGAAGATGCAATGGTATGATCCTAAAGCTTGAGTCAAGACAAGTGAATTGCTTCCATCATCACAGTATAGTGAGGCGTAACGGACTCTGCGCCACATTGCCATGCCACAATTCGTCTCAGAAGGATGATGATGCAACGGCAGAAAAAACCCCACCTCGTCTCCTCTTTCATCACCCCGCCCATGGCAGCATCTCATCGTCGACGTGCCACCAGCTATCTCCCTAGTAAGTGGTAGTGCCTTGGCCCGGCCCTGGACCACACCTTATTCACCTGGCCTTGATCGACTAGCACCAGCATCGTCTCCGCATATGCCTGCCAAATGACGAACTACCCGCTGCTCCCTGGCCCACGATCAACAAGCACCGCCCGCCTCATTCCCTCGTTCCATCTCCATCCGCCTCGTCGCATCTGATAAGCTTCGTACCAGCAAACACTTAAAACTGCCGCACCCGCCCCCAAACTTGCGCCGCCCATCTGGCACCTCCAACATGGCCGCCACCCCGCCTCCACCCGAGCCAGGCCCCTCCGAGCCCAGAATCCCATCGGATATACCTACCCCAACCTCCCTCTACGATGCCGCCGCAGTCGAAGCCTCGGCGCCAAGCGCAGGCAAACCTAGTCTCGCCCCCATCTCCCCCTCAAATGAAAGCCCGCCCGAGCAGTCAGAGCTACACGTCGAGACCGCCAAACCCAATGATGCCGTGGCTAATGATCAGGACGACAGCGAGACCTCCTTCCACTCCATCGAGAGCTCCTCAGATGGCGTCCAGGTGCCTCTCAACCAGGCCTTCGAGCCCAGCTCCTCTCTCCTCCTCAGTGCGCCTGCCGAGATTCTCGACCTGATCCTCGGCCACCTCTCCCCCTACGACCTCGTCTCCGTGGCCGCAACATGCCGCCAGATGCGCAGCCATGCGCTGTCCGACATGCTCTGGTACCCCTTCGTCCGGGAGAATGCCCCCGGGGCCCGTCTCCAGAGCCCGTCGCCGTTCAAATCTTATCATCAATTATTCGCAGAGTACGATCCATTGTGGTTTCTCCCTAAGCACAAAATCTGGTTCAGCGACTCCGGCCTACCTGGCAAGCTCATCCTAGTCCGGTACGACCCCAGGCGGGGATGCATCGAGGGCTACGACCTGCTCGCGGTACGGATAGAAGACATGGCCCAGCAATGGGACGCAAACCCCAGTGTCGTCATCCAACCCTTTAAATGCAGGGTCTATCTACACCTCGACAAGCCCGTCTTGCAATTCAGGATTGGCGACAGGAAGTACTCGAGGAGGCACAAGCGCAACAAGTTCTCCGAGGAGATCAACGTGCTGCTAGACGAGCGGTTCCAGCACATGTACAGCAACCTGATCTTGACCAAGCCCCTGGACGAGGAGACGGTGAACCAGAAGCGCGCCGCCGACTATCCCTATGGCCACATCTGGCCCCCGCCAACCATTCCCGCCTCCGCGCATGTTGTGTGCGACCGAACGACGAACGACAGCGAGGGTCGGCAAGAGCCTCCCAAACCCACCCAGCGATCTGAATTGTCGGACAAAACATTCCGTCTGCGGCGGTGGATGGAAATGCTGGGTACAAGCACGTCCACGCGAGCCCTCCTGGAGCGAATGGCAAGGACAGTGGGAGGCGGCGGCCCCCCCGGCACTGCCGCAAACTTCGTCCGCCCTGCTCCGATTGGGATTCACATGGGTGAGGACGTAATGACGTACTCGACGCTGGATCCGAAGCTGTACACCCCGACGCCTACCAAACCCTGGAGGGGCATTTGGGTTGGTGATTACTCCTTGCACGGGTGCGAGTTCCTCCTCTTCAACCAACCAGATGACCCGCCAGCGTCCGACGAGGAGCTTAGCCTGGTGCGTCTGGAAGGAGAGACGGATGCACATTGGGAGAAGCGACGGCTGGATGCCCGCATCTACCGCGGGCGTCTAGAGGCCATCAAGCTTACGGGCGATGCCAATGTGCCACGCGGAGAGTATACCTTTGTCGCCGAGGATATCGGCCCCGAGGGCACGATTGAGCTTCCTCCCGGTCCACCGTTTGACTACGAAGGAGCAAGGGCGGTAAAGAGCCGAGGCCATGTCGCGAATACAGGTTTTCAAAGAGGTATGTATGGGTCGATTTCTTACTTATTGCAAAGGCGTGCGGCTGACAAACTACGCATCCAGACAAGTTCATCGAGAGCCAGCTGCTGCTCCTCAGCCACGATTGCATTGCGCAGTACTGGGTCGAGTTGCACCACATCAGCTACTTTCGGAGGATTGACATAGACTTCCATTTGAACGCGGCAGGGCCGACGGTTCAGGATTTGGGTTGATAACAATTAGGTCATATGGACGCCATTGTTGCCCGACCTACCCTAACTGCCATAGACCAGTCTTTGGGGACTCACGCACAGCAATCGTCACACATATTTTAAGGGGTAGTTCTGAGATGATGCATGGATACACGAAGCGCGTTTGTTTTATGAGCGTTTGTCACGACAACGAGATAGCTACCTTGGTACTTTGATTTGATACCGGGATGGTTGCGAGCATTGCATAATGCATTGGAACTACCTTTATCCCTGTACCCAGCTGTACAAAGATAAGAATGATTAATCCTGGCCTATTAAATGAAAGAAACTAGATTCATAGATGACCGACTCCCGAGCATCGCCCCGAGCATCGTCCTCATCTATGTCTGACAGGGGTGCACCGGCGATTGACTGCAGGGATCCAGGGTAGCTAGATTGTATTACGTAGGATCCCGGTTCAATCGGCGAACGAAGTGACGGGGCGGACCCTTTCCCCAGACTTTTGCTAGCCGTAGCTCACGGCTTGGCTGCGTTAGCACAGCGGCTGTTGTTAAATACGAAGAGCTAGCTACGTATCTCGTTACGTACTTGTGTTTCTCCTATGCCTAATGCTGGGGGCGGCCAGAGACCAGCTGACCTCGGGGTTTGCCTCCATCGCGATGAAGAGGGAAGGGACTCTGGCCTCCTCCCTCTCGCCTTCTCTCCTGCTTGACTATATCTAGTATGTCTCACCTCCAATTCATCCCCTCCTACACTGTCGCCGATCCATTCTGCCGTGTAACTGCGTCTTGTCGGCACGGACTGGAAGTGACCGCCGTTATCGCATTGACTGCCTCCTGCGTTTGACCATCTACCAGACTCTTCCGCTTCTCAGTCGACATCTCTCGCCATGATCTGAATCTCCCATCTCCGTCACCTCCGTCTCCCTCCTTGTCCCCGTCCCTGCAACTCTCCTGAATGAATCGTCATCCTCCTTCACTATGCCGCCCCGATCGTATCTCCAGACATGCCAGATACTATTCCGACCAAGGCCCTTGGGGTCGCTTACACGAGCAGCGATTCCCTCTCCAAAGATATGCAACTCGTCCCAACATGCTGCTCTGTTATTGCCATTCCGGCGACTCAGTACACAGACGCCCCCAGCGAGCCAGAAGAGCCAGGCCCGACGACCACTCACTCCTTGGGTTGCCTCCGCCGGTCTTCTTGTCTCCATCGTTGCCTTCTTCACCACTCAACTACCTCCCGCATCTCTCGATGCTCCCCAAGTCCTTGACAATTCAGCCCAGACAAGCGACAGCCTACCGCGATTTCGACTCTCTGAAATCCGCAAGCACAACGGCTCCTCCCCCAACCCATGGATCGTCCACGGCACCAAAGTCTACGACATAACAGACTGGGTCCCAGCACACCCAGGAGGCGACGTGATCCTCCGAGCAGCCGGCGGATCCATTGACCGATACTGGGACATCTTCGCCATCCACAAGTCCCAGTACGTCTACGACATCCTCTCCCAGTACCTCATCGGCTACGTGGACTCGGCCGACCTCACCCCCGACGGCTCCCGCCCGGCCCAGAGCGAAGATGTCGAGGACCCCTTCTCAGACGATCCGGCCAGGCACGCCGACCTGATCACCCGCACCCTCAAGCCCAGAAACGCCGAGTCCCCGGGGTACGCCCTCGAGGCCAGCTTCCTCACGCCCAACGACCTCTTCTACGTCCGCAACCACATGTGGGTGCCCACCGTCGCCGACCCGGAGCAGCACACCCTCACCGTCGAGCTGCCCGACGGCTCGGCCAGGAAGTACACCCTCCACGACCTCAAGACCCGCTTCCCCCAGCGCACCGTCACCGCCGCCCTCCAGTGCTCCGGCAACCGCCGCTCCAACATGAGCCGCGAGTCGGGCCGCAAGGCCAACGGCCTCCCCTGGGACACGGGCGCCATCTCCAACGCCCAGTGGCACGGCGTCCTCCTCGCCGACGTCCTCGCCGACTCGGGCTTCAAGCCGGACGACGAGGTCAAGCACGTCCACTTTTCCGCCATGGAGGCCTACGCCGCCAGCATCCCCATCCGCAAGGCCGCCGACCCCCTCGGCGACGTCCTCCTCGCCTGGGGCATGAACGGCCAAGACCTCCCCCGCGACCACGGCTTCCCCCTCCGCTCCATCGTGCCGGGCCACGTCGCCGCCCGCTCCGTCAAGTGGCTCGACAAAATCACCCTCAGCGACGAGGAGAGCCCCAGCCAGTGGCAGCGCAGGGACTACAAGTGCTTCGGCCCCAACCAGACCACCAGCGTCGACTGGGACGCCGCCCCCGCCATACAGGAGATGCCCGTCCAGAGCGCCGTCACCGCCGTGAAGCTCGGGAAAGGGGAGCTTCACGGCGAGGACAGCAGCAGCAGCAGCGCATATCCCATCTCCCTCGGCGGGTACGCCTATTCGGGCGGCGGGCGGGAGATCATCCGCGTCGACGTCTCCGTCGACGGCGGGCAGACCTGGTCCCAGGCCCGGCTGCTCCCCGACTGCTCCGGCGGTGGCGGCTCGTCCCCATGCAGCGGGCACGGGTTCTGGGCCTGGAAGCGCTGGCGCTTCGAGGGAAAGGTCCCCGCCGGTGTGCTCCGGCAAAACGAGGCCCAGCAGGGCGAGGAGGGGGGTGATGATGCCAAGGGAGCAGCGAGCCGGGTCTGCACCACCGTCGTCGTCAAGGCCACCGACGAGACGTACAACACCCAGCCCGAGAGCCACGCCGCGACGTGGAATATCAGGGGCAATCTGGCCTCCGCCTGGCACCGTGTGCGGGTCTGCACTGACTGCCTGGGCCAGCAGAGGCATGATTGATCCTTCGGGACATGAAGCGAAAAGGGAAAAAGCACTTATTAGATTGTACTGCAAACGTAATTTAATGACAGATACCCCTTGTAATGATCATTCAATTAAAATTAATCACTAGCATGTCGAACTCTTTTCAACTCATTGGTATATGTGTACAGGGCGTATTCACAGAGCGGCGGAATTGACCTCGAGCACGTCTCGAGTATCGTTTGTACTGGCCTCAAAACAAAAATCTATTCCGTTTGTACCATAGCACAGACCTAAGGCGCCTTTACCTCCTATTCTTTTCCCTTTAACCTGCATACCCATCCCCAACCCGCCGACGCTGTATATCTGATAATACATAGAAGCATGCGTTAGCATATTGGTATATGCTTTAGAGTAAGAGTGTCATGGCCGAGGTATTGCAGAGGCCACCATCACGCTAGACGACGGCACTCTGGACATACATCGCCAATTCCATCCAAAACCACTCGCAGAATCCATCCGATTAGTCTCCTAACGAGAGATTGGCCCTATTCTTCATCAACATCCGAGGGCGCCTAGGGAAGTCGAGGTGGCGGCAGCCTGGCTGACGCATTATGAATCTACAACTCATCGTCACTGCCATTATCGGAGTAATATTCAAACTCGTTCGGCACGTTGGCATCCTCGTCATCGTCGTCATCCTCCAATCCAGGGACATAGGCAGCTCCCGTCGCGCCTGGGGCTCCAGGGGTAGAGGGAAGATCTAATAAGCTGGCCAAAGGCGAATTCCGCCCCTGTGCATTTCGAAGGATCTGGTCCACCATCGAGTTGCCAGTCGAGCCACGGCCTGGGTCCACCAGTCCGTCGAGGATGGATCGGCCGCCTCCTCGTCCGCCCCGCTGGGTACCAGCTCCCGCAACGGGTGCCCGCTCTGTTGTGACCTTCTTCAGCTTCTCCTCAAGCAAGGTCTTGGGCTCATCGGGCTGTGTGTCGTCAAGTAAAAGAGGTCCGCCGGTAGGCTTTAGACAATGAACGTTAGCTTTCGATAGATAAAACCGGTGGGGTTAGAGCAACTTACCTTCTTGACGGGCTTATACCTGCCAGCCGGGAAGCTAATGTACTTGAGCTGGCCAGGGAGAACACGGGTCATGTTTTCAATCTCAAACCCGACCTTCTCCTTTTCAGGCTTCTTCTTGGACTCGGCAGGGCTAGACTCCTTATCGTCGCCACTCTTCTTCTCCTTGTCTTCCTTGTCTTCCTTCTCTTCCTTTTCGCCTTCGTCCTTCTTCTTATCCTCGGATACATCCATGGCGTCCACAGAAGGTCTGGCTGGAGCGGAGTCGATGTCCATGCTCTCGCGGCGTTGAGCCTTCTCCTTCTTCTGGGCCCGTCGCTTGGCCTGAGCAGTTGTCGACAGAATGGCGGTTGCAATCAAAGCCGGGCCCTCTTCGGCCTTGACCTCTTGCTCTGGGGGATACTCAAAGAGGCTCTGGCGAGTGGCGCAGTGGAACTTGAAATCAGGAATTTCGAGGTTGTGATCCAGTCCAATGATTGAAGTGGGCGAGAAGCTCAGGGACAAGAAGTGGGTGAAGGGGAACCAGTACCAGTATTGCGTGAAGACGGCCATGCCAACGATTCCAGCCATGTTGAGGTTACCTGTTTGAGTTTGGAGGCCAATTGTGCAGTTGCGACCACCGGCATCGATGATACCCAGGGCCAGGGCAGCACCAAATTTGGTCATGGCATCCTCGTGACGGTCCCCAACAACCTTCTTCAAAGTCTTGCGGATAGATGCGACCTTGGGGTTCATCACCTCGTTCTGCTGAACTAGAATCATTGCAAGGGAGATGAGAGCTCCCTGTCGCACAAAGTCGGTTGGGTCCTTCATCATCGGCTCCAAGAGATCAATGGCTTCATCGAGACCGGTTCCAGCGCAGGCGATACCCAGAGCCATAGCAGATCCATACCGCACGTGGGGGTTGTATGACTCGGAAAGAAGCTCAACCATGCGAGGGACACTGCCGGGCTTGCGGAAGAGGATGAAACCCAAACTCATCACAGCAATACGACGAACATCGTCGCTCACATCACTGACGGCAACGTGGAGGAGCTTACGAACGGCCTTGTTGCTTCCGGTACCACAGTAGGCCAAGGCAACTGTAAGGATACCACCATATCGTAGAGTTGGGTCGGGGTCGTTTAGCAGACCCTCAATCAAGACATCGGCTCCTTCCTGACGGCCGTACATGATGAGAGCCATACCAATAGACACACCGCGGACAATCTTCTCATGAGTTGTCTCGTGGGCGTATGTGATCATGTCCTCGATGGCCTTGACATTGCCAGTACCTAGCATAATGAGACCCATGGATAGACCGACAGCCTCGCCGTTGAGTGCCGAGTCCTGGAACAGGATGTCCCTGAGCTTCTCGAAAATGCCGATGTCACCAGTCGCCATTCCTGCAATGCCCAAGCCAAGAGCACCACCATGCTGCAAGACCTCATCTTCAGCGTTGTTGAATTGGGTCTTGAGGTACTCGAGAGCACCAGCACCATGGTTAGCATGGATCAAACCATAGGCATACAGAGCACCACCCTGACTATAAACGGAGCCGCTGCCCAACCCACCGGCTCTAGGGAGGTAGGGTTCCAGAAGCTTTCGTGATTGCTTCAGATTGCCTCTGTGCATGACACCCAGGGCAGCAGTCGCGGTGAACTTAGACCAGTTCACAGCCTTGCCAAGCCAGTCGAGGTTGTCACGGAAAAACTTGTCGTTCGTAGTGCCCTGGTTCATGAAGGCATTGCAGAATGTGACAGCACTGTGGAAAATAGAGCTACGGCCTTCGAGGCTGTCGCGGACCTTTGTCAAAATGCTGAGGTCGGTTCGGTTGTTGCGGTACAGGAACTCCAGGTTGAGTTGGATTGTCTTAGAACCATCCAAAATGGAGCGAATGTTGCGCCAGACTTTAGCAACCTCCTCGGGAAGCTTGTCCTCGTCCTCGTCCTCGTCCTCGTCGTCGTTTTCCTCCTTGAGAAGAGGCTCAGTCTCGGCATCCTTGGCTTCGGTGGCCTTGGCAGGCTTTGCGGGAGCCGCCTCGCTGGGGTCGGGACCAGGGGATGGGAGTGAGGCCAAGACCTTGCCCAGAAATTCCTGTGTTCCATTGTCATAGAGGTCGAAAGCGATCTGGTAGGCATTTGCTATCGAGGTACGATCGCCGTTATCGACCAGGGTCTGCAGCATGCGAGACGCTTCCTCGTCGGAGTTGAGGTATACGACGCACTTGGCGATGGCAAAATAGTCGGGGTTGGGAATCTCGTTTAATAGGTCTAAGACCAGACGTAAGATTTCGTGGCGGAAGCTACGTTCTTGGACAATATCCATGCAGATACTGAGCGTATACTCCATCAACTCTTCAGCCGGCCCGGGGGTTCCGTCTTGCGCCTTGTTCTTGGAGCGAGCAGCATCCTCGCTAGCGCGCTTAATGACACTGCGAAGAACCTGAAGATTCCTGGCCTCGATGGCGATACCAACCACTTGTCTGTAGCGGCCCTGCTTGAGGCAGCTCTCGAAAAGGCGCTCGATGACTCTTTGCAGGGCAGACTCGGTAGCTTGGTCTGGGAGGTTGGCAACGGAGCCAGAACGCCCGTTCTTTCCAATGGGCTGGAAGGTGGCGCCGAGAACGGATTCATCAATAGAATCACGAGAGAGAAGAGACTTGGGAGGAAGTGTCGTCTGGGAGAAAGGGGTGGTGGGTGAGGTGACAGCACCATCAGGAACATTGGAGAAGGTGGTCGCAAGCTCAGGAAGCTCGGTGCTCTTGGCGGGTTTGGGGCCAGGGTTCTTCGCGGCGGATGTAGCAATGTACTGGTCGACGCACTTGGAGATGATGGTCTCCTCGAATTCGCCGTGCGCATCAAGCTTGAACAGGTCGCCTGCAGCGAGGGCAAACACCATGCTGTCATTGTAGGCTTGGAGATGGTAGTAGACCTTGGCAAGAACCAGGGCGGCTAGCTGTCGCTCGGGGAAGGATTCATCTTCGTAAAGGGCCTCGCTGCACGCAGAAAGTTAGTTTGGACGGTTACTCGGATGGGAGGGAGGACTCATCATACATCTGACTCAAGGCCCCAGCAACCTCTGTCCAAACGGTGTCGATGTCATCGTTCAGGGTCTGAAGAGCGAAGACTCTGAGCTCAGGCTCCTCCTCGGCAAGGAATGCCAGGACACCTGTGGCAGAAACCAGCCCAGGCATTGTGTTGCGAGTGCGGCGATCGTTGTGGAATGCCACAGAACGAGCTACTGATCGGAGAATCGTCGAATTAAAACAAGAGATGGGAGGGAGAAACCGGCCACAGCGGTGTGGCAGTATAGACGATCAGAGAGTAAGCTCTCCAGGTGGGTGAGGTATTGAGGGTGAAGCGGATGGATGCAAGGGAACAGGAGTGATGATGCTTGTGTGGTTTCGACGACGACCAAGGAAGGTACTGCCTGCAGCTGATCCACGTCAGGCACAGCTGCCTTCGCCGTCTTGCAACACGCTGGACCAATCAACGGGCATGAGATACCAGAGCGGAGACCCATGGCGGATGCCGGCGTATGCTGACTAAGACTGGTCCAGCTGGCTGTGGGCAAGGACGGCTCATGTCACGTGACGACGTGAGTCTGGGTGCTTAGGTTAGCAGGCAGGAGTCAGAACTTTTTTGATCGGCCACATTGGCATTGGCATCATCATCTCATCTCGGGGTAATACCGTAATATCATATTTCCCGTGTGGATATCGCAGGCGGGCCTCACCGAGCACTAAGCCAGGTGAGCGATAAGCAGTCGCAGAGCTAGGGCTCGGGTTCGGGAAGGCAGGATGCATGCAGGGCATCGAGACTGGGCCAGCTGCCACAGGTCCCGGTGCTGACGCACGAGCCTCCTGGTAGCTGCAGCAGCCGTGGTTGGGCGTCGGGAGATGGCAGGGCAGGCATCAGCTCAGATTACGGATGCAGCAGCCCATGAAGCAGTAGCCAGCAGTCTCCGGCACGATGCTGCCATCTGTGGTCTCGCCAGACCAGACAAGCAAATGGTACATGCTGTCACTGTAGATCTTAGAAACCCAGTTATAGATACTAAGCCCGTAACTAGGATGGAAACGGACGACGGCCTGCACGACGCGGCTGTGTGCCTTCCCACCTAGCAGCTACCAATGTGCAGTAGTGGCCCAAAAAAAGTTAAGTTGCCCAATGAGTCGGAAGTCCAGCTTCGATCGCGATTGTGTCCTCAACCTCCATCAACATACTCGACGGCCAACACGTCCCATCAGGACCATGGGATCCCGCCGCCAGTAGGCCTCCGCTGCACCGCACCCCCCTTCCATTGTTCTTCCCAATGTCGTAGCTGTCTCTTCCAGCGTCTTCAGCGTTCTTCCAATCCATCCCTGGGCGCTCACTGCAGCACCAGGCGCATCTCCTCTTCTTTGTGCGGTAGCTGGTCTCAGCGCGACAATGCCTATTTGCGACCCGAATCTTCTTGCATCGCCCGCGCGCTCGACCTCGATCTGCTCCTCAGCTGGAGCCCGGCCTTCCATTTAATCCTGGTCTCGAGCTTGTCTTGGACCTCGACCTCGACATCCACCGCGTCACGACGTAGCAGACGCAAGCAGATGGGCCCGTCATCTTTCTTTTCTTCTGGCCAAGCATCGACTCCGACCAGCTTTTTGCCCCGTATTGTTTTGTAACCTGCGCGATTGGCCCATTCATCTCGCACCATGGATCTCCGTTCAGTTCTGAATAATTCTGACAACGGCGATCGCGGCCGCCAGCCCGACCGCGATCGTGCGCCACCCGCCCAGGCGCCTCCAACTCCTCAGCAGCAGCAGCAGCAGCAGCACCCGCACGCCCAGCTTCACCTCCAGCAGAGTCCTACCCAGTACCATTATCGAAGCGAGTACGGCCATCCAGCTCAACCGCATCGTTCGCCCGGCAAGCCTCCCGTGCAGGACTACCCGCATCATCCTGGGCAGCACCCTCAGCACCACGCATCACAAGGCGCCTCGTACCCATCTCACCCACAATCACCTTATCAGGTGGCCGCCTCGTACCCGAATCGACCTCCTCCGCCTCCTCCTCTCCAGCCTACCAACTCCTTCCACGACCCTCGATCGCCTATGCCGGCTCCATCGCCGACTGCCTACCGAGCAGCATCGACCCCTACAGCCTCAAGCTCGACGGCACGAGGATATCCATTCCCACCCACTCATGGACCACCGAGCGAAATGACAAGCCCAAGCATGCGGCAACAAACACATCTGCCTCCGCAATATCAGCATTCCCAGCCGCCGCTGCAACGGCAAGACAGCTATTCCCATGGTCCTGGGCCTGGGCAGTACCATTCCGTAACTGTAATTTCGCAGACTCCACCGGTTGCCGCGCCTGGTGGCCCTCATTCTTTTATCCATCAACGCTCCCAATCTGCTCAATCGACTCCCACTCCAACATCAGCACATAGCCAGCACCATTATGGCCCGCCTCCCATCCACGGAAGCCCCGTGAGCGCCCACCAGATTCCGCCGTCTGCTGAATATAGTCGTCAGCAGTCCCAACCCGCGACTCCCCTTGGTCCACCTCTACCAGTCGCGCTTGGGCAACCTGGTCCTCCTCCAGGTTCCTTCCCTCCATCTGGACCACAATCTCAGCCACAGACCCAACCCTCAAGCCCATATCAACAGAGAACACCCTCGGTGCCGGTAGCCTCTCCTGGGCAAACAAAATCTTCACCGCCACAGCCACAAGCCCGGTCACAAGAGCCACCGCACCCATCTGTCCAACATATCCCCGGCACAAACGATACACATAATGCCCTCCGGACCGGTGAATCACCTGCCATTGATCACCATCGCAGACCAACATCTATTCACGATCGAGAGCACAGCCTGTCGGTGAGCCCCAAAACGCGAGTGCCGTCCTTACATAGCAACTCGGAGCGCAACTCTATTTCGCTTCCAGTGAAGATGATGATCGACACCGAGCCCACAACGACGCCGGCGAAGCGGAAGCTTGACGACAGAGATCTGAGTCCCCAGGAGCTTGAGCATAAAGACACCAGACCACCTCCAGGCGAAATCAACGGGAAACATGTACCTGGAAAATCTCTTGCATTACCAGCCGCACCCAAGACGCAATCTCCAGCCGAACGACGGAAAAAAAGAGCTAATTGGACCGAGAAACCCATTTGGGCTCAGAGCATCCGTAGCCTGGGCAAGAACCTGCCACAAAACGCCAACTTTGTGCTTCATGAAAGAGCTCACAACCATGTGAATGGAGCATCTAAAGATGGAGCTCCCAAGACTCCCGAAGTCGTGAAGTCTCAGCCTCCTCGTCATTCCCAGACGACTACGGCCCCCCCTTCTCCTGGCCCCCAAGATATCCTCGGAGCTTGGGAGCATTCTATCACAGGAGTGGAGCCAATGGAAGAAATACCACGCGTGATCGCAGATTTCCTTTTTGTCAACATTGTTGGAGCTTCCGACATACAAGAGATAACGAACCGCGGCATAAAGTTTGAGATTGAGGCCAAGTTGGGCACTCTGATTGACAAAGACACAAATCACCGGGTCGATCGTTTTCTTGCATCCGAGGCCATTTTGGAAAGCAACAATCGAACAGCATTTAGGAGTAGCATGACCGAAGTTCGTACATTTCTGCTTTGGCCTAGAATTCAAAACTGCGGGTTTGCTAACTACACATAGGCACAGCACAAGGCTTTCAATGAGTTTCTCAACCAGACCGTCATCGAAACCGACCCTCGCAACCCCAACACTGGCAAGCAGCGAGTTCAGGTTCACTATAAGCATCGTCGTGAAATCGATAGCTTCGTCGAACTTCCGCGTGAGCTTCAGGATGAGCTTCCCGGTTGTATGCTTTCTCGCCTTGGTCGTAAGAATGTGCGGGCTCGGATCACACATGACCAAAAGACCGGACAGATTTTAAATACCATTGTGAAGGCGCGTGTTGCCGACATCGACCTTCATATGCCGACATGTCCTATGGATTGCCGCATCAGTGTCAATCTTGAAATGGATTGGCGCGGCTCTACGAAAGAACTAGAGCAGCTTGCTGCAAGCCAAACAGGAAGGCAACCCAACAGAAACAAGGACCGACTAAGTTATACTCACGGCCACTACCAGGTCGATCTGACTCAGGTCACTCAACAGGTTAATTTACCTGGAGTAAGTTGACCTTTTCGAATCATTTTAACAAATGATGATACTAACTTTGGGCAGGGCGCAACTCGTTCCGAAAAGGAGCACGAGCTTGAGATCGAGATATCACCCGATGTTCTCGTTGAACAAGGTCAGAGAGCCATGAATAATTCGCCACATCGGTATGAGGAACTAGTCAAGGGTTTTTTGAACAACGTGAGAATCCTAGCGCGCAAGGCTCGCGATTTCCCATAAGCTATCATTCTATCATACGAAGCGTCCAAGGGTTAAGGCCCTCATGCCCATCCCTTTTATCAGAGCTTCCATTAACTGGTTTCGGGTCCCTTTCTTTCCTTTGTCTTTTTCTTCCTCTCATTGATGAATGGGCGACTGGAGAGGTGGCGTTAGTATTCTTATTCTCCTAACTGTAATGAATGTTTCTTAGCTTTTGGTGGGACAAAGAACAAAAAGAGATTGGAGAGGAGCTGCTGGGTTATTGGATTTTATTTGGATTCTACCCTCGATCTTGAATCTCATTTCAGTTGAGTGATATTCAAGACTCTCGAGACGCCGGCCGCGGACCACTCCACAGCGTCATGTTGAATTTATCTTGGGTTTGAATTTGGAGGGGCGACGGTGCTTTTTGGGACAAAAGGAGGACACAACAAAGCTACCTAAGAGTACTTATGTTAATTTGTATATTGTGACGACATGAAATGCTAACTACTTGTTCTTTCGTCAATCATTGGACGCTGTCTCTGTGATATATCAATTGGGTAAGCCGGACAGTGATAACGTTATAGACGGTCATTTTCTGATATGACATTATACAAGGGTTGACGTGAAATTATGTTCATACCTACCAGGTACTTGTATAAGAAACTAGGCATGGCCCAAGAAAAATATAGAAGGGCATTTTCGCAATGTGATAGCATCAATTTGAATTAGAACGTGCTACTCTAGGGTAGGCACGGATGAACGGTGCCCTCGGGCCACTGGATGTCGAGGATTAATCAAGGAAATTGATTGGTTTATTGTCTAGACTGAAATCTGAGCCTGCTTTTTAGATACGTATCCCTCCCAGACCTTGCCAATATCATTCTTGTAAATGAAGTCCTTATCCCCGAGGAGGAAATGGTCAATCTTTAGCTGAAGCTTTTCGTCCAATGTTGACACTTTCGCCTGTGCTTGTTGCAGATTCACCTTGACCTCGTCGAGATGGACGTACCTGGGCAATCATGTCAACTTGAGTGGCTAAAGGGGGAGTCTCAAGGGTGTTTGCACTTACATCTTCTCGTAATACGGCGCTCTGATCTGCTCAAAGATCTCCAGAGCGTCGCGGATCTGGTGTGGCGAGCCCTTGGTGTATTGGAGCGCCTGGGCAAGGATCCAGCCGTCCTCCATGGCGAAAGTAGCACCAGATCCAAAGGCACCTGCGAAAGAAAAACAATGTTAGAAATATGAGAATCTAGGGGCGAGGGAGAGGGTTCTTACCTGACAGCGGGTGGCTGGCATCACCAATCAGCACTACCTTGTCCCATGCTGTCAACGTTTCCAGACGAGGGCCTGCGAACGAGGCGAACTCTCTCCATTGGCCCTCGGGAACAACGGCAACAGCATCTCTAATGCGTTGGTCGAATTTCTGGGTAGGAGTCAACATTAACTCATGTCTATTCCAGCTGGCTCATTGCTCACCTCGACTCGTGATGCCACCTTCTCGTTGGTGGCAGGGACGCCCCATACAACCGTCTCCCCAGGAACGTGAGGCTCATGATAGGACCGGACGGTGATTTCGAAGTAGGGGTCGGAGGTCTCTGAGAGATCGTCCACGTCGGAGAAGTACACATGGCCTGTCTCTCCCCACCACCAGCCGGTTGCGTGCGTCACGTCCGGAAGATGATCCAGCGACGATCTGGGGACAAGAGTACGCCACTGAGTGTCGCCGGTGAATTTGAGCGGGTGGTCAGGGAAAAGAGTCCGTCGTGTGATCTGCATAGGGGAGTTTTAGTCAACACAGGGGCAAAGTCGATTTGAGTTGGCCATTAGGTGTATATACGAACAGATCGGATTCCATCGGCGCCTACTAACAGGTCGACTACTGTTTCTGTCCCATCTTTGAATTGCAGCCGTACTTTTCCATTATCCAGATTCTCCAGGGAGATCAATTTCTTGCTAAACTGGATGAGCCCTTTAGGTACTTGGGAGAGCAGCGCTGACTGGAGCCGAACCCGACGAGCTCTTACTGAGCCACGATTGTCTGCGTCCGAGTTCTCTGGAAACCTCGTGACGTGCAAGATCTTGCCAGTGAAGGCATTTCTATCAAAATTAGTTATTTTTTCCCATGTCGAAATTGTATGAAACCTCTGGTTGGTTCATTCCAAACCTTTGGTGAGTGTTCTTCTTGGATCCGCCTTTGACCAACTGGCCAGCTCCCAAGATATCGAGTACTTTCCAAGCGTTGGTGCTCAGACTAAGCCCGGCCCCGGCTTCGCGAGGCTCTGAATTCTGCTCATAGAGCGTCACATGGACAAAGGGCAACTTTGACAAGGCGATCGCCGTGCCAAGTCCGCCAGGACCGCCGCCGACGATGGCAATCTCGATGGGTGCGGGCTCGACGTTGGGCCCCATGGTGAAATTACTTGGCGAAACACTGGATCAGAAGTGAAAGGGCTGTCTCAGAGAAAAACGAATAACAATTGGGAATAGTTTCATTTCATCTCATCTCTTATCTAGCCACACGTGCCGCATCATGCAGGGCCATCTCTCCCACCCGGCGAACAGCTGCAACACGATAAGGCCACAATATTGGAGGCGCAATGCCGGAATCTGATGGCGAGCTCAGGGCCCGTGTTAGATGATTGGCCTGCCTCGGGGTTCTCTGGGGAAATACCGGGGCAGAGCCTCGCGCCATCGTGCGGCACAGGCCGAGTTATGCGGGCTCCGGTGTCGGGAGATTCGATGAGACGAGTGGGATGAGAGGGATTGGGGGACGGCTGTGAGCGTCAGTTGAGTTCACAGCTTATATATGATTTGGCGGGAACCTCATTAACTTGTGCTGGCTGCAGGAGTTGTGAAGGCGTGGGTAATCGATGAGTGACTCAACCCTAAACATGGGATATCTCACCACGGCATTCACACACCCCATAAAGAGAGCCTGTCTCTTCACAAGATCATCTGAGCAATGTTTATTAATCCGTAACTCCGCCGTCTGCAAAACACAGGCCGTTGACCTGCATAAATGGCCCGTTTCGTCGGTAAGGCCCGGGCTTTAGTCCTTGCCATTGGATGACGCGATATATAGCACAAAGGCGTCATCCTCGTTCGCTCCCACAATCCGCCGGTAACCAATGAACTCGGCCCAACAGCCAATTCAATGGATACAAATCAAATCCCTTCACTCACTGTGGTATCTTGACATTGGGATCATGCAATTTGAGTGAATTATTGTGCTGCGCTTTTGTGTGACGGAGCTGGCTGGTATTTATAAGCGGGTGGTGTACTTGGGAACCGGACCATCGTGTAGAAAGGTCGTGTGCTGGTCAGAGAGTTAATTCTTACTCAATACAATCATAATTCAAAATGCCTTCTGCAGCAAATCGTCGTGTAGGTGTCATCGGAGCTGGCGTTTCCGGTGTCGTGACGGCCGCTCACCTGCTCGCCGAGGGGCTGCATGTGACCGTGTTTGAGCGAGCACCGGTAGCAGGAGGCGTATGGGTTTGGGAATCCAGAGTACCGCACGAGCCTACCTATCCGTCAGCAAAGCCGTCCGTCGCGGAGTCGACTTTCTTCGAGGCCGCAACAAACGGCGAGAAGACGGCGTGGCTCTCAGAACCCACGTGAGTGTGGCCCAAGGAGAGAACGGAAAGATGACAATTATATAATTATTTTTATATCTAACCAATTTTATAGCCCTGCATACGATAGCTTGAAGAATAATGTTCCAACGGAGTTGTTAGAAACAACCCTCAATCCGTTGAAACCTGGCACAGAGTCGTTCGTGCTCCACAACGTCCTCAAAGATTACATCCAGGACACGGCAGAAAAGACTGGAGTGACCAAGAGCACACAGTTCAACACCAGAGTGGAACACGTCTTTAAGACTGGAGATAAGTGGAAGCTCGTATCGTCGACGTGGGATGAAGCCAAGGGGGAAGCAGTATCCAAGGAATGGGTATGTATCTAACGCCGAGAAACCCCTTTGATTTACGATGCTGACCGCGCAAAGTCTTTTGATTCGGTTATTGTAGCCTCTGGGCATTACCACGCACCAAGAGTCCCAAACATTCGCGGCCTGTCGGAGTGGAAGAGCAAATTCCCATCAAGGATTCAGCACTCCAAGAGCTACAGAAACGCCAATGGATACGAGAACCAGGTATTTGGCCCGTGAAATCCTCATTCCGCAAACAAACCACTGATTTCTTGCTAGAACGTACTCGTTATCGGAGGCAGCGCATCATCACTCGACGCCGTCAAGGAGATTGTCCCAGTAGCGAAGAAAGTATGGCAGTCCACCAGAGGCGGCGCCTTTGACCTCCCTGTCGCTGTATTGCCAGATGAAGTGGAGAGGATCGGAGAAGTCGTCGAATTCCACCCCCCTGGACAGGACTCGGCTGAAGGATCGATTGGCAACGCAACTCTGGCAGACGGCACTGTTATCAAAGACATCGACAGGATCGTCGTGGCAACCGGATACCAGTTTTCGCTCCCCTTTTTAGTCGAGTACCACCGAGATGATGTGAAAGCCCCCGACGCAGACGAGAAGGTGCTGGTTACAGACGGCACTCAGCTTCACAACCTCCACCAAGATATTTTCTACATCCCTGATCCCACTTTAATCTTCATCGGCGTGCCGTTTTACACGGCGACCTTCTCCTTCTTCGAGTTCCAGGCTATCGCCGCCGCCGCTTTCCTGTCAGGAAAGGCTAAGCTCCCGTCAGTGGAAGCTCAAATGGCTGAATATAGCGAAAGAGTCAAGGCAAAGGGCTTCGGCAAGAAATTCCACGCCAGGCTTGGGGAGGATCTGGAATATGCCGCGGGGTTGATGAAATGGGTCAACGAGGGGCGAGACCCGGCAGACAGGAAGCCAGATGGGTATTCGGAGAAGTGGATTGCTGATAGGGAAAGACTGCGGCATAACCCCGACCCGAAGAACTCTTTGTTTGAGAAGACCAAGATTTAGATTCAAATAGATGTAGTGAGCGATTGTCTCTAATGTATATTCAGATCTAGAGAAAGAGGCGAGAGCGCATTGTATTTGAGTATACGAAATGAAAACACCAACTAGTAGAATAAGGAATATAAATATAACCAGTCATAAACTAGGTGATTGTACACATTTAAAAAGGCAAACATATTACCTTGGGAGTTGGCTGTTCTAAAACAAGCAGACCGGCTCGTCGCCAGTTAGTCCATTCGCCTCCAGCCTCTTGGCCCTACCTTGCAGGAATACTCTGTACGCCTCCTTCGGGACCTTGTTGTCCTTGTCAGCCCATATCTGATAATTGGTGTCCTCCCAAACCTTCAGCTGCTCCAGGAAATTCACGTTCGGGTTAACGTTCCGCCTTCTCTTGACGTCGCGCAGCACCTGCCCCATCGAATCGCCGCGCTTCCTCATTAGGTACGCAATCATCACGGTGGCGGAGCGTGAGACGCCCATCTGGCAATGGATGAGGACTTGTGGAAACACCTCGACGTTGGGATTACGCTCCAGCTGATCAACCGAGCCAATGCGGTTCGCCGGGGGTAGGATCCGCGCAGGTTCAGGCGGCCTGGCTAGATGCCAATCAATGAAGTCACATATCTCCTCCAGGTGAACCAAGAGATCCTGCGTCAGGTTGTCTAGCGCCGGGATGAAAAGATGATGCTCGGGGGGCACCAGCATCTCATATTGGGGCCACCGCCACCTGTGGTCTCTCGCATTGGTGACTGACACGACAGCAGTGATGTTGTGGAGGTGGATGGTTCGGTAGTCACGGGCCGCGATCCAATCTGAGAGGTAGAGGCCGTCGTCAATGTGAGAGATGTGCACCCTGGTTCTGGACTCAAAGAAGGGCCTCAGCGCTTCAGCAGCCAGAGCTGGCTTGAACATTTCCATCGCTGCTGAGACGATGTAGGGGGCAACAGAAAGTAGAGGAAAGGGTCGACTGGAGGTTTTCTGTCCCTCGTTTCCTGAAGTTGGAGTCGGTCAGCATATGTTAATAAAACTACTGTTGACTTAAGGAATTGGGTTCATTTTGGCCAATGATGGAATCGATATGGGTTGGGAGATGATGAATGTAGATATGCTTCGCGATGAATGGAATGATGAGTTGATAAAAAGGAGCCACTGACGTCTTGGTTCTCCAACAATTGGAGAGCTCTAAGGTTTAGTTAGGTGCACCAACTCTCATCCAAGGTTGTTAATTAGGAGGGAAGCACTAATCGGCAAGGAATACTACCGAGTCATACCATGCACAGGGTTTGTGGCCAGTGAAGCTTATTCCTGCCACCGGCATTTCGACGAGAACAATGCCATGCGATGTTGACCTCACTTCATTGCACGGGCAGGGAGAAGAGATGCAGAAGGTAAAGGATTAATTGTTTCGGGTATCATTACATATACATTTTCACCTATGAACGAAAACTCAGAAGACGTCTCGTAGTTTGCCAGGATTGAACCAAACGAATCCAACGTCACACTCAAGTCTGCTTCTCAGCCTTGATGCTGGCGCTCGAGCTTCCGCCAGCGGTGTTGATCTCATCGCTATGGGTGCGTGGGGAAGACTCTTCCTTGCGGGCAGGGACGGTATCGGTGGTTGTGGCGGTGACAGCCTCGACATTGGTCACGCTGAGGGCATCGTCATCAGTCTCCTCAGGCAGGATGAGGTTGAGAATCATGCAGGTAACAGCGCAGACGGCGAAACCAGTCGACATGATGAGCGAGATGGCATCGAGGAAGCCCGTAAGAGACTTGTTGTCGCCCTTGTAGGAGAAGATCTTGTTGAAGTACTTGGGGACAAGGGTTGCACTGTATCCGAGAGCGAGACCGGCCGTGAGAATGAATCGAGATCGGCGGTTGAAGGGGTTCCGGGGTCGAGCAATAATGGCCATGCCGGAGACGGCAACGGCGCAGAAGAGGAACGTGGTCATTCCACCGAGGACTGGGGAGGGAATCGCGACGAGGGAAGCAGCAAACTTGGCAAAGATGCCCATGATGACGAGGAAGAAGCAGCACATGTAGCCAGCCTTGCGGTTGGCGCAGCGAGTGAGGGCAATGACACCGTTGTTTTGAGCAAAGCAAGACATGGGAGTCATGGTCATAAGGGCCGCCAAGCAGCCGGCGATACCATCAGCGAGGATACCACCCTGGATGCGGGATTCGTAGACCTTTCCGTCGACTTCGAGGCGCGACACATCACAGGTGGCCGTGATATCGCCAATAGCTTCGGTAGCGAGAATGATATAGACAGCAATGATGGGCAAGACCAGAGGCCCATAGACACTGAGAGGGAATGTCTTGACCCAGATGAAGGAGGCAACGGGAGCACGGTCAATGCTGGAACGGTCAAAGTAGCCAGTGGCAGCGGCAATGATGCAGCCAACCAGGAGGCCAACGACGACAGAAGTAGACTTCATGATGGGGGAGCCGAATCGTTCGCAGAGAATGATTGTGACGAAGACGGAGAATCCCAAACCAAGATACTCAGGCGAACCCCAGGGAAGAGCATGAGGAGCGTTGATGGTGGGGCACTTGGCGAAGATGCCGACAGCTGTATCGGCACTGGAGCAGGGACCGGTTCCACCCATCCAGTTGTTGAATCCGCTCTGGATGAGCTTGACACCGATGAGCATGACGGTGGGGCCGGTGACGATGGGAGGGAACATGCGCAGCAACACACGAGGCGGGATGAAGGCCATGAGGATTTCGACGAGGGCACAGACAGCGCAGGTACCGAGAAGGGCACCGTATCCCTCAGGGCAAGGGAGCTTGGCTCCAGTGGCTGAGTCTGTCGGACAGAAGCCATTGGCGTACATCTGGGACAGCGCTCCTTGACCAATGTTGATGATTGTGAAAGAGACACCAACCACTGAGAGTAAACCAGTGCCAATATAGTAACTACATCCATTAGTTTGCGTGTTCAAGAGAGGGCACAACAGAGAAGCAATGTGAAGTTGGGTAGCTTACGGAGTTTTCCAGATATGGAATCGAGTAATCTGTACCGCAGACAGGATGCCAGAGACCAGCAAGGCGGTAGACACTAAGTACTGTTGCTGGTCTTGGCTCAGGTTGGCTCCGGATGATCCAGCGAGAAGCAGAGGCGGCGTGATGACACCTGCCAGCATGGCCAATGCGTGCTGGAAACCCAGCAACATGGCGAGGAACACGGGCATATTATCATTGAGACCAAAGAAGGGCGAAGCAGTGCTAACGCCCTTGCGTCCCATGAAGGGGAGGTTTGGCCGGAACAGAGCGGCATAATCATAGTCGCCTACCAAGCCATCTCGAGTGGTAACGGAACGGATAATGCGCTTGAGGATGGGCTTCTTCTCAGGAGCCCCTGGAAGGGTAGCTGACAAAGGCTCGTCCATTATAGATAAAAGGTTGAGGTTCTGCAGGGGGTGTAGAAACGCTAACAGAATTGGCTCAATCCCAAACTAGGGAACTAAGAAGAACTGGCTGGAATGGCGCGGCGGTTATTGACACGGCGAACCTGCTGAAGCCACGTGCGGAGGTGGTGTGGAGGAGTGTGAGTGTGATTGTGTGCGAGTCTGCGTTCCGTTTATGTGTGCGCGGGCGACGGTGAGCGGGTGAGCTTCAGGGATCACAGAACGGAGATAATGGCAAATTGGACAGGGCGGTATGACGATGATTACTGCAGCGAGTTGTCGGGGTATGTTGCAACGGGGATCACTTATAGGACTGGCCTGACAACCCCGGATGAGAGAGGAGATGATGCTGAGCGACAACGGAAACAGCACATCTGAGGTGACGATCTCGCAGAGTTTTATAAAATAATCAGGTTCGGAGTCTCTTGGCAATTCCAAACTCTGGCCGGCGGTTCACGAGTCGCGATAACGCTCGGCCGGCACCCCCAGCGATCACTCTCAGAAGCAAATACTTTTCCCATTATTCACACTCGAAGCTTATCAGTGGGGCACCTCACACTCTCCCCAGTCTGGTCCGACTTTGGCTCTGCGCTAACGCGGTTTCTCAGAGAAGTGTGTCAATCGCGTGGTATCCGCGGTGGGCATCTCTCTTATCTCTGAGCCCCAGTCCCCAAGCGTCCAATTCGGGGTGGCAGCCCTGCTCCCGCATGGTCTGGGGTGAGAAGGGATGCTGGATCTGGGTGATGTGCCCCAGCTCCACAGGACGAGCTGGATATTACTCGATTGCATTACTCCCACGCGGGCGTACGCATGAGACGACCCCCCAGGGCAGCCAACTGCCAGGCATCTCCAAGGCTTGGAACCGCATCGTAAGGAGCCTCCCTCTCGGCTGGCCTCTGATAAGATAGCCGGCTGAAGCCCCATCACTATCGTTTTGCTGTGGGGGAATCACAGCTGGAACCCATCGCTATCTCTGTCAATGGTGTACTGGAGACCGGTGCGCGCCGCCAGCCAGCCCTCAGAGAGCACTTGGCTCGTAGGAGTTCGCCGGCATACGAAATGAGTAGCTGGAACTATCAATCGATCGACCCAGCTGGGCGGGATGCTGCATGAGATAAGTGAGTCGACCGACGAGAGTACGGAAATAGCTTGGCGAGCATGAGTGAATCCCAGCTAGCTCGCCAATAGATGCATCCTCGTGGGATTCTCTGTTCTTGATTAGCATGTGTCTCCAATGTGCATGATAAACATGATTGTCGAGGCCTAGGACTCCAGATCGGCCTCGCCGTCGTCCACTTCAGCATCTGCAAGAGAGCTGCAGGATGATCATTGCAGGGAGCGGAGAGCTCCCCGGTGACTATATCGGGCACTCTGTGGTATCGGCTATGATATCGATCATCGATTGATATCGGATTCCGACGTAAGAAACGGGAGACAAATATGAGTGTTCAGCTCGTGCTGCAATGGAGGGCGCCGTGAGCGGTTGTGGCCGAACATGACGACGATGTGGTTGCGTGAAAAGTTCGAGGCGCACATCCCAAGTGAGACAAAAGCCCAGACTGGACTTGGTGTCTCAGAATTTTCTTCCTTTTCTTCTCTTCACGACTGCTCGAGTTCGTCCAAGGAGATGGCTGTTGGTGAATCGTTCCACAAAGGCTCTGGCCAGGGGCACAGTGCACGTGCGAATTGGAAATATTGACACAGTGCGCCGGATCGGAGGCTCCACCAAAGCTTCAGCCTTTGATGGACGCGTCGATGCAGAATTGTTTCCATGTATCAGAAAATACTGTCGTTATTTGCTTGCTTGGCGTGATCTCTGTCCCATAATAGGGCAATTACTATCGTTTCGAGCCTAATCTACCATGTCCATGGTCTGAACATCTTGCCGACTTGCGACACCTACGCTCGAGCGCCGAAAAAAATTGAAGATCGGCGAGGCTGGGAAATTTTAAATCTTCAAGATTACACTTTATCACACCTAACCGACCGTCACCCTCTATCCCAGCTCGCCGAAGATGTTTGAGAATCTCTGCACCCTCCCCCTCCAGGCGGACGTCTTCACGACCGCGCTGCACCCAACCGAGCCTCTCCTGTCCGTCGGTCTCTCCAGCGGCCACGTTGAGACCTTCCGCCTGCCCCCCACGGCCAATGGCAGCTCCGACGATGACAGCGCCGACGGCGACACGAGCATCATGAGCGATGGGAAGGGAATGGTAGACACAGTCTGGCAGACCCGGAGACACAAGGGCAGCTGCCGTAGCCTAGCCTACTCCCACGACGGCAGTGGTATGTCCCCCAAACCCTCCACCGCTCTACCACGAATATCACTGACCTCTAGCAGCCATGTACTCTGCCGGCACCGACTCCATCGTCAAACACTTCGACTCCCAGACCGGCGCCGTCATCTCCAAGCTCGCCATCCCCTCCTCGACCAGCCGGGCCGACGCGCCCACCCTCCTCTCGGTCCTCAACCCCCAGGCCCTCCTCCTCGCCACCGACTCAGGCGCCCTGCACATCGTCGACCTCCGCGAGGGCGGCCGCCCGTCCAGAAAACCCGCGCAGACGCACTTCCCCCACTCCGACTACGTGTCCAGCCTGACGCCGCTCCCGCCCTCGGAGGAGAGCACGAGCGGGTTCCCCAAGCAGTGGGTCAGCACGGGCGGGACGACGCTGGCCGTCACCGACGTGCGCAGGGGCGTTCTGGTCCGCAGCGAGGACCAGGAGGACGAGCTGCTGAGCGCCTGCTTCGTCCCCGGCCTGGGCCCCAAGAACAACCGCAACAACGGCGTGGTGGCCGTCGGCTCCGGGACCGGGGTCGTCACGCTGTGGGATAAGGGTTCGTGGGACGACCAGCAGGAGAGGATCATCGTCGACGGCGTGAGGAGGAAGGGTACCCCGCCCGGCGGCGAAAGCGTCGACGCCATCTGCGTGATCCCCGAGGAGATGGGGCTCGGGAAGAAGATCGTCTGCGGCCTCGGGGACGGCGGCCTCAAGATTGTGGACCTCCAGAGGCGGGAGCTGCTCACGGCGTCGACGCTCCGCCACGACGACATGGAGGGTGTGGTGTCGCTGGGCTTCGATGCCGGCAACAGGCTCATCAGCGCCGGCGGGCGGACCGTCAAGGTCTGGGAGGAGCTCTCTGAGCTCCAGGGCCACGACCGGGACGAGGAAGAGGGCGATGATAGTGACGATGATGATGACGATGACGACAGTGAGGACGCCAGGGGCGCCAAGCGAGCTGCCGAGAGCGACAGCGACGATAGCGACGATAGCGACGACGACGGCGTCGAGGCGATGAAGCAGCGGGCGAAGAGGAGAAAGGAGGCCCAGAGCAACCGCCTGGGACCTATGGGAGCACACGGTATCCTGGGCTTCGAAGGGATGGATTAAACCGCGGAGGACCGTTATAGGGGGACACTATATAAAATCATCACTTTCGATACCCAGCTACGCGCAAAAAGGAAAATCACAGTTAGTTATATGAGCATTCTTAAGGGGAAGAGGGCTACGATATGAGTAGACGAGCAAAGTGAGAAGAATAGACAGCGTCGCGGCAGAGATGGGTTGTCATGCACCGCGAGTTAGCGGCGTTGAGCCATCAGGCTCCTACCCAGTAGCCAATATATGAGATTCTACTCTGATAAATACATTCCTACATACTGGCTATTTCTCTCTTTATGACGGCAACTTTCCTTTTGTTCGGGTACTACAGTGGTATAGTATAGACTACTCATTACAAATGATGACCTTCACGAACAATGAAAATACACAATTGTCAGAAATCATGTTATAAATCATGCTATTTAGTGGTATCATATAACCAGTTGACAAGGGCGTTCAATATATCGCCATTCTCGCCTCACCTCGATATTCATAGCCTCCACATGTGTCCATCCATTCCAGGACAAGGCTAACACCTGCCTTCCACCCCAGAATCTCTCCTCTCCTGATTCGGAACGAGCGCTTCATGTATCGCGCTCCCGAATATCCCACTAGTTAGGCAGGCTAATCTCAAATGCCGCCAAGTATCTCGACTCGCAATGAATGCTCAGTCTTCAGCTCATGCGCCATCCATTGGTGTGTGCATCACGGGCTGCTCGGCAGAATTCTCATCTCCGTCACATACCAGGACGCATCCCACCAATGCAGTAAGTTGGGAAATAAATATCATGCCAATCATTGATTGTGCAAAAGAAATCTGGCCAGGGGCGGGCTCTAATAAGCTCCGCTGCAGCGTTTGGAAACGCTGCCACCTAGCCGGCTTGCTCTTCAGAGAGAGCCCTCTTACCCCACGGACCTGTTGAGCTCATCCCATGGTAAACGACCCGCGTCGGTCGTTTTCGGGAATAGAGCGGGGGGTGGTCCAGATGGGTGAGGTCGAGGCGCCAGACGCGCGCAAGTAAATGAGTTGGATACGTCAATAGATGTACGTTGACGTGTGTACAAAGGGAAGGGCAAAAAGAAATGAGGATGTCGGAAAAAGTAAACTCGCCTCGCAAAATTGCAACGCAGGTCTCGTTCTCCCCCCTCTTCTTCGGATAGTAGATAGTAGGGGAATAAGGGTTGTTTGCCGTCTATCCTTCGTCAAAGGATTTTCCATCTCATAGGTTGTAGGTGTTTGGTTGAGTGCAGGTGTGACAGACTGTAAACTGGGCCGTATTTAGACGCCGGGCAGGTGAATATAAGACCATTGCGCATCATCATTCGAGGGGCGGCGGGTCCGAGCGGTGAACTCTGAGCGGCAGGTTGGTGCAGAAAAGCGAGACGATGTGTTCATGGCGGTGAGCCCCTCATCATAGATGATGATGGACGGCATATTCTTGCTGTAGATGTCGGCGGTCTTCCTGCTGCTCCCGCTGTCGCTCTGACTGGCGCTGCCACTGCTATTCCTGCGAGGAGAAGAGTCGCTCATCTTGCCACGGCGGCTGTTGACTTTGGAACGCCTGCGTGCAGCGTCATTTGAGCAGTTGCCGCCCATCTCGGAGCCGCTGTACGTGGTGGGGATACAGATGTGCGGGATCTCCTTGCTACCCCCAATAGTCCTAGCCAGAGCCATGGCAGATATTCCTCCGATGCTGATGACACAATCTCGATCGGTGATGCGGGCTAGCGCATCATCAATGATCTTTTGGGGCACGTTGACGAGGGCCGAATCGAGGATGCGAGAGTCGAGGTTCGGGATCAGGGTCTGGATGCGGCGGGCGAGACTAATGCAGGACGGACTGGAGACGATGAGCGGCGTTGCGAGATGCAGACGGCCAAGCTCGCTGGGCAGGCGGGCGATTGCGTCTGGGCCGTAGACGATGCGGGGTGAGAAGGAGGGCAGCGACGGCGACGACGGTCTGTCTTTGGAGGCGTCGGTGGACGACGCTGAGCAGATGGAGACGGAGGGGGATCCGGTAGCAGGCGCACCCGAGATGGAAACGGGCGTGCTAATCTGAGTGCACGATGATGATGGCGAGGATGGATTTGTTGGGTTTGTTTGGTCGGTGTCTGTGGCCGTGGTCGTCGTCGTCGTCGTTGTCGTCGTTGTCGCTGTCGTTTCCGAGGGCTTGCTGACAAGGTGAACAGGAGGCGGCGGCGGCGGCACGGAGAAGGAAATGCTCATGACTTGGTCTTCCGGCAGCACCTTGAAAGAGGCTGTTGAGGTTGAAGGACGTCGGAAGCCACGATGAGGCTCGATCCTTGAGATAGTGCTTTGGGCCGGGGATCGAGGATCGCTCATTGGCAAAAGTCAGGACCGGCAATATCCACCCACCTCTACCGGACCCTTTGCTCCCCACACACGTCTGTGGAGCCACTTGGGGGGATCGATCCAGGTGAGGTGTGATGGACTGGGCGGCAAGGAGGGTAGCCTTGCAGGGAGTCGGTCGATCAAATGGTGCAAGTGATGGCATCTCCTCTATCCCATGACTTGATGTTGGTATGCGAGCGGCCGTGATTGTTTTCTATTATGCTTTACCATGGCGGCAAAATTCGTAGGATGGGAATTCTGCCTTCTCCATTGCCGCCATTGAGTTCCACTAGATTGTATGGACCAACCTCCGACTGATTGGCTGCATTTGTCGTGGGCGACAGAATGACGATGCTCTCGGACCAGAAGCCCCTGATGTTCCAGAACAATGGAAATAAAGGGTAGCATCGCCTGAAAAGCCTGGATTCAACCAACCACTACCCACGTAATTATGATGGGCTGTACGTCAATCGGGACCCTGGTGGTGTGTCGGATCATTTTTAGTGGTCAGTGCACTGTTTGCGCCTGACAGGTACCGCCTTAGGTCCGCGTAGGGCTATTCGCCACCCGTGCTACTACTAGGTAGTGAGTTAAACAGAGGCTACCCAGTCAGAGCGCGACTTTCGAGCACCAAGCACCAGACTTTCCTGACTATTACCTCTAGTTCAGGCGCTCAACAACTGCGGCCCAGTAGATTTCAAATGCCCTGGGGCTAATGTGTTTTTCCGAGGACCTGAAGCAACATGTCTCTCTGATGCATCGGAAGTTACAGCGAGCTCGTTTCTCCACTTACTCCTGGTTCAGCTTAGAGCCAAGTCTCTCAATACTTGGAGGGATATCGCCACCTAGAAAATATCGACTCTCAATCCGTTTTCACCAGCGTAGATCAAGTACTCTGAAGTACACTGTATGTTCTTAAATCAGGGGACAAGGTTCCTGCTTGACACTTAGATAGACTTTGCCACTGAGCAGAAATCCACTTGAAATTCGATATTTCAGAATCTCGCCAAGTCCCCGAGAGTAACACTTGTATAAATCAAACAAGTGAGAAGTTGCCTCGCTGTAGCTTGCACTGCTTCACGGAGGTCGAATCATTGTTGCAATTCTACGAAGTAGCAAGTGGCGAAGTCCTTTCTGGTGGGAGGTAGGCAAGTAGAGCACAGATCAACAACGCCTCAACATCCACCTTACATTACCTTGGGCTATAAATAAAATACCAGCGCCCTTAGACTGATTCTATCAGTTGATTTAATAGCCTGGAAGCTACTTGCTGCTACTTCTGATGCTTCAAACGCTGGTATGGTTCTCACGTCCCACCACGGCCCATTGCCGTGTTAGTTGCATCACCCCAACTCTCCACGGTTTTATCCTGACGGAAATATTCCAAGTATTGTTCAGCCTTACCACTGAAAGTCCATCGCCAGATAGTCAGAGTACCTCCAAAGCAAAGCTAGCCCTTAACCATATGCGGCTTCGCCTCGGCCTGGGCCATATAATGAGATAGACTGAGAGTGTAGATGACCGCTCTAACTAACAACAAGAACCAAAAATAAGTCCATCCCCCTCAATCGGGATAGATTACAAGATTCCCTCCCCCGTCTACTTCCTGCAAATTG
Source organism: Clonostachys sp. G952 (assembly GCA_027569935.1). Classification (NCBI taxonomy): domain Eukaryota; kingdom Fungi; phylum Ascomycota; class Sordariomycetes; order Hypocreales; family Bionectriaceae; genus Clonostachys; species Clonostachys sp. G952. Next base: position 245,699 of record JAPDLB010000047.1, read on the forward strand.
TGCAGGTAGTCTTTAAGAAACGCGGGATTGAAGACGCCAAAAACAAATGTGCCGTCGGATAAAGATTCGTCCTAGCGAGCAAAAGTGCGTCGGCAAAGCATCGTTTCAAGAACAAGCAAAAGGCAGGCCAGCCACCAGCAGGCCGTTGACGAGCCCCGGCGTCTTCAAAGTCCGGGTCATCAATCAACATTGCTGCAAGCTAGCTTTGGCGTGGAAGTGTCGGAAAAATACCCACCGGGAGCTCGGGCGCCATTCGTACGTTATCAACCAGACAGTGCGACGTGAGCCAGGGCTCTGTTAAGAATGTGCCTGGGGGCACCCTGTGCAGAGTGTCAAAGAGGAATAGTATATATATATATATTTATCGGTATCGTCAAAGTAAAGCCAAGAAATCGTGTCCCCTAAGCAAAGAATGGAGCGACAATGCTCCCTGTGGCCTCGTTATACTGCCCTGTGACAGGATCACTTGGGTCCTGATGCTTTTCCTGTAGAGAAAGCACAAGGCTAATGAAGGTATTAGACTGAGATCGAGGACTACTTGGAGCACATAGAGATTGCTCTGGGGCGAGCTCTTTGGCGGATTCGCGAAAGGTGTTTCTATGGTCAACTTCCACAAAAAAAAAGTCTTCATGCTTTGACTAAATGATGAACAAGATGTCTAAATCAACGCCATCGTCGACGAGGTTTCCGAATAAGAATTCGGGAGTGATAAGTCATGGAATTAATACATCAAAGGCATTCCTCTCTGCCCTTTCCCGCCAGCTAGTCTAATACGCAGTGTAATATCTTGAGCCATGCAGAAGCTGGGGTCTCAAAGAGAAGTCTGTGGTGATCGACGAGCTTACGCCACAGAGAATCGACGTCTTCAGTCAATCTTTGATCAACATGTAGAAGGTTCCAAGCCAATTAGCGGTAGCTTTCTGCAAGCGAAAAGCTTTCTAGGGCTAGCAGTAAAAAGGCACCGTGCTTGAGTGGGAGATGGTTCTATAAGTGACGGGAAATTCGGGTAAGGCTAGGGGAAACTACATTATATATGCAATTGTGGAATGAGGACAACCTCATCGGTTTGGTTTATACGAAGCGGTGTTCCAGGAGTCGTTATGTTCTCATAGCCACAATCATCTCAGGCGGGCGTTTTGCAATAACATGAAAGCGATGCTGTGGGTAGCGCGCCAGGGGTATGTCATTGACATCAACGCACCACCACGGCGACAGTCAATTACAAGCCCAGAAACCGGGGTAAAAAGCTCGCGGGAATGGCGTCGCTGGTCTTTCAATAGTTTGGCTGTCAAGCTGAACAAGGTGTGGCTGCAGACCGTTGAGCAGGTAATTACGGGAATGCAAGCGCCAGCGCGCGAATTTAATCTCCTCCATATTTTGGTGGCTCCCATCCCCCCCTGTGCACTTATCACGGATCATCACGAACTATTGACTGTCAAATGCAAGCCAGGCAATCTATGCACGTGGGCCAGTCCACTCTGAATCGACTTCACCTGGACATAAACCATACAGAGGACATACAAACGGGTGAACGCTCACGGATATAGCTTTGGAACATTTCATTTATTCATTCCGGTAAAGGATTATGTACTCGTGAGATAGATTTTTTAACCATCGAAGACGCGTCTATTAAGAAATAACAGTGATTTATGCACCACAAATATACATTAGAACATATATATGTGACGGATCTGCTTCAAACAAAAACAACGGACACCACCATCAAAAACGGCGAGTCGGAACCAAGGAAAGCAAGGGAACGAAGAGAGCGAGGTCTTTCCGCGAAGAGGTACATTGTCCTTGCTCCTTGGATGCCTATTCAAAGCGTGTCCGTCCAGTCCGTCATTCATTCAGAGATGAAGAGAGACTTTACAGAAGAGTAGCAAAGAGGGCACCGACGAAGACGGCGACGAAGGCAGGAGCGTTGGCAAGGGCACCGCTGGTAGGGGCGGGAGTGACGCCAGTGGTAGGGGCGTTGGGGGAGTTCTTGCTGGTGAAGGAGGTGGTGAGGCTCTGGCTGGTGCCGGGGATAGGAACAATGGTGGAGTTGCTGCCCCAGGTAGGGGGGTGGCTCTGCTGAGGCTGGTTGGGAGAGTTACCGCCAGTGGTCTGGGGCTGGTTGGGAGAGTTTCCACCAGTCGTCTGAGGCTGGTGAGGAGAGTTGCCGCCAGTGGTCTGGGGAATGGCGGGGGAGCTGCCAGAGGGCTTGGGGCCAGAGTTGCCGCCAGTGGGGTGAGGCTGGTTGGGAGAGTTGCCGCCGGTGGTAGAGACGCCAGGGGCGGCGGTGCTGGGAACACCACAGCCGCTGCCAACGCAGACGTTGCCGCCGGGGAGAGTGTGGATCTCGCTGGAGGCAGGGCACCAGGTGACGGTGACAGTGCTGACATGGCCGACGGGGCAGTTTGTGACGGTCTCGGGGCACTTGGTAACAGTGTAGGTGCTGTAGCTGGTCAGGGTGAGGGTAGGAGTAGGAGTGACAACAATGGTCTCGCTGGTGACGGAACCAATGGGGCAGTTGGTGACGGTCTCGGGGCACTTGGTGATGGTGTAAGTGCTGGTGGTGGTGAAGGTGGAGGTAGGAGGAGCAGGGACAGTAGTAGCATCGCCACCGTTGCCGCCATTGTTTCCTCCGTTGTTACCACCATTGTTGCCGCCGTTGTTACCACCGTTGTTTCCGCCATTGTTGCCTCCGTTGTTTCCTCCGTTGTTACCACCGTTGTTGCCGCCGTTGTTACCACCATTGTTGTCATCATCATCACCATCATCGCACTCATCGTCGTCGTCATCATCATCACCACCGTTGTTGCCACCGCCGTTGTTGTTGTCATCGTCGTCACCCTCATCATCATCGCACTCATCATCACCAGCGCCAGGAGTCTTGGTGGGAGTAGCGCCAGTGGGAGTACCAGTGGGAGTGGGGGTCACAGAAGCGACGGCAGTGGAGGTCTTGAAGTGGCGGACCTCGTGGACAGCAACAGCCTCCTTGAAGTCGAAGCGCTTGACGGCGGAGACATCCTTGGGGACGACCACGGGAGTGAAAGCTTGGGCAGCAAGGGGCAGGCCGCCGAGGAGCATAAGACGAGGAAGCATCTTGAAGGTTGGGGTTGTGTGTGTAGTTGGCTGAGCCGGTATTACTTGAGTGAATTGGTTTGGAGCTTTGGGTATTATTACGGTGACAGAGATAATAAAGTCTGTCTACCAAGCGAGTGTAGATGGAATAGGAAAATCCAGAAAAGAATGACTGACACCAAGTTAGGCTGAACAAAACTTCAACTGAAGAAAGAGAGGGCGGAGAAAAGAAGGATCGGCGGGTGCTGTGAGACTATATACTCAGTCTTGCCGCTGCCCAGAACACTCGCACGCAGAGATACGCACACCCCCATGCGCCTCAGCGGGTAGTCCTTTGTTTGCCTGTGTGTGCCCGCCGTGCCTGACTTAGACCCACGATGCAATATTACCCAACCGAGAGTGGTGAGCAGGTATGTGGTAGTATCCCGGTCATGCTCGACAGGCACCAATTCCTACTTGGGCCAAGGCATGCGGGTTGGCGGGCCTCTTGGACCTTGTGTTGCGAATCCCAGTCCTCTGCGTACCCTCTGCTCGCTGACTTTCCAATGGGCTCGTCGTCCTCGTGGACAGTCCGAGAGAGATCTAACCAAATAACGATCATCCACTTAGACGCAAGCCATCTAGAACGCTGATCCCTCCCAGAAAGGGGCGTTCCTGCTATCACCACTGCCCACTATTGAGCAGACTGACCGATTGAGCTTGGCAGAGGTCGTAATCACGCCCAGCTGAACCTCTGCCCAGAGCTCGAGAGCCAGACGATGTGATGGGTGTGTCGTTGGCGGTTGGCTGTGTACGACCCTGCCGGGCGCCACGTATTACATGCTCACGCCTCTGCTCTGATTGAGCGAAACCCGCAAATGAACCGCTCATTTGAGCTACATGACATTGCTGCTTAAAATACCACTCACTACATTGCCTACTCTGTAGAATACCACCATCCACCTGCCGCGAATAGATGCGCCCCTGGCCCAATCCAGTAGGGCTTACTTTTGCTCGCAATCAAACTCTCGCCCTTCCCCTCACCCCTGCCAGCCCAGCGACGGGGCCTCCCACAGGCTAACTCCGGTCGCTGTGGAACGATTTTTCTTAGTCGATGGGCTTTGGCCGTGGTGAGTTGTGGGGGTGGCAGAGGCTAGAAAAATTCGGCGTCAGGGGTTCTGATCCATGGAACGAATCATGGGGAGCCAGATCACGACTCGCTGCTCATTGGGTCGTTACAGCCAGAGACATGTGTGCTCCTGTCTTTCGACGAGAAAGAGAAAAAAAACAAAGCACGCACGGCCGCTTGTCCTCGTGTGCTGTGCTCTTTGGCCCCTCGCGCGCTTCCGTCCTTGGGAGCTTGGCTTGGTACATGTAGGGGCTTGGCTGGATCATCCACTCGGAGTCGTCGGCTGGTTCCTGCGATACGAGGGGAGGGGGAAGGGAAGGGAAGGGGGCAGGGATCAAGGACGGATTCCCAAAAGGGCCCTCAGCCCAACAGCGATGCTCGCTCGCTGAGGGATGCTTGCCAATCAAGGCGCCTGGACGGCGCATGGTTTGATTAGATCACGGCTGAATAATGCTCACCTGTGTTGGTCCTCGGGGTTTCCCCTTGCAGCCTCTTTTCCTCTTGTGCTCTGTGCGAGTTGCCTGCTCGGGTCTGACCCTGTGCCTTGCATGGCAGGGCAATATAGAGGATACAAACCCCCTCCCCCCAGAGAAGCATGAATCCGCCACAGCGGACTCGTGCTGGGCTCGAATCTCGCGGGCCGCCATTGGCCAGTCGCTTGTCCGGGCCTCAGACAGAGAACAGACCGAAAGCTTGGACCGAAGGAAGGGCGCCGGCGGGTCGAGGTCTTGGACCTTTGTCCTGCTTTGGGGCTGTTGACCACTCACTTGCCTATCTCGCCTCGCCCAGTTGCTGGGATGTTATTGCACCCAGGTCGTTCTCTCGGATAAGCTCCCGTGCAACTCACATCTCCTGTAAGCACGTGGCCCTGGCAGAGCATGAATCATACAGCATGAGCGAGGCTGTCGATTGATGCGAGCCTTTTCCCAGGGCAGGGCCGGACCTGGGATTATGTATATGCAGTCACACGAACGTCGTATTGGGGAAATTGTGGTGGCTAGTCACGCTGCATACATTATGTATGCCGGCCACCTTGGCACGTTGCTTGGCGGGAAGAAAGATTCCTGCTCGACAATGAACGAGTGCGAGCGCTCGCTCTTTGGCTGATTACCGCCTGCATCTGATCCGACACCACGCTGCGCTCCCTCTCTCCGATATTCCTTGACTGCTCATCCCTCGTGTGGCAAAGCAGCACCCCGGCCAACCACCGTAAATCAAATGCACTTTGGTCTGCCAAGGTTATTTATTGTTCTTTCTTTTTTATGGATGATGATATAATATTATTATCCGAAGGCCCTGACAAGTGTGTTTCATCAAACACCGATCTGGACAAGTGCGGCAGCTTTGACATCTTGGATGGCTCAACCGTGCAAACACCAACCGTCACCTCAATTTTACGTCTTACTGTAAGAAAGTCACCATCAATGCCGAACTGTGCTATTTTTGTGGACTGCTCTCCTTGCTTTGTGTCCGCCTTTTGTCTTTCTACCCGTTACATCTCAACGGTGCCGTATTCATGCGACTTCCTTGTGATTCCAGATCTTTGACTTGTCTCACCTCGCGTCAAATTTTCGTTGCATGAGCCGTGTCTCAGTCTCAGACACAATTGTGATCTGCTCTCCTCCTAGGAGTTGTAACCATCTATTGTTTGTCCACGAGCTCGTGGCGAAACATGCGTAGAATCTACTTGGCGGGCTCCATCATCAGAGTCGCCAAATCCCATACCCAGGCAATATCTTCTCCGTTCCTTGGCCTTCGGTTAGTCGCCGCGCTGGCCGGAAGATCCCCTTGTGATACCCGTATGTGTTGGCCATCTAGAGAATGAGCAGGGTGCTGCATGGTTGCTCGGCTGCCTCTTCGCGAACCTCGCCTCCACGAGAACTAGTCCCCTTGGTGGCGCTAGGCGGAAATGCTGTGCTAGGGAGACGGCTTGGGTCGAGGATGCATGTCATGTTCTACATAGGTCATCCGGCCGGCAGTATCTTCAGACCTCGGATGGGGTGTGAGATCGTTGAAAGGACGCCGTGGACGCCGTTGTGCCGGATCTGCGTTGATTTTCCTCAACGTTTACACGGATGAGAGGCTAAAGTGAGAACCCGACTGCTGCCCCCGAGTAGATCGTGTCTTTAGCTGGAGCAAGGGTAATAGCGATCCCGGTCTCGATGGAGCTGTACCTGGCCAGCCTTTTTCGGTTCCTTGCAGCGACGTAACGTAGCCCCCGCGTAGAATCATCTTATTTCGCTTCCAGTTTTCCCATGTCATTAATTGCAATAAGTCGACACCGCCATTCCGAGACCCTGACTGTGAATGAAATGGCCGTGTTCAGCCTCTTCATTTAATTTACATGATTCATCAGTGATATCAGAGGTGCAAAAGTACCGATGATTTAGAGCACTAGCTGTTGACAGATGGCTCGAGCCTCTCATCCATATCCAGTCCGGATAAATTAACAGCTTGTCCAGCGCAATAAGTTCTGCTATAAAATTCAAACTAGGATTGCAGCCCGGAGGCAAACCTGAAGTAATCTACCCGGTTTACTGCGAACGATTTGCAGGTTTTATGGCTGTTGTAGAGCAGAAGAAGCCCACTCCGTGATTCATAGCGAGCGTAGTCATGATATTTCACTCTGATGAATAACCCATTTCATAATAGACGCTGGGATTATGCCAAGCACTTCATGATCACTCACTAGATAGATGGACATTGTCTCAGTCTCACATTGTATCGCGTACTCTCTGGAAAGTTCTGCTCATCCTCCGTCTTCCGCATTCCTGCCTACTGATTCAGGCGCTCGTGGCACCACCAAGATTAACCCGAGAGTCTCGATGCATTGAGGCGTTCGGAGTAAGCAACTTAACTGGGGCGAAGGGCATGAGTCTCGTGTCCCCATTGAGAAACAGAGCAGTCCTCACTGGCCACCGCCAAGAAGCACACGGCGAAAATCAGTTTCAAGTGCTACCGCTAAACATCACGTAGACCCGGACGCAACGAGGCCTTGGTTAGGATTCAAATATTCTTTGATTGTTTAAATAAAAATCCGATGGTGATTTACTCATTCATACCTGGCACTCTCTGTTGCTGTTGGCTATCTCGAGGTTGGCGTGTAAAGGCAGAGAAGCAGGTAGGTAAATTACAAATCTAACGTCCATTTCGAATTCACACGTCATTTTGACTAGGAGATGCTGTTAGGGATCAAATTTTTTGAATGACTGTTGAAGTGATTGATGTAATTGTTCGATGAAGCTTGTGATGAAATTGAGCCGTAAACACCAAGTGATAATGTTTTGCAACACCAATCTGATATCGCCGCAGGACTAGAATTAATCACGAGAGCATACTGTTGCCATTTATTTGATCCAGATATTCAGGTTGCTCAAAGGAAGCCGCTAATTTGTTGATGCAATACATGAGGTCGGTGGTTGAGTAGGAGCATAGGGTAGGCCACGGAGAATGACATCAATGGGAGACATTTGATCGTTTCAACAGATGACAACGACAACAAGGATCAAGAGTCTACTTGAACTTGAAATTACTCGCCACCGCCGCCTCCGCCATCACCACCTCCTCCGCCTCCTCCATCTCCTCCATCAGTGCCTCCATATGCGTTCCCTCCATCGCATGAATCGTAGGAACCTCCTCCATGACCGTTGCCGCCGTCGCTGGTGCCGCCCTCCTCAGCCATTGCCCATTGAGAATCACTGCTGACACCTGAACCTCCAGCTCCGCCATGCGGATCACTCGAGGCATCACGCTTCTGAGACACATTGGTCACATACGAGTTCTCCTGGGCTAGGATGTAGTGCTGCAGCCACGCGATGTTCTGATCTGCCACCTGAGCCTGCTGCGGGCTCAGCATCGGCCGCACTCTGGATATCCTCTCGGACCACGTCGCTGCCACACACGCAGGCGGATCATACAGCCCATGCGCCGGCCTGTTGAACGTCCAGCCCGTGCTGAGCACAACCCAGCTGGCGTCCCGGGCCTGGTGCATGGAGACGAGGGACGCAAACCGCCTAAACTGGCTCTTCGGATCCCTGACCTGGCCCTCGTTCGGCCTCGCGATCGCCTTGTCCCAGAGCTTGTCCACCGCCTCCTTGGGCGCCCTCGTCCACCCGACCAGACACACAATGTGGCCGCCCGTCGCCAGGCTCTGGCACGGCGTCGTCGCAGCCCGGATGAGCTCGTCCCGCACCTCGCATCGCTGCACGTCGATGACCGTCTTGGTGTCCCGGTGCCGCCGCAGCTCGTACTTGAACCCGTGGACCAGCAGCGCGCGATGCACCATCCGGCCCTGCTCGGCGCGGAACGAGTACCAGACCTGGCTCCCGCGCCCGGCGGCCGACTCCTCGTCCATGCGGGCCTGCACGTCGCCGCGCGTCTCCTGCTGTACGGCGCGCCATATCGACGGCCAGTAGTCCGGGTTGTTGGACGAGATGTGCTGCGGCGCGCGGACGTGCACCGGGATCAGCTGGCGGAGGGCGCGGCGCTCGATGGGCGTGCCGCCGAGGCTTTTGTAGCGCCGGCGCTTTTCCTTGTTCTCGCGCCGGTTCTTTCTGATGGTCTGGAAGATGGCGCGCATCCCTGGCAGACTGGCGTTGGCCCAGCTGGCCTTTGTCCCGGGGGAGGGTATGAGTGGTGATATAGAGAGGACGGTCAGAGGTATGGAGAACCAACAGACGAGCTGGCGCTCATTTATGAGGGGCTCGGCACATGGCCTGAGGTTGACGGCGCGCTGAAGAAAAGGAAATTGCTATATTTATATTCTGCACGTTACACGACCGTTTCTGTTGAGCTAGGCGTATTCGAGTTCAGCCGCACAGGGTGAGGGGAATGTGTTGTGCATCGTGCATCCCTCCATCATTCTGCGACAGATGCGACTCAGCCGAGTTGGCAGCAACATGCATCCGTGGATTTACAGGGTTCTTTGGGTGTTGCCATTTGGTTGGAATGATCTATGTGGCATTGCTTCATTGTGCGACTCTGGGTGAACCTTTGCATGCAGCACTACCTACACAATTAGTGCTGACTTGTTTTTTTGCACGCCGGTACATATCATATTCACAGCCCAAAGTTCAAATTGCCGAGGAGCAAGTTACTCTCATTGGACAGAACGGTTGTTTCGGTTCTCTGAATGTGAAATCCTGATCTATTCTCGGCCTGAACTCCATCACCATCAGGTCTAACATGTGTCTTGGCATTGGTGGAGCATCACATGCGGTCACCATGTAAGGTAAGAAAGCATTGTCAGGTTACTGACTTGATATAAACTCCTCCTGCACTGAGAACCTATCTCGAGCCGGTATCTCTTCCCTTCTCGAGCACATATATAAGAGGAAACATGCTCCAATTAGCTGGGAACCGTCAAGGCAAACTCCTTCACAAGGAGCGACCCGCCCAAGGCAGACTCGGCGAAATTAAACACAGCAAAGCGGAACGCCATGAAGAACTGCCAGCGATTGTGCAACTGCCACTCCGACCCCAGCTGTTTGAACTCAACCCCGTCAGTGCTGTACTCGAACCTGGCTGGGTTGTTCCCCTTCTCGGGTGTTACGCCAAAGGTTGGATGCACGTCGGCCGTCACTCGCAGCCAGATGTCCCCATCGCCAGACGCTACCGCCTCAAGGCCTTCTGTCTCCCGCGCCAGCTCCGCGCCTTCTGAAGTTGTCTGCCAGCCGTTGCCGTTGTCAGCCATGGTGATGTTTCCAACGAGCCGGAGCACGAGCGAGCCATCTTCATTTTTGTGTACACCTATGTAGGCAGAGTCGTCACGTAGGAGAGCAACGCCAGCCGTATCGCCAGAGACCAGGTTTGCGACGTTCAGTCGGAATGTGGCCGTGCTTTTGGGACCGACGATGCGATGTGAGAGCGTGTTGCGGGCGGCATACAGGTCGGTTGTTACCGTGGCTGTTTTCAGCGTAAGTCCATCCGGTCCCAGAGACCAGGCCGAGTTGTCCGGGTTGTGGTTCCATTCCCATCCTTTCCTCAGGGTCTCCCCGTTGAATGAATCCGTGAACGGACCCAAGGGATTCTCCACCGTCTTCTCGGTCTGGATGTTTGGCTTGGGGTATGACTGGCCCCAGGCGCCGTTCTCATCCGTCACCAGGTTCGGCCACCCGTCTTCCCATTTTATGGGAGCGAGGGCAGGGATGCGCCCGAGCGGGTAGGCGTCGAGGAAGCTCATGTAGTACCAGTCGCCATTTGGTGTGTCGACGATGCCTCCTTGATGGGGCACGCCAGAGGTGGGAATTGGTGACTTGATCGACTCGAGGATGGAATGCTCTGTGTATGGGCCCCAGGGATTGTCGGCTCGGAGAACATGTTGCTCATTGGCGGGCCTTGTGAGCCAGATATAGTAGTATCCGTCGATATGGTAAAAGCGAGCTCCCTCAAGATACCTCACACTATCTAACCAGACAAACTATGACATTTGAATGAACTGTGTCAGCGGTTCTGCTGGGTCAAATCAGGGACATCGAACTGGCATACCTCATCGCGGACGACACTCAAACCGTCGTCGGAGAGCTGGGTTACGCTGATGTTATATCTGCCGGATGCGAGATACATGGTATCGTCATCGTCAATCAAGATGCCCACGTCGTAGAAACACTGGTCAAGCGATCCTGCCAGCTCCCACTTCCCTGCTGGATCAGGGGATGTGTAGACCCACGTCTTGGCGAAGTCAGAGCAGCCATACCAATAGTACAGACCGTTGCTCTCTCGATACCGCATGGAGCTGGCCCAGATGCCCGCGACATAGGCAGAGCCGTGGCCGTCCAGGTTGTACTTTTCACCCCACTCGAGTTCTGGGACCGAACTGCCAATGTACTCCCAGTCTACGAGGTTGTATGAGCGGAGAATTGGTGCGCCGGGTGAGTAGTGCATCGTCGAGGCCGAGTAGTAGAAGGTGTCGTTGACGCGGAAGATGTCCAGGTCGGCAAAGTCCTGCCAGACGACGGGGTTGGTGAAGGTATCCTGAGCTGCCGCTTGAGGCGCCATCATGGCGACAGAGGCGGCAGCAGCTAAGATCGACGCTCCCTTCATTTTATTGTCTCTATTGATCTCGAGTCCAAGGTGGGTTGTTGTATCTCACGCCTATGATGAAGGGCCGTGGCCAACATTCTTATTTATAGGTAAATATCTATATTTCTTCCCTCTCTAATTGAATTGTCCCATTTTGCCTGCATCATGTTGGAGAACCCCAAGAGCCAAATACCCGACAATCATACAGCCGCCAGTTGCCGTGCGAATGAGAAGCTCTCGTCGTCTCCCCCGTGGAGAAGTGGAGGTCTGCTTCATTGGCGCGCAAGTCCAAACAGGATGGCGGGATATTGCTCCGTGGTATTTGCAACCCCGGGGATCTGCACACGCGACACTCAATTCGCTGCCCTGGAAATAGCCAAAAGGCTTCCCCAACTTGCACGGAACCCCGTTCCCCAATCAGGCAGTTGGGTTGGGGAGGCCCTTGTTCGAGGGAGAGAAGTTGGGAGGAGCATATAGACAACCGCCCAAGACAGAAATCTAGATATGCTGGGTTCTTTGAAGCTGAACCGACCACCGGCTGCTTATGACTGAGATCTAATAGCAATACACAAACCGCCATCGGACATCTCTCCGGCATGGCGGCCGGACACGGAGAAGCCGTGTTTGTGGGTCGGATATCTGTTAGAGCCGGTCGAAATCCGAGATATCGAGCCTAATACCCACTCACCTGGCGAATGAAATGGCCTGTCATTGGCGTCAGCGATGGTGAAAACCGGTATCGGAACGGTAAGGAGTTGTCTGCAAATTTCAATGCCTTGGTTATCTTTGTTTTGGTGGCTGTAATAAGAGGAGCCTGTCCGGCACACCTCAACCTCTTCCGAGACCACTTTTGCCTTGGCTGAATGGATTTCGAAACGCAAACCGACGTGACTCTTGATGTGGTTTTATTTCCTGGTTACAATTGAACTATAATGGTCATCGTAATTGCTGATTGCACATTGCTGGGCCACTTACCAACACCAATATGGGCAACTCCAAGGAGGTAGATGCGGCCCCGTCGCCTATAAACCAGACGGAAAAGCCTCCTGCTGTAAATGGCATCATAGAAGCAACAGCCGATATCCCAGTGGAAGTCCCCCAGCCTGACAACGCTCGTGGCGGGGATGAGGAGAGAGCTGTTGGGTTGCCACTTGCCCAGACGACCAGCAACCGGGAAATCTACGACCGCTTCACTAAGAGCCGCAAGCTGGTCATCATTTCCGTCATCTCAATATGCGGCTTCCTCACCCCCATCGCATCCACCGCGGTCTTGGTTGCCATCCCTGAGGTCGCCACCACTCTCCAGACTACGGGCGAGATGATCAACGTGTCCAACGGTCTGTTCTTCGTTTTCATGGGCCTCAGCCCTATCTTCTGGGGTCCCCTGGCTGCTACCTCCTTTGGCCGTCGTAACACCTTCATCGCATCTACCGTTTTCCTCACGGCATTCAGCGCGGGGACCGCCCTGTCGACCAATCTGGGGATGTACATTGCCTTCCGTATGCTCACTGCTTTTCAGGGAACGGCAATCCTTGTCGTGGGGAGCGTAGTAATCGGAGACGTGTACCATCCAACCGAGAGAGGTCGGGCCTTGAGTATCTTCATGCTGGGGATCCTCGTCGGCCCGTCGGTGGCGCCTCTGCTTGGTGGTGTGGTGATAACGTACACGAGCTGGCGAGTAATATTCTGGGTTATGACGGCGCTTTCAGGCGCAGCCTCCCTCATGGTCATCTTCTTCCTCCCAGAGACCATGCACGAGCGGCCGGATACCTTCAAGGGCTTGACCGTGGGACAGAGTGCCGTCAAGCTGGCGAAGTTGACTAATCCTTGGAAGATGCTGCACCCTCTCTTTGCCTATCCTAATCTCTGGATCGCCGCGCTGGCCGTGTCGTCCATGATTTGGAACCAGTACTCGCTTCTTACCCCTATCCGGTACGTGATCAATCCGCGGTTCAACCTCACAACGCCAATCCAGTCAGCGCTGTTCTTCCTCCCACCCGGAGCTGGCTTCATGTTCGGCGTCCTGTTCGGCGGCAAGTGGTCCGACTTCATCGTCGCCCGCTACATCGAGAAGCGCGGCCGCCGCATCCCAGAGGACCGCCTCAACGCGGCCGTGATCCTCCTGGCCGTCTTCATCCCCGGGTCCATGCTCCTCTACGGGTGGTCCATCGACAAGGAGGTCGGGGGCATCCCGCTCGTCGTCGTCAGCTCGTTCCTCCAGGGCTTCAGCCAGCAGATCGCCCTGCCGAGCATCAATACCTACCTGATAGACGTTTTCCAGGACAGGGGGATGAGCTCGGTGGTGGTGGCCGGGAACTACTTCACGCGGTACATGTTTGCGGCTGGCGGGTCGGCGGCGTGTTTGCCTGCCATTAAGACGATTGGGATCGGGTGGTACAGTACGATTTCTGCGGCGTTTCTTACTGGTGCGGCTGGGCTTGTGTGGTTGTTGACGCGGAATGGGGAGAAGTGGCGGGCGAAGAGGGTGTAGTAATTTTGATACACTTTAGAATTATTAGATATAGAGCACGCGATAGAGAAATTATTTACAATAAATTCAAAGGCAAAATGAGGCGCACCGACTGAAAAGAAAGATATAAAACTGATGAGTTCCAGAAAAGGTATTGTCAACTCGTTATACGAATTGGCCATGTGGTTGGTACTCCTCGACCAGAATTTGACTAGGTAAGTTCTTGGATAACTAGGTATTTCCTGGAGTTGACTGTCATCTGAAATTTCATATATCATTTAGTTTTTAGGAAGTCTACTTGACTAACATGGTTTACGTTGCAACTATTTGGTATCAGCAGCATATGCAGCTGACACGTTACTTGCTCCCCATCGAGTGTGGGATTCGAGATGATCACAAACTCATACCGAACTCGGAGCGGAAATGGGAAATCAAAGCCTTCGTCCTACCAATACAAGAAATAAGACGAGCCCTCGGCCCAGTCAAGCTTTTGTCCGCGGCCGTCCTAGTCCAGGAAGTTGACCTCATTGCCTTCGGCAGCTCGACGATGCCCCAAATAAACCACGAGGTAGACTTCGCCAATGTCATGTAGTATGAGCTAACGAACCGACGTAGCCACGTTGTGATCCACCACACCGGTGTCGTTGGTTCCAAGGCGGTGGTCCAGCGATACATGGATCGAGGTGCACCGCCGGGCAAGCTCGATCCCGGCCTCCCTTATTATGTAAAGTAGTGTCGGATGGCGGCCGTGTGTGATGCTGCATACCCGCTTGGCTGCCCAGTGCCGCTGATGGAGGATCCGGAGACTGGGGCGGACCTTGGCATGGCGGGTGGATTTAGCTGGCGTGATGAGACGCCTGCCGAGCTCGCCAAATCTTATCATCGGGCTTTGACACATGGGTTCACGTATGAGGACGGGAACTACGATTACTGAGACCCGGACGAACTATTGTGGTGGAGGCCAGAGAGCATACGGAGGAAGTTGGTGGAGGTTGTGGGCGAATTGGGACTGAGGGCACTTTTTTATGGGGTTTGGGGGAAGACGCACCCGAGTTCAAACACTTGAGGTACGGAGGGCTTGGAAGCTTTAGCTCGTGTGTGGGAAGAACCGAAAGGATGAGTTATGATAAATCGAAGGACCAAGTTAGCCGGGCTGATGATGCTTATTTGGTGTTGCGGGAGATTGATAAGAGCAATGCCTGTTATAAGAGTGTTTGATGGTATACGATGGCCTGTCCATTGTGAAACAGACCTTCCCAACAAGGCTGGCAGGTTCTGAGAGAGTCGAAGCGTACAATGAATAGGTAGGAACTATGATGAATGCAAGCCATCGGCCGGGATCGCCTCACGAACTGGAAGCATGCCCTCGCCACGCCTCGAGCGAGTGGGTAACGATCATGACATACACTGCAAGCTCAAAGGGACGCTCCACCCACGTGCTCAACAAAGGATCATGGCCAGGTTGCAAGCTTATAACGGACTGGATGATTCCGGCGAGCGAGATGACCTGGGAGGAGAGCGGATATGCCTCGGTGGTCCCCGATCAAGATGCAGATACTAGTCAGAGAGGAGGTTGGTCTGGAGCTAACATTACGTCGTATAGAAGGTGGAAATGTCCCTGCGTGGTGCATCCGGCTCTCTCCACGAATGACAGGGGTAGAGTAGAAAACAAACGGCCTTGAAAGCCGCCCGAAATGAATAGCTTGTGCTTATTTTCAAGGTTAACCTGAACAAGGTATGAACGAGGGGATTGAGCTGAGGACTTTAAATGTTAAGACTCAATTAGCGGCAGACACGCCACTGGCTGAAGCAACTGTGAGAATGAACCGAGCTGCAAAGGACAATCCGTGATTGAAGCTCAAAATTCCACTCAACGCTCCCCGATGAAAAAAATGATGGAATGATGATGTTCTGCTCTGTTGCTGTGGGGAACAACGCTGGGCAGAGGTGGTTGGATTGGGGTTGTAAGCCCGCAGAGGCATAGTGGGTGCCTCGTCTCGCTTCCTCGCCATTATCTTGGCCCCTGGGCTTCCGCGATGAACAGTAATAAACAAGCAAGACAAGGTTGAGTTGGAGTGGTGTGGTTGATGTATTGTGCATTGTCATCTGGCGAATAGGAAGCTGTGGATAAGGCACGCGGAGGAAGGATTCTCGAAGGCAACTCAACCCCAGTTCCCCACGTGCGGCACTTGAAGTCAAGACTTCTGAAGACGGTGACGACGTTTTTTGGGCTCACTCCGTACTTACTGGCCAAGATCTGGTGCCCGGTGGTAGCATCTGGAGCAAACAGCTAGTCGTTGTGGGAAGAATCAAGCCGTTGAAGACGATCTTTCACGAATAACGGTGCATCCTCTCGACTCAGCCTGAATCTGCTTATACGCGCCTCTGTTTTACCTGCATGAAAGGAACGATAAAGTCCAGAATGGCGCCTCCACAGAACAAACCAACTGCCTGATACAGAAGGCCTCAGTCAGGGTTAGAGTTGGTTGATCAGCCCGCTAAGCTCCAGCGAGACACTTGGCCCGCTCCACTGAAGCTTAGGCCCCGCCAATGACTTACAGCGAGAGATACCCACTGTCATCATCCGCTACCATTCCCATTACAGGCCCTGTTCCGCCGGTCTAGCGCCAGCTCCAGTGTCCCACCATCCTCTTAGTGATGACGTACGTTTCCCTCCCGGCTTCAGCCAGCTCTATCGTTCTCTCCTCTCTGCTTTGGCTTTTGGCCTGATCCTAACTTACCCAATGTTAGAACGTGGCCGCTATTCATTTCGAGCGTCTCGGGAACTTCTGGGTCAGAAGTAAGACGGGCCAATCGCAGCCCTGGCGCCGCTGATTCTCCCCATCCTGGAGGCTACTGCAATGGCAGCTCACCCCAACCCACCAGCCCACCATGTCTTCGCCGGACTTGGGCAGCACTGCCGGCTCATCTTGAAATGAATCTCTAGGCTTACAGGCTGTAATGCCCTGTTCCATGCAGGGCAACTTGCAGGGATGTCTCGGTTCCTTGGGAGAGACATGTACATGCCTGCCAGTTGACGGCTGAGAGACCCGATGCTACCCACGCACTCACTCCCCAGCAATCCAATCCCGCAGCTAGCTCCAAGAGCTTGAGAAGAAGCTGGACCACGATCTCTTAATGGGATGAGAGACAGGCATCGAAAACAATAAGAACCGGCCCAATTCCTTCTGCATTGCCGATCCCTTCTGGCCCAGGCTCTCTCTTCACTCACCCTCATCCTCCCTCCCTTCACTGCCACTCAGGCTTCCTCTTCCTCTTCATCAGTCAGGATGCGTTACTCTCTTGCTACCGGTCTCGCTGCTCTTGTGGCCACAACTGCTGCTGCCTCGTGCTCATCCACCAACAGCACCAATGGCGTCCCAGCTCCCCCCAAGAACACAACCCGCAAGATCAAGCGTGTCGATCTGGGTCCCCGCCCCGGATACCTCGTTGATGATATGGATGAAAGCCCTCTGAAGACGGAGCTCCAACAGTGCCTGGACACTTCAACCAAGCCCTGGAAGGCCTCCACCTGGTCCATCGGCCACCGCGGTGGTGGTACCCTGAACATTCCCGAACACTCCGTCCAGTCCAACATGGCCGGTGCCCGCATGGGAGCTGGTATCCTTGAGTGCGATACCGCATTCACTAGCGACTTGGAGCTTGTTTGCCGTCACAGCCAGTGTGATCTTCACTACACCACCAACATTGTTGCTATCCCTGAGCTCAATGCCAAGTGTAGCACACCTTTCACTCCCGCAGCTAACGGGAAACCCGCCACTGCCAACTGCTGTACTGCAGACATTACTCTTGCCGAGTTCAAGACCCTCTGCGCCACCATGGAGGGCTACAACGCCTCCGCCGTCACCCCACAGGACTTCATCAACAACCCGCCTTCATGGAGAACCGATCTCTACAGCCACTGCGGTGAGGTCTTGAGCGTCCAGGACCACATCAAGCTCGTCAAGGACCTGGGGCTCCTCCACACGGCTGAGCTTAAGACCCCCGAGGTTCCCATGCCCTTCAATGGCAACTACACCCAGGAGATCTACGCCCAGCAGCTCATTGATGAGTACCGCAAGGGTGGTGTCCCTCCCGAGGATCTCTACCTCCAGAGCTTTCTCTACGACGACATTCTCTTCTGGCTCAAGAACGAGCCCGAGTATGCCGCCCAGGCCGTCTTCCTCGACTCCTACGGCGAGACCGAAGAGGAACTCCCCAACGCCGTTGCCAACCTGACCAACTACAAGGCTGATGGCGTCACGTACCTCTCCCCTCCCCTGCCCTACCTCATCTCTGCCGAGAACGGCAAGATGGTCATGAGCGAGTATGCTATCAAGGCCAAGGAGCTCGGCTTCAAGATTATCCCCTGGACTGTCGACCGCTCTGGTAGCCTCTATGATGTCAAGGAGAACAACAACTATTACTTCATGTACTTCAAGGATGCCGTTAACAAGGACGGCGATGTCTTCACCATGCTTGACCTTATGTGGAAGGAGATTGGCATTGTTGCCATCTTCTCCGACTGGAGCGCTACCCTGACATTTTACGCCAACTGCTTCAAGATTGGTCTGTTCTAGGCGGACAGTGAAAGCTATGAGTGTGTAGTCATGGCAAAAAGAGAGGATGTAAATGAATAGACGAATAATAATTAATTATCTCCTGGTTCGAGGAAGAGAAAATAGCCCCGATGATGTGATGCCAGTCCACAACCACTGTAGATAGCTATAGTAAGTTGAATAAACCAAACAAATACTCAACTAGTAATAATAGAAATCGTATTATACTTTTTTTCTTATAATCAAGAACATTATCAATATTCCCAAGATATCCCATTCATAGTACTGATTAGATAATCAACTGTACTGGAGCACGTGCGCCAGACACTACCTCTACACTAGGGATCATCAGAATACCTTACTGTAGCCTTCCATCCATTAGATGGGTTCCGCGTCCTCAATGTCGTCAGATGGGCTAATCAATGGAGGTGACCACGCCATTGCAGTATGAGGAGAGGTCTAGGAAACGCCAGAAGCGCGCTGGGCGACCTTGTGACGCATGCCGCCGACGGAAGACACGGTGCATCTCCGGCGCTGACGACGACCAATGCTGTCTACACTGTCAGCTTAAACAAACATCATGCACCTTCAGGCTGAATCCTCCTCGGCGACAGGCAATGACCCAGGGGACAGTGAGAGGCAGCTCTGTTCCCCCTTCGACAGATACGGCTCCGGTCCAACCTCCGGGGGTCCCAAACGGCCCCTCCCCAACCACGACAATTCCTGCCCTATCTCGCGGCCATGGAAACGATCCTCAAAGTGATGTCTCGCTGGGGCAAAATACTTTAGGTCATGCCTCTCCGGCGGACACGTCTCTTGGTCTCGCGCCGTCTCGTTTCGCTGAGCTCTACGGCCTTGGTAGTGACATGGAACCGATCCTGATGAAGTATCGTCCATATGATAGTTCGACACATGAGTTTTGTCTAGAGACTCATGCCATTCGACGCGTTCTCGACAAGGATGACGGCCAGGAGTACCCCCTCACGTTCCATGTGGCCGCAGATGAGAAAGCCTTGGAGGCAGACGCCGATCTCAGCCAGGTCACTGCCATTGAGAATTGCGTTGCCCCCCATGGGCCAACCCTTTTGGACCTGTTTTGGAGACACGTGCAACCGTGCTATCCCATCCTATCAAAGGATGTCTTCATGCAAGTATACAAGCGTTCTTTCAAGTGTGTCCCAGCCGCGCTTCTAGGAGCTATCTATCTCTCTGCACTTCGGTGGTGGGGGTACGATGCTGAGCTCTCTCTGTATCCTCCCCCAAACGCTGCAACTCTCCGGAGGCTGATATACAAATCGCTTCCAATATGCTATCACCGTCCTAAGTTATCCTCCATCCAGGCCACCCTTCTTCTACTGCAATGCCAGCCCGAGGATCCTCTCAACCCTGGCCATACCTTCCAGTGGGGTCTTACATGCCAAGCTCTGGCAATCGGGCAGTGCCTAGGGCTGCATTTAGATGCCAGCAGCTGGTCAATTCCGCCATGGGAGAGGAATGTACGCAAGAGGCTCAGCTGGGCGTTGTACATGCAGGACAGATGGACAGCCCTGGCCTATGGAAGACCCGTTCACATCCACGATGATGACTGGGCTACCGAAGACCTTACCGAAGCCGATTTCGCAGATAATGAAGACCACTCGCTACTGAACCAGGGAGATAAACAGAGATCTTTTGTCTTTACTGGTATGTTGCAATATATTAATATGGTCCAGCTCACCAAGATTCTTTCTTCGGTACTGTCTACATTCTATACTGCTCGTGCGAGCCGCGGACAGGATACTATTTTATTATACCAACGGGCTCGGCCACTATTTGAGGCACTAAGGCAATGGAGTAATAATATTCCACCAGAATTGCAGATGGGGATCACCTATCAGAGGAAGCTGTGCTTCCATGGCTATCTTCACTTTTCTTACCATGGAGTTATGATAACCTTGCTACGTCGTCTTATTCGCTCAACCATCTTGCCCCCTCGATGTGTAGATGACCAAGTCCTTGCCGACATCCGCCAACTTGCGTTACAGACAGCGCAGGGCGCGATTGCCTTTGTTACAAACTTGCGTCCCGACCACCTCGAGGCATTCTGGTACTTCACGTCGCCGTACTTATTCTCTTTGCTGGGCTCGTTCACCACCCTCCTACTGGTCACATCGCTCTCTTCGCAAGAACGAACCTTCTGGCAAGAGACGCTAAACTCGTACCTGTGGACGCTGCGGGTGATGAGCAAAAGCAGCGGGCCGATGCAGTATGCAGTCAACCGGCTTGAAGGCGCGATACTTCGAGGCTTGGAGCACTCGTTGGCTGTCAATCTGAATGAGCCGATCGATGATAACGTCGGTCCTGATGTCGCCAGTTTTCAAACGGCCCAGACCTTTGAATTTACCGACTTTGGCGACTGGGACTTGGCAGCCGATGGGGCGTATGATCTGCTGAGTGGCATGATCTTGTCACCGGAGGGACTCACGATGAGAGGTGATACGATAAGCGGGCGGGATATTGTAAATTAACTAGTGTATCGATTCTTTAACATGTAATACGTAAGTTTATCAGTCTATCATTACAATACTGAGATTTAGTCTTATATTTTCACAGCGAGCACGCTGAGATCACTGAGCGACATCGAGCCATCCTCTACAAACCATCCCAGTCGCCTTGTTTCTGCCGTAGGTTTAGTCGAATCATTAGGGAGGGGGAGACGCCAGGTTATGGAACGGCCGCCGCAAAATGCTTCGATGACTTGCCCTCTCAATAACAGAATAACTCCGTCAGAGAGGTCTAATTGTTCGTGTCTAGTAATCTCGGGCCCATCCACGGGTCGAGGAAGGTGGATGCTGTACTGATCAGCCCAAAAGTCATCCAAAGACGGGAAATCCACAAGCAGCGACATCGAGAAGAGGCCAGACGTCGACGGCTCAAACCGCAAAGTGTAGCCTTTTCCTGTATTGTCGTGCTGAAACACCATGCCGCAAGCGTGAGCGTCACTTTTCAGGCGGAAGCTGACAAGTAGATCCTGAGCTTCCTCCTGAGGGCTGATCTTGGGGAAGTGGTTGACGGTAGACCCGATGGAGGTTAAATCCAAGGTTGGGCCGATGCCAGGTGTCAATGGTTGTGAATACTGCCGAAGATAATCCAGATACGTGCTGGCTACTTCGAGCTTTAGGTAGCCATGCTCCCCGGCGGATATCTCACGAGGAACTCCAAGGTCGCCTCCCCATAACCACTTCCCCTCCTCATCGACATAGTCGCCCACCC
This sequence comes from Clonostachys sp. G952, assembly GCA_027569935.1. Lineage (NCBI taxonomy): Eukaryota > Fungi > Ascomycota > Sordariomycetes > Hypocreales > Bionectriaceae > Clonostachys > Clonostachys sp. G952. The sequence goes on from JAPDLB010000047.1 coordinate 267,177, forward strand.
AACCAAAATACACCCGCCTCTCGGGGTCTCCGGCCTTGGGGCATGACTTGGCGGCGTACCACCTCCTTCCATCCAGTCTCCCATGCGACCCGTCTCTTGGGATACGAAAAGGCCCTCGAGGACTATCGGCGATGCGATACACAGTTCCCGCGTTGGGTGCATGGAACCTGGAGTAGACCAAGTACCATTTGCCGTTCGGAAGTGAGAACATCTCCGGACACTCTGGGCACAGCATGTCATTGGGTGCATACAGAGGCTCGGGGTCGAGTTCCCACGTGTCGAGATTTGTTGATGTCAACAGGGCGATACACCCTCTATACCAGTACGAGCCGGCAGCGAGGCGCCTCGAGACAAGCATCCAGTACTTGCCCTCTGCTTCATTGAAGAAGATGTAAGGGTCTCGGAAGTCAATTTCATCGTACTGTGACCCATCTCCACAGATGGTGATAACTTTGGCTTGTCCCTCGAATACGGTCCCATGTGGATCTTCTGACACCACCCGCAAAATGACTTGCTTGCCGTTCTGTGAGAGGTTGTAACCGGTGTAGAAGATGTTCATACACCCGTCTGGTCCCTGGACGGCACATCCAGTCCATGCCCCGTCAGCATCGGGGTCTGACGAGTTAGCTCCTGGGCGGAGAACCATTTCCTGGTCTCTGGCCCAGTTTACCAAGTCTTTCGTCTTGAGGCGTGACCAAGTAGATCTGAGACGGGGAGGGTGATGTCTTGTGAACGGGGGTGTTGTGAGATGGAATACATGATATGTGTCGTCCACGAGGATGGGAATAACATCGGCAGCCGCTTGAGCTGCAGATGGACGGCCGTAGAGCGTCTCTTCGGCAGGAGGTGTTGGCACCTGGCGATGGAGGTCTTGGTGGCTCGTTGAACCCATGACTATAGGAGATCGGGACTTGGGATTTGGTTTGGGAGTGAGCTACGAAACAGTCCTCCATATCCAAGATGCCACACAAATAATATACCTTCCGTGGATAACCCACTGCCCCAATGAGCCCCCAGACGAGGAACGCCGTCTGATGGCATGCTCTTCCGACGGCAGCGATGTCCCGGCCGTCGCTGGACCCTCATTGATGATGCCGGCCGACGGCATTCCAGATGCGGAAAGGCGACGGTAAGGATAGTTCACTCACGTCGAACCAGAATTGAGAAGATATCCCGATGTGGATCAGTCTGGGGTCACTAGTTCCACAAGGAAACACTTCGCTCCCTCGTCAGCAGTCCTCAACTCTTCATGTGGCCCCAGAAACCAGGCCGTTGGGACATTGTCTGGGGTAATTTCTCCATATTACGGGATGTTGGTCCAAAAAAATCCGAAAGGCAAATGACTCTGACTCCTGTGGCGGCTCTGGGAATATAAGACCCGGGATGCCTGCTCTCCCATCACCAAGAATATCCAACAACTAAGCAAACCCACTCATCATTAGTACTGGTATCATCATGGCTAAGATCAAATATCCATACGTCTGGCTCTTCTGTGGCTTTGCTGCCCTTGGGGCCTGTCTTTACGGATATGATGGAGTGTACTTCAACGGCGTTTCGACATTAGGTACGTGCTTCTGGCATTGATGTTGAAGATGGACTTTGATTCTGACAATACGCGCAGATGTCTTTGTGAGCCACTTTGGCCAGCTTAATTCCCATGGAGAGTACGAAATCTCACCATCAAATCTCGCCGTCATGACTTCCATGATCAATGTCGGCGAGCTTCTGGGATCCCTTACTGCAGCACCCCTAAACGACTTCTTGGGGCGCAAGGGTGTCTTTCTTGTCGGAACCGTCGCAATTATCATCGGTGTCATTATGCAGCTTGTCACGACATCTAGTCAATCCCTGATTACGGCCGGCCGAGCGATCTTGGGATACGGAGTTGGCGCTTTCTCAGCCACTTCTCCTTTGTACATGGGCGTGCGTATCTTCTTTCTTCGCCTCCAGTATTTTCAAAGTGCTTTTCTCTTAGCTATAGCTAACCCTCCATAGGAAATTGCGCCAGACTCTATGCGAAGCCCCCTTCTCATGTGTTGGCAACTGACGCTCTCCGTCTCCCAAATCATCGCCGCCGCCATCAACCGCGGCGTCGTCAACATCGACACAACTTTTGCCTACCGCTTCCCCATCGGCTTCCAGCTCCTCTTCCCTGCCATCATCCTCCTCGGTCTCTACTGGGTGCCAGAGTCTCCCCGGTGGCTTCTTCGTAAGGGGAGGTCCGAGAAGACTGACAAGGCACTGCGACTTCTCCGACGTGAGGACAAGAACTATGATCCCAGGCCGCTTATCGACGCAATCCAGGCAGACCTGGACCGGGAAGCCGAGCAGGAATCCGACGGTGGCTGGATGCAGCTCGTTACGGATCCCGTGGAGCGGCGCAAGGTGGTTTATAGCGCCGGAGCCCTCATCGCCCAGCAGGTCAACGGAATCCAGTGGTTCTACTACTTCGGCACCGTCTTCTCTAAGGCCATCGGGCTGAGCGACCCTTTCCTCATGACGCTTATTGTTTTCATCATCCAAGTGTTTGTGGTCTTGGCCGCGGTGCTGCTGGCCAACAGGCTCCCTCGACGGCCTCTGCTGATGGTCACCACCGGCATCATGACCGCTTCCATCTTCGTCGTGGGGTGTCTTGGAATCCCGGGAAACAACCCTAGCGATACAATCGGGAAGGTGATTATCAGTTTTGTCATTATCGAGATCGCGGCATTCAACTTTGCCTGGGGCCCTCTGGGCTGGACCATCGTAAGTCATCCCCCCATCCTCCTATCTGTCAATGGCTGCTAATGTGCCAAAACAGGCGTCCGAAATGGCAGTGGGACGCAATCGTAACAAGATCTATGCGGTTGCTGTGGCTTCGTTCTGGGTCACCGTTTGGGTCACCGTCTTCACCCTTCCGTACCTGTACTACTCTGCCAATCTAGGCCCCAAGACTGGATTTGTGTACACGGGGCTTTGCTTCATCACCTGGGCGTATGTCTACTTTTGCGTGGGAGAAGTCACTGGACGTAGCATCGAAGAAATCAATGGGTTTTTCCGAGAGGGCATTCCGGCAAGGCACTGGAAGAACCAGCCCTGGAAGAATAGGCCTCAGAATGCAGAAGGACTCGAGGAAAGCAAACAGGCCAGTGTTATGGAGGTTGACCGCAAAGTTGAAACGGCTTAAGCGGCGAAGTAGCCGTTTTGAATGCTGTGAAGGGCGGGGGTTCATACTGCTTGGGTCTTTAATTGTGAAAAGTGGTGGCAAGTCGCGCCAGCTACGACCGGAAGAGCTGAAATAAATGTCCCAATAATCATCTTAACCTATCTAAACTTTTGAACACATAATACGCCTTCTAAACATGTGGTGTGAAATATTTGCCCTTTATTCATATCACCGCACTATTTCTACAACCATCCGGCTAATCTAGCCATTAAATGACGACGATCATAAACCTGGAATATCCGATCAATGGTGAGATGGCTTAGCTAGGTTGGCCTAAGCCTTTCTTTTTTTTCTTAAATCGATCCTCCACCATCTCGAAGCTTCCCGGTCCTTCTGAGTGCTGAAAACCTACATAGGTCAGATTTTGTACTACATTAGTCACGGTTGCATAGTTCTCTAGCACATTGGTGATTTCCGCCAACGTTTCTGCACAGTATCCTTCGTGGCCCTCAATGTCTTCTGTAATATCATAGCACTGCTTGGCGACTTGTACAGCCGTCAGTCCCAGCGATGTTTTGATATTTCTATCCGCGCCAAGATCAAGAAGCCGGCCAAGGCCCTTAATTTTGGCAGCACTACTCACTCTGTGCCAGGAAATCTTGGGATCGAATGCATCTTGTATGAATCGGTGGAGTGGGAGGATCCCTCCTTTTCCTGGATTATTGATATCGAGCCCGCCTTCAACCATTAATAAGATGACGCTTCTCATCGGGGAGAGACCAATTTCTCCGTAATACGGGTACCTTAATGGGGAAAACCATTTAATCGAGTGAAGAGGAGAATCACCTTCCATGGTTTTGAGAGTTGGATCACATCCGTCGGCCAAACACTGTCTGAGAAGTTCATAGCGGTCCCCCGAGACGCTCTGGATCTCCTGCAGGATTAAGTGAAGTACTGCGCGCCCGGCCCTGTCCTGTCGGTTTATGTCGACTTTCCATTCGAAAAAGATCAGCTGCAGTGGCACTTTACAGGGTGTCCAAGGATGGCAGCCTTCAACTAGTGCAGAGATAATCCCATCGTGATCATTAGTGCTAGCACCGTAATCGGCAGCAAGCACCCTTGCAATTTCATAGTGCCCTGTACTAATTGCAACAAGTAGAGGGGCCTGATTATCGATTAGATCATCTACTTTGTATCCGTGTCTCTCGAGAAGAAGCCGACACAGCTTATCGTTGCCCAGCGTGATAGCGTGCCACATCAATGAATACTCCCGTGGTGGTGAAGCGAGGTCCATTTTGATAAACACTTTGCCACTTTTCGTTTTGGAAAGGAGTTCAAAGATGTTAAAGCGATAGGGTAAAGTAGCAAGGTGCATCTCGTATCCCTGAGCCATCTGACCGACCGCCCCAAACTTCAGTAGCACCTCTACAAGAGTACAATATCCACCCTTGACTGCGACAGAAAGTGGCGTGTCTGGCTGTGGTTTGTCAATGTATCTTTGGAAGGTAAACGGATTTCGTCTCTTCCGTTTCAAGACCTTCTCTACCAAAGCAACAAGCCCTTGCTCGCATGCAAAATGAAGTATCGACTTTCCGCGATGCCTTTTCGCTAGATCGTCCCAAAGATCTCTAATATCCGAATGATCTGCAAAGAATGATGTATTTTTCTCAACCAAGCGCAATAGATCTTTGTTTTCGAGCTGTCTCAATTGATATTTCCACGGATGTACCGCGTAGGCAAGCAAGGGATACGAATCCTCCCGTTGAAAACTTATCTCAGGTACAACTCGAATCCAGTCCCCTTGCATTGAATACAGAAGTCGTTTCATAATGAAAAGATTACCATGGGCTTCGTGAACGTGGAACGACTGAATTCTCGGTGATAGCTTTTGCTGAGTTAGAAAGTCTTTCGCACTCTGATGAACAAGAGTAATCGTTGAGGAGTAGCTCTGTGTGGAGTTGAACGTTGATTTTTCGCCCTCGTCTTCGTTACCGCCCTGCGAAAGTAAGGAACAATCGCCATCGTGTACCTGGAGTAAATGGCCACAAGACTCGATATGATGCAGGCAGATTTGGTTCCGAGATAAATGTTTTGAAGCCTGGATCCCCACTGCTTCAGCTAGTTGTGCCACATTCAGTGGTTTGGGGGACAAAGTTACCCAATTCAAGATATCTGCGATGATGGCCATATTTTCCGGTTTTATTTGCAAGAGAATCCGTTCGTAAACCTCATCAAGACCAAACGGAAGACTTTCCAAGGCATTTTCAATGCTGGCAACGCTCTTCTTACGGAAATCCTCCATCATGAAACTGACCCAAAGAAATGTACCTTGAGACTTTTTGTGGAAAGTCTCCTCAATGTGTTTCGCCAGACTTGGTGAAATCGACCGTTTCTTGGTGAAGTCGGCCAGCCGGATTGCAATGTAGGAATCTATGTCGCTTTTCACATTGTTTTCATGTGCTGAGTCTAGGCTGATCTGTGTGAAAGAACCTAAAGTAGTCTCGAGGCAGTTAGGGTATCTCCTGTTGACGACGATCAATTTCAGTGTTTGTTTTCCGTCACGCTTGTGAAACAATGACTCTATTTTCCGAAGAAGCTGTTGTAGAGAATGTGCATTGCATTCGTCCAGGCCATCAAGGACACAGTAAAGCTCGGACCCTTTCAAATCTTCAACCATTGATTGGAATATTTTCCAAAGACTTTCGAATCCGGTGTCACTGAGTAATGCAGACCCCTGAAGCTGCCATTGTCGTAGAAGATGCTTCACGAGCTGGGGTTGTTGCTCAATCAGCTGATGCATGATGCCACGAAGTACGGCCGAGCCTGTGTTCCGGGAAGAGATCTTGTTATCGCAGAAGAAATACATCAATGTGCTCCCGGCTTTATCCAGAATGTCGGTAAGATAGATGGAGAGGAATGTTTTGCCTTTTCCAGGCCCACCGACAATCCAAAGAAGGCCAGAGGTAGATTGCATCCACTGAGTATACTCGCCAGTGGATGTGATCCATTCGCATGTGCCGTCGACCCTGTCTCCCTTTGCAGTGATAATTCCATCACGGTCGCCAGCTGGGCTTGTGAGAAACAGGTCTCGGATGCACCGAACCTCCTCCTCACCATGCTGGAACACCGGTTTGACATTGGCCTTCTCCTGCGCAATGTGATGTGGCCGATTGCTGGCTTCCGTCAACGATGTCGATAAGCCTTTGCAGCTTCAAGTTAGCCACTACCCATTTCTAGAGATATCTCACACCTACGATATTCTGCGAACCTACGAAGCACTACTTCCGGTGCCTCTGTTGCCATCCGCTTCAATTGGTTCAGTACCCGAGAGTAATTGTCATCGACCTGGTTTGCGAATTTGACCAAGCTGGAGTGATCCGCATCCATAGCATGCCTGTTGATTTCATTGTCTTCCAGGCCAATCTGGCAAGCTGACTCCTGCGTTACCATGAATTTTGGGTCACCAGAGGCAGAGATGGCCCCATTTTTGGTCCTCTGGACAACTCTTAGCATAGAGACACTTGAATGATGGAAGAAACCCTACTTTAATAGATCGCGTCTTCCTCAGCTCATAATATAGAATGATCTTGGACGGGCACGCTTGTGATTTGTAGCTGTCAAGGAATTTCTTCTTTAGTTCTCGAAGATAAGGAGTCGGCTCGCCCTCACTATCGACTTCGAGATCATGTATCAGCTGTTCATTAGGCTGGCCGACCACAATATCTTTCAGGCTTCCACGTCGGATTCCGTGGTTTGGAACACCGAAGAAGATGAATCCGTAGGAGGACTTGTAACAGTCGCCGTATCGGTCATCACTAGCAGCGTTGTGCGCGATTGCCAAAGCCTGTGTCTAGTTAGCTTCAAGAAAGGCACTGCTTTGACAATAAAACAAACCTCTTTGATTAACAGCCCACCGAGGCTGTGTCCAATAAAGATAATTGGCCTCTTAGATGTGTTCGTGTCGTCACGAAAGGCCAGGAAGGAGTCCAGGAAGGTCTTGGCCAAGTCGCCAATGGAATATTTTGCGTCGGTGGCGGCAAGCGAACTATCATAGCCATACGCCAGGAGTCTAGCCTGGGGGATGTCCTCAGGTAGGAAGTCGCGGAACCAGTTAGTTGTTCCATTCTTCAATTTGAAGCCACCGATCGCATGGCTTCCCAACCCTGGAACGGCGATGATGCTGCACGGGCGTTAGCTCAAAGACCACCCATCACCATCATCTGCAAAACTTACTCTACTAGCGAAAGCTCGTTTCCATGCAATGGTGTTATGCCAAGAAAGCCATCATCAACAGGATAATTAAACGTTTCAAGGGCCTCTTGTAACATAACGGTGGAAGTGAGCCAGCGCGGGCGACATGGCGCGAGAGTGATTCGCGGCCCATCTAGTGGAGTGGGCAAACATTCGTTGATCAATTTCTTTATTTGATCTTCTGTGGTTGCGCTTGGTATCCCCTGGATGCGATAGCATTTTAACTTGGGCATCTTGTCGAGGTCGCTCAGTTGCGACACAAAGACGAATGTCAAACTGTCCACCGTCTCTGGGGTCACTCTCATCCACGCATTCACCATCGGACACTGAAAGATTTTCTATCTTATGCCTATCGCGCGGGGTGCTGTAGCCATGCGGCTGGGCTCGTTTGAGACTTGTTGTCAGGTGACTGCTGAGCCTCCTGCCACCACACACGTAGCATTGCCGGTAGGCTTGGTTCGCATGCACAGCCTCCTAGAGGATGCCTTAGAAGCAATCATCTGGAGGAGCCGGAACGACAAAATGCAAGCAAGCTTGAAGGATCATCATGATATGTTACCCTGATTTGATGAACATATCACAGTTCGATGCACTGAAAACCAAGCAGGCAAAAACCGTGGGTAGAGCGGTATCGGATCGCATATCTACACTAGGTGTTGATGGTCCCTTCCACCGGTATTTTCAATACAAAAAGAATCAAATGATAAAGAAATATCGTATATCGGTATAGAAAATCGCCAAGTAACAGATCAAATGCCTTGAAAAAAAAGGCAAAAAAAGAAAGCCAGAATAGCAATTCTACGTTTCGATCGTAGGACCTCCGGGTTATGAGCCCGGCTGGATGAATGTTAGTTTTGGGTTCTAGTGCGGTGAGTCATAGAATATTACATACCGCGCTTCCACTGCGCCAAATTGCTTTAGCATCTGAGCTGTTCTTCGTGGGTTCAATTTTTGCTACATGTAGTATTCAACATCCGCCACATACCCAATTATTCAACAACCGCATCAGCATTGTATTAATCAAACAAGTATACTGAAAGAGAGCATCTTTCGCTAACTCAGTTACCTTCGCCACATAAAATAGTCGGGAAAATGCACTTGATTGAGCCGTATACGTACTATTCCACACACCCGCCTGCCAAACCAATGCAAACCCAGCGCTCACGTTCCGCGAAAAGCAATGCTCGTAACCATTTACAACCAACTTGATAATTCAAAATTCAAAATGCACAAATTTCCTTCCCAGATTTTCTTCGTCGCTCATCCAACGTATGTGCCATGCTTTTATATATACAACCGAGAGGCCAAGACCAGAACAGAACACTCTATCACGACCCCCTCACTTCTCTCACAACCGACTCCAGCACCTGCCGATACCGCGGCATGTCCGGCGCCTCGGCGGCCCAAAAGTCGAACTGCTCAAGCACCTTGCCCAGCTTGCCGCCAATCGGCGCCGTCACGCCCATGCCCTCTCCGGGGGTGCTGACCCCCCACAGCGTCTCGTCCCCTCCCGGGATCCAGGCCACGTTGCCGCTCTTGACGACGGCGAGGAGGGTTAGCGAGGCGCTCATGATGGCGCGGAGGTCGAACCAGAGCCCGTGGTGGCGGTGCCAGCGGGTGCGCACGTCTATCGTCTTCAGCGAGCAGTCTATGCCGGAGCGGATGAGGGAGTGCAGGATGGGCAGGTCGTCCAAGTCCAGCGCGAGGGCCTGGGCGGTGGCTGCGGCGTTGTTAGTGCCGGACATGTGATGGTGGTGGTGCTGGTTGTGCTGCTGCCCGGCGGCGAGGTAGTCCATCGAGGGCGTGGAGCTCGCGGCCGGTGACCACGGGTTGAGGAGGCTGGTGACGGGGTTGTTGCTCGTGGGGGTCGAGGCGGAGGCGGAGTTGTTGCGGCGTGACTGGCCCGCGTGGCAGAGGTAGTAGAGGAACGGCTGGTACAGCCAGGTCTGCATCTCGAGGAGGCGGTTGTCGATGGCCCAGCTGAGCTCGCGGGAGACGTGGCCGCTGGCCCGCTCGTTTGAGTAGTCCAGGTGGGGGGCCCGGATGACGGATTCGCTTTCGTAGGTTTGCATGGCGCGGGGGAGATGGGCGGACCAGGAGGATATCTGGCTTTCGAATTCCTGGCCTATGCGGAGGAGGGGACGGATGTTGTGAAGCCATGCGGATTGGTCTGGGTCGTGGAAGAAGGTGTTGATGATGCGGTTTCCAATGCGGCGGAGGGCGATCTCGGTGAGATAGTAGTACCAGCTCTCCTCTTCGTTGCAGAGGCGCTGCGAGTGTTGTCGGAGCTCCAGTTGCTCGGGGGTCAGATGAGAATGGCTGCCGCCGTTACCCAGGATCCCGCCACCGTCGTCGGTCGTGCTCGCGTCTGCGTTCATGGGAACAGGAGATGGCGGGGAAGGAAACAGGTTCGGATATTCGCCCAGGCTGATTTCGGACTGGGGGAGGGGAAGCTCTACGCGGAATTCGCACTCCGACTTGAAGCAAGACCAGTAAAGGCTCTGCTCGAGACGGCGGGCTTTGCGGCCTGCCGAATCAAGAGTGTGTGGCGGCGGCGCGCCCAGAACCTCTGCAAAGGTATCGGAGAGACCATGTGTCATGCGAAGATCGAACTGACAGAAGAGAGACGCTTGGTAGAAATAATGCCAGGACTCGAGGGGCCGTAGAGTATACATTAGGTAGACACCAGCAAAGAAGTGACATTGAGCGCCCAGGAGCGAGTACTTGAGTGATCCCAGTCGTCGACACGCGAGGGTGAAGCAAGAATCACCCAACTGTAGCTCCTGAGAATGAAGGCCGACTGAAGTGTTGGATGTCTGCCGAGGCGCTCTCTCGTGGGTAGGAGAGTGTCCGTTGGGTAGTGCTCTATCGAACGGTTTTGAAACGGCACCAAGTGCGCAGGCCATGAGAACAAGACAGGACCAACCACCCCAGCCCATTCCGTGTTCCGAACATCTTCGGCTGTGCTTGATAAGGGACTCTACATCCAGAATCGGGTTTTTGGTGTACACATTAGTAAGAAAACAGTCGACGAGCGACGGGATCTGCTCCTCGTTTAGATGAACGAGCCCTCTTGCCGAGGCGATGAGGTCAGGAACCGGCGTTCTGCCTGTGGAATTCCGATCACGATGATCTGCACTGAAGAGAACGCCGATGAGAGCGTTTGGCGGGTACTTTTTCTGCCAGATGCCCCATCGAAGGATTGTGTCTGCGCTGGCGCGTTGTGGAGGGATACGTAGGAAGTCCCTTGACGGCTCAAAGGAGGTCTCTGAGCGGGTGCGAATAGCATCTACGAGGTGAGGAGCGCTTTCTTGAAGTGAAGGCCGTGGGAACCGCCCTCGCATGGCCTCCTCATCTGCTTGTTCCAAATCCATTGGTCAATATACACATTTCTGACATTCCGTTGTTACGGTTAGGGTAACGAACCATGAAAGGTGTTTTCCTGCTGGTGTTGGGATGCTGTAGCCTTTTTTACAGTCTGCAACTCTTGCTGAAGATGATCGAGCTTCTCGAGAATGCTGTTTGTAGCAGACTCGAGCCTAGGAAAGTCAGTCTCAAGAATAGTAGACGATGATGGTTAAACATACGTTATCTTGTCTGACGAGTCCCCGAGATACTCGCAGACGACACCGCTGGCTCGACACAGGGCACATGGCCTCTTCTTGTCACATTTGACTTTGCGGACACGACATGCCTGGCAGGCAGCTTGTCTTCGAGTGGGCTGACTCAGTCATTAGCATGTCGTATCATAACCAAGTGACTGCCTTGTCCGAACATTATGCGACGACGACGAGGGAAGATTGGATTGAGAGGGCGGGCAATGGTCAGATATCGAGACAAGGGGAGAGTATGTACTCTGTGGCTCAGAGGATACAAGAACGGACATGGATGGTCCGCAGAATGAGTGATAGGATATAGACCGCCATCAACAAGGCTTGTTATTGCCGGTTAAGGCTAATCTGATGCAAGGCGGCTTAGGTAAAGCCCAACCAGAGCAAGGACGGGCAGCAGGCGGGGAGACGGGACAGAGCACGAAGGGCAGGTAGGACAGGACGGGTGTGGTGAATGGCGCTCTGGCAGATGCAAACGGCAACGGAAGAGGTAAGACTTACACCAGCCGTCTGAGACGACTCATTGGCGCCCTTGTGCCTCTTCGCCGGGCGCTCCCCGAGCTCGTGGTCGTGCGGGCTGCTATGCGGCTCGTCACGGCCCGGCTCAGGCTCTGGCGACGATAGCAACATGTCGTGGGCGCTGTCGCTCTCCCTCGCCATCGTGGACGAAGAAGCCCGTCTAGTAGTTCTCTTCTCAGTCGCGCTCGCTCAGCTGATGAGCGGTTTTCGGGGCCGCGCCTCCGGCCGGTCTGCCCCTTGCCTTGCCTTGCCCTGGCCCCCCTCACGCCCCAACCGGATTGATTGCTGGGGACGGGAAATGGGGATCACGCCTGGCCCGGGTTTGACGACGGGCAGCGATTACCATCCAGATGCTCCTCGTGCTCTGCAAGGCGCTAGCGGGGACAGTCTCGAGGGATTATGGGGGCGCGTTTCGGTGATGTCCAGAGATCATAACACGGGGAACTCGGAGTCGCACCCCGACGTGCTTTTCTGGCTGGCAGAAATCGTTGATGTCCCACGGTCAAACGGTTCTCCGCTTTTTTTCCCAGGTCTTTTTTTTTTTTCCTCTCCTTCTTTCCAGCGTCGCTCTTAATTTTAATACCCAAAAAATCGCCAATTCTCTCTACGGCCGGCCGAGGGTGGCGGGTAATCAATTCGCTAGTCTCTCCCCGCAGCGGAACCGTTAGGAAGAGCACGAGGTCAGCTGCCTCAAGCAATAGCAGCTGTCAATGTTACCCCGTTGGTCAACCTTATCATATCCTATTGTTGGGGCATAATATAAGTCGGCTGTGTTTGCGCATTTGTGTGTGGGAGCAAGGCTCTGCTCTGCCACGCGAATGGCACGCCGAGTGTCAATTGTGGCTGCTCTTTCTTAACCACCTCAATCGTACGGTTATCTACTTGTTCCTCATCTCGCATTGCCTCGCCAGCCATCCTTCGGAGGAAGACGGCGGCGCGGAGCCAGGGTGTGCTCCGGTCTGGCTGGTCCCCGCGCGTTATTCCGATAGATTCATTGATTAGAGAGTCTTCCATACATATGCCATCCTCAGGTCAATGCCGGTGGGCGAGGCGACAGCCGCATTATCGTGGAATTACGTACTAGGGCAGCCTGCGCGAACCCATGTCAAGCAACTCATCGGTCGACCGGGCCACGAATATCGACAGCCGATCTGCTTCTGATTTGATTTCTGAGCCGGCAGTTTCAGTCAAGCCGGCAGATCAGAAGCTGGTGAGAAAGAGGCTGCTGCATCGCTGGATCGCTCACGTGCTTGCTTTCCCCAAGTCAACATGAACGCGTATAGTGTCATGAACGTAAATATCTTGGCTAGATATTCCAGACCTTTAATGGCGTCGCGTGAGATGACGGGCCAAAAATTTCTACGTCTTATATGCAATCCATTCAATAGAGAGGCCTTAGCCGTCTGTCTCATGACAGCCTTGGAGGAGCCTCATCCCGCAAGCGCTCGAATCATCACCAGCAAGGCGTCAAAGAGTATCAATGCTGGACCATGCTGCTGGGTCATTTGGTTCCTGGAACCCAGGCCATGCAGGTGCTATTCACTGAATATGGTGAGAGCTGTAATCACTCCAGGACAGATACAGCTGTGAGCCTCGTTTCGGCGCCTTCTCGTCGGCTGATCTCCAATCCCTCGATAATTTTCCTAGCCTCGGCCGTGGGGCACTCGGTGAGAAAACATGTGTCTCGTGCTATGGCGCGACTGCGAGTCCATCCAACCACGAGTCGTGTAAGCTAGCCACGTCGTCGGGCTTCGGGAACTTCACCCCACACAAACAATTCCCGGGGCGAATTGAGGAGAAAAGGGGGTAAGAGTAGGCAATCATTAGTTAGCTGGTTGTAGATCCCTCTGCGCCGTCACCTGCTGTGTGGCGCCGGAAAAGACGCCCGAATCCAGCGAGAAGCCATGGAACATTGTATCACCACACACGAGTGAGCTGTCTTGCTGATCTCCCTTGCATCAACTCGCCCGTTCAGAAGTTCGGATTACCCAATTCGCTTATCATCTGCATCCGCTATGCGAGTTTGGGACGAAAGGGAGGGTATATGATGCTGGCTCTACTAACCTCGGGTAAGTACACACTCACACAACCACACGCCAGATTTACAAGTAGCACCACTGCTCCTCTTACTTCATACAAACATGGAGCCCCGGGTCTCTTCTCCAGCTGGAGAACTTACTTTACGCGCTCCAATCACGGCTCTTGAAGCTCCAGGCTGCCGTATTTTATTTTCCGCCCTCTTCCCCACATACTTCCACTTCCGGGACGTGGCCCATGTTCAAACTTCACCTTTTTGCCAACGATGGATGATGTTGGGCATGAGGACAGACAGTTCATGATCTCAAAACGACCCGTTTTGGCGGGTGCTAGTGACGGAACTGAATCATCTCTGGGATTGCAGGCTCTAGGTGCCGTTCTTGGGCCCTTTATACTGGAAATTGCCCTTCTTTTCAGGTCTCACCCTCTCAGTTGGACGTCTCAGTGTCACTCATTGCCCCAATGTTCATATGCATGAACCATCAACATGACATACTGGGTTCAAGAACTTGAGGCATTTCTCCCCTGCCTGTCATGACATCGTTGACCGCAAACATGATCACTCCATCCATGTGACCTCCCCCATCCGCGGTCCCACAAACTTTGAAAGGAAGACTTCTTACACTTCTCCATCCCATCCCAGTTGAGGTGGGACCCGTGGGACCCTCCATGATATGCAGAGGGAGCAGAAAGTTAGCTTATGCGTAGCGCCAGCCGCATCAAACCTCGTCTGCCGGCCAATAGAGTCTGAGTCCCCGTTCGCATCCTCCCGTATTGGGCATCGCACCACCTCATGAGAGACTGATAAGTGGGATGCTTCTGATGATGTTCATGCTCAAGACAATGGCGATGGGGACCCCGGGGGAACTGCTCCACACGGAGCCCCGAGTTTAAATAGATTCGGTATCCCCCATCAGTTATGCGGACGTTACTTGAAGGCAGAGAACTCTTCAATTGTCTTTGTTACTTGTTTCACTTTCTTGCCCCTCTTTAGTCTCAGCCAGTCTACGGCATTGGGCAAACTATCAAAGAGACCATGGCAAACAACGACATTCTCAAAGGTCGCCTCGGCCGCTGGAATGTGGCACACAGGCTCGAAAAGTCGGCGCTGCTGAACAGCGTGTGCTTCGTGGCCGGCATCTCCATCTTCTTCTTCGGTTACGACCAAGGCCTGATGGGCGGCGTCAACACGGCCCGCAACTACGTCGAGCTCATGGGCTTCGGCCACTGGGACGAGGAGGGCCAGATCGTCGTCATCGACGAGCCCGTGAAGCAGGGTTTCATCGTGAGTTTTGCAGGCTTCATCCATGGGCGGGTTCGGCACACAGGGCAACCGATGTTGCGTTGCATTTTCGAACTTTGGTTTCGACCCTAGTCTATGTGAGAAGAGAGCTGGGCTAACCTTATCCCGGGTTTAAAGAACGCATGTTATTATCTCCCTGGTACGCTGGTCGGTTGCCTCCTTGGCGGCTGGCTGGGTGACCGCTATGGCCGGACTACGACCATTGGGATGGCTTGTGTCTGGTCTGTCCTGACTGCGGCCCTCCAGTCTGCGGCCATGAACTCATCCTGGATGATCTCAGGTTAGTCCCCCCTCAAAGGACGGTGTAAGAGAGTGGACGAGAAAACTAGGCTCCCCCAACCCCCACGTTTTCCCCGTCTCTCATCCTCCGTTTCTGACCTCAACTTCGGGTTGCTAACCCGACATGCAGCTCGCGTGCTGAACGGCATTGGAACCGGCATTCTCAATGCTGTGACCCCAGTCTGGGCCACCGAGACGGCGGCCCACACGTCTCGAGGCGCCTTCATCTCCATCGAGTTCACCCTCAACATCCTCGGTGTCATCGTCGCTTACTGGCTGCAATTGTACGTTCTCTTCCACCCTCATGACCTTTCTGCTCCCCCACCAAGGGAGGGGTAATCATGCAATGTAATGTAACTAACCCACGACAACCCCTGCCCGCAGCGGCACCTCCAAGATGCCCAACCAGCAGTCGTCCTTCATCTGGCGCTTCCCCATCGCCTTCCAGATCGTCCCGCTGATCGCCCTCTTCACCGTCATCTGGTTCATGCCCGAGTCCCCCCGCTGGCTGGTCAAGGTCGGCCGCGTCGACGAGGCGCGCTACATCCTCCAGCGCCTCCGGGGCAGCGAGGGCGAGGACGGCGAGGCGGCCGAGGCCGAGGTCCAGGACATTGTGCGCATCCACGGCATGGAGGAGGAGACGTCGAGCCAGCAGTCGTACTGGGCCATGTTCTGGGGCGTCGGCTCCGGCAAGCTCCACACGGGCCGCCGCGTCCAGCTCGTCGTCTGGCTCCAGATCCTGCAGGAGTGGGTGGGCATCGCGGGCATCACCATCTACGGCCCGACCATCTTCACCATCGCCGGCATCTCGTCGCAGGACCGCCTCTGGGTCAGCGGGCTCAACAACATCACCTACATGTTCGCCACGCTCGTCTGCGTCTTCACCCTCGACCGCATCGGCCGCCGCTGGACCCTCTACTGGGGCGCCGCCGCCATGGGCGTCTGCATGTTCGCCGCGGGCGGGCTCGCGCGGGCCACCATCGACGCGGCACCAGAGAGGCGAGCGGGCGTGGGGGGCGCGGCCACCTTCTTCGTCTTCCTCTACACGGCCGTCTTCGGCGCCACCTGGCTCACCGTGCCCTGGCTGTACCCGGCCGAGATCTTCCCCTTGCAGGTCCGCGCCAAGGGCAACGCGTGGGGTGTGGTCGGCTGGTCCATCGGCAACGGCTGGTGCGTGCTGCTGCTGCCGACCATCTTCGACCGGCTCAACGAGAAGACGCTCTACATCTTTGGCGGGGTCAACGTCTTCTGCATCGCCGTCGTCTGGGCGCTGTACCCGGAGTCCAACCAGCGCACGCTCGAGGAGATGAACCTCGTCTTCTCGTCCGACAGCATCTGGGCCTGGGACGCCGAGAGGGAGTTTGCCCGCCTGAAGCAGGAGAACCCGGAGCTCGTGCAGGCCGCCGCGCGGAGGGGGAGCCACGCTGCCGATCCGGAGATGGGCGAGCGCAAGAACAGCAAGGCCAAGGTGGCGACCACTGAGAAGGTTGAGCTGAGCTCTGAGTAAGTGCTCGCGGATGCACAAGAAAAGAAATAGTAAATGGAAGATGATTCTCTGGTGGTTGGGGAACATGTGAAAGGTATGGTGTGTGGAGGAAATACCCCGTTGGCAAGAGGATATAATACACGCACTACCGCTAAGTTGGTAGAACATGAAAGTGCGAGAGGAAGAAAAGATTCACTTTCGACGTATCTGGTCATAGATAAGAACTAATGAAAAATAAACTCGTAAAAATTGTAATTCAGATATCTCAAATTTGTATGTGTGATATTCATGCTTTCATCTACGTCGGAAATGCCAAAAGGGAGAAAGGAAACAACTACGCCAAGGGACCAAAGCACTTACATACTGAGTGAGACAAGGAAATATACATAGTGGAATGGGTATGAGTCTGCACACCCATGACCTTTGCTCTCTCACAGCTTTGAACTGTTCTGAGCCTGAAGCTCATCCGCAATCGCCCTCCCGGCGGCACGTCCAGAGAAGATGCACCCTCCCACGAAAGAACCTTCGAGCGCATTGTAGCCATGGACACCGCCACCACCGAAACCGGCCACCTCGCCGGCGGCGTACAAACCTGGGAACTCGCTGCCATCCGCCCTCATGACGTTACTGCTGAGGTTGGTCTCGATGCCACCGAGGGTTTTTCTCGTGAGCAGGTTGAGCCGGACGGCAATAAGAGGACCATGGGCCTTGTCGAGGAGACGGTGGGGGACCGCCACTCGTGTTCGCTTCTCTGTCCAGAAGTTCCTCGCGTTGTTGATGAGCATGGCCTGGGCGTCCTTGGAGTATGGGTTGTCGAACTGAGCATCGCGGGAATCCACGACCTCCTTGATCTTTTCATATTCAAGCTCGGGTCCGTTGCGTTCCTTGCCCAGCTTGTTCATGCCGACCACCAATTCCTCGAGAGTCTCGCTGACGACAAAGTCGGCGCCATTCTCTTGGAACTTCTGGACGGGAACAGGTCCCTTTCCGTTGAACAGTCGGCTTACAAGCAGTGTCCATATACTCTTGGCAGTCAGGTCTGGGTTTTGCTCTGATCCAGACAGCGCGAATTCACGCTTGATGATGGACTGATCGAGGATGAACCAGCTGTAGTCGTAGCCGGTGCTGCAAATGTGCTTGAGCGTGGCCAGGGTATCCGAGCCCGGGAACAGGTACGGAGGCAACCTCTTGCCTGTAGCATCGAGCCAGAGAGATGATGGCGCTGGGAGGATGCGGATGCCGTGCTCAGGCCAGATAGGATCCCAGTTCTGGATACCCTCGGTGTAGTGCCACATACGATCACGGTTGATGATGTTGGCGCCAGCCGACTCGGAAATGTCGATCATGCGGCCGTCAACATGGGCCGGCACACCACGCACCATGAAGTCGGGCACCTTGGGGCCCAGCCTGTCCACGGGCCACGCAGCCTTGACCGCGTCGACATTGCCCCCGATACCACCCGATGAAACCAGCACGGCCGAGCCGTAAATCTCGAACTTGTCCACCTCAACACGTGAAGACTTGACACCGCGGGGGGAGTTGTCCTCCTCCAGCACCCTGCCCCGCACTCCAATCGCCCTCCCAGTCGCCTCGTCAATGATCAGCTCATCCACAGCGTGCCTAAACTTGAAGGACACGATGCCCTCCTTCTCAGCCTTCCTCAGAGGCTCAGCAAACACCCTGACTGTCTCAGGCCCAGCACCCCACGTAATATGAAACCGCGGGACCGAGTTTCCGTGCCCATCTGAGCGGCCATCTCCCCTCTCGGCCCACGACACGCCATAGAAGAAACCCAGGCCCCTCGCCTTGACGTACGGCTCCATCTCATCGGTGGCAAAGTCCACAAAGGCCTTGGCCCACTTGCGCGGCCAATGGTCCTCGGTCTCGCGGTCGAACTGGGCCGACCCGAACCAGTCGCGCATGGCGAGCTCGCGCGAGTCCTTGATGCCCAGGCGGCGCTGCTCGGTCGAGTCGACGACGAAGATGCCGCCGAGCGACCAGAAGGCCTGGCCGCCGAGGTTCTGCTCATTCTCCTGGTCAAGGATGATGGTGGGCACCTTGCGCTGGGCCAGCTCGAAGGCGGCGACCAGGCCGGCGAGGCCGCCGCCCACGACGATGACGGGCTTGGGAGCGGCGTCATCTTTCGCGCCGTTCTCTGGTGCAGCCGAGGAAGCCGTCGAGGCCATTGTCACAAGGGTGCTTATTTTGGGGGGGATTGGAAGATGGAGGAGGGTGGATGCCTCGAGGGAGCGAGTTGCCCGCGCGAAGAGAAATAAATATTACCTCGGTAGCCAAACACCTACACCAATTGAGTGTATCGAGAAGTGGTCTGATGGGGACGAGAGGTGCGAATAAAGAGGTTGGCAGATAGTCCGGCAAACGGCATTCCCCCCATGTAGATGTAGAGTGATGCGGGGGAGGAGTTGGTAGCGAAACTTGGGGGAGCTTCCGTTTTGGTTCAAACCCTCAATGGGGGTCGGAGAATCCGAGGTTGTAAGATGCCATCAAGCTCTCCGGCCCCGGTTGAGCATGTGAAGGAAACAATGGGCCCAAGAAACAGGATGGCTATGAGTTGGTGAACAATGGATGCATTTGCTGTCGGTGTAGATAACCTATGATGTGTCTGTAAACTATGCGGCCAACCTCTTTACTGTTCTAAGCGAACACTAATCATGTCCCTTCCTTCACTATTTTTACGGTACGGTTTATTCACAAGCTCCCAATTCGTTGTGCCTCAGAATCAATCCTACCCTGTACACCATGCTACATCATCAATTGATGGTTAACCAATTGACCAACCAAGACGCAATGCACAGGCGGCGTTTGTGAGGGATATTTCAAAAAGTATTGCCCAATTTCATTGGGCAGCTTGGTGTTTCATTTACGTGAGTGTCCAGAAGGTCATCGGGTTTGGCACTCTCAAATCCCTTGGACCCTGGATACTGCTGCATGCAACGTCAACGGAGCGAATCAGAGCCTGCCGACCTGTTCTCCAATTCACCATTTGATCGGGAATTGAGAATGCTCGATGAAGCCAAAGCCGACGGAAAGTTGTCTCAAAGACCGGCGGATCAGGCCATACGACAAAGCACCGGACCGTGGAAACCACGACTGCGATGAGGACCAGATTGGATGACGCGGAATCACTGTGCTCCGTGTTTGCTCGAGGCTCGCCTTCTGTTTCTGCACGCTGGACTCTGGTACTCGTGTCCTGTGCTAATTGCGTGTTGCGGCAGTCGTATTCGCATCACAACAGAGCGAAGGAAAGGCAGCCGCGGCAGCACAGCCTCGTATAGTTATTATAGGCCGCAACATATGTCCCTGCCTCTCTTGTTACAGATTTCCTCAGCAGCAACTCCATTCTTGATCCATGGCCAATGAATACCAATCTGCGTAGGCGCCGTTGACAAAGCTGAGCTTCAGCCAACGGAGCGGGTCTTGGGTGGCGCCGCCAGAAGTAGGCGCTTAGGCTCAGATCCCGTTGCGGGCAGGAAGTATCGGCCACGCTCACCAATCAGTGGTTTCAGGCTGCTGTACTCCGTAAAATAGGTACCTAGGTAGGTACTATACGCGCTGAGGCAGCCAATTCACTGCACGCGCGGCTCGTAGCTCTGATACTCTCTACTCAGCATTCCCGCACCATCCGGCCGCGTGTTGTAGATCATCGGGCCCAGATACATCAGCAGCCCTGAGCCAACCAAGGGCCGGTTGCCAGCGCGGTTAAGCTGCTCCGCCGTGTTTCAGCGAGGGCGATTGGATCATGAGAGCCCAGGCCATCGGGCCACCAAACACTGATCCTCGCCTGGTGCAGGCTCAGCCCTTCCATCCACTGGGCTTTAGCGGGTACGAACTCGAGCTATCCGACCGAATTAGGTACCTTTACAGGCACACATGTTTCGATCGAACTAAACGCTCACGATCTCCCGTAGCAGCAGCGCAATGGTACCTCCATTCCAGTACCAGTACCTCTTCAGCAGAGGCTTTCAGCCAAGGAAAGAGCCCTCGATTCAATTTATTCGGGCACGGAAGCAGTGAAGATATCTGATGCGAGTGATCAATCGCTCTTTCTCTTTTTATTAATATCCCCATCGCCTTTCCTTTTAAATTCATCTGTTTTTGCTCTCTCATTCCTATTCCATCTGTTCTTCACATTTTGCCACTCAAGCTCGTCCCGCATCCGGCTCTGACACCCCAGTCTTACATCCTCCGAACATTCAAGGAACTCTTCTTTTTTATTACCCAAACTTGCAACATTGTTTGATACAAAAAACTACACACTGTCCGCTTTGGCACGCTCCGGCACAACTCTCCGAAGCCACAGAATCAGATCACCCTGCAAATCCATATATTAATTCGCCAGTCCCACCCCGGTGATCTAACCCAGCCAACAACATAATACAGCCATCCTCCCCTACTCGACTTGACTTGAGACAACCCAAGTTCCATCTCTTCAAGCACCAACAAGAACATTTTCGAAGTCGAATTTTAATCAATCAACCACATAGACTATACTCATACCAAAAACTGTCACCATGAGCCTCAACATTGGACCATTCGGAGTCATGACCGTGATCCACGCCATTTTGGCGCTGTTTCTCATCATTGAGCTTGGCCTGTCTGCTTGGCGTACGTACATGATCAGCCTCATTTTGGCTACATCTCGGCCCATCCTCCTCTTTTCGTGTATCACTAGCTAACTAGCTTTTCCTTTTAGTCGTTGATAAGAGCATCAGTTGGTACTGGTCTGGTTCTCCCATGTCCTTTATCCTCTTTGGATGTATCTGGTCCTTCCTCGTCCTCCTCTACGTCAGCCTTGTTCCTCGTTTCATCACCAGGATTCACATGCCCATCGTCTCGGTTGTCCTCACCAGCGTCACCATGATCTTCTGGTTCGCGGGCTCTACTGCCCAGGCTGTGCGTATTGGTATCCCCTCTTGCGGCAAGGATGGCCCATGCCAGGCAACCCAGGCCGTCGTTGCCTTTGGATACTTCCTGTGGGCTGGTTTCAGCTCGCTGGTTGCTCTTGAAGCCCTGGCTCTCTGGAAGTCGCGAGGCCCTGCTGCTCAGCCCTCTGCGGTTTAGACGTGCCCTGACGGCTGCGAGCATGCTGAAGCCGGCTTCACGCACTCGAACGAAAAATGTGGTTGAAATTGATGTTTTCTTTTCTTTCCCGGTGATAGAAGTGCGCTGCGCGTACTAGAAGAAAGATGTTGGATTATGACAGGAACACGGCACAACACAGATACCCGCCCGACTGCACACGCAGGAAAAATGCCATAACGGCACAGGGCATTTTTATTTTCTCTTTTCTCTCGAAACCCTTTCTTCTCTTTTATTCTTTTTCTTTGTAAAACTATTTTACGTTGAGAGGTATGGGCAAAGGACAACGGTTATTAGGGTTCATCATGAGGCGCACTTGTTATTTGATACTTTTTAATGACAACTTTTATTCACGATCACACTCGGATCCATTGTCTGACATTCCCTCTTAAACCATGCGCACACTGAAGTAATTGATTGCTCTGCACTTGATCTGATGCTGCGAACTACTTACTACATCCATTATTCTGTCAAAGGAAGATATCTTTTTCCATTGGAGGAAGTGACGCTCACAGCTGAGTGACCGAATAGTAGTTTACGTATACTTGGATATCTAGGGTCTCCTAGCTTGATAACTTAGTGACATCGAAGCGTGGGTGAGTGGGATGACTGTCACCGGAGCCACATGGGATTGCGTGGTAATTCACGGTACCCTACTTGGCTGCTGAGGCCTTGTCATGAGGGAACTAGCAGGAGGGCCAAAGGTGATGCTAAGAAATTCCCAGAACGAGAGGGCAGCAATGTCATTTTGCCGAGGGCATAGAAGATACCTACAAGTCCGAGATGATTCAAAGTTTCAAATCAACAACCCTCCTACATGTTCCGTCATAGGGTTTGGAGGTGAGACATGGTGCGGGCCGAAGTTGGATGGTCAAACTCCGGACCATCGATGGACTTCGAGGTATTTCTGAGACCCACCGACGTATCTCGTCGCAGGCATGTGAACAAACTACGTATCATGGTTTTGTGTATCAGTCGAGTTAAGGTAAGGAGCTGCGCTAACCCTTGGAGCCCAGCTTCGGAGATTTTCGTTCATCCTGGTGCAATGGGGGTAGGTAGATCTGTTAGGAACAGCCATGAGTGTAACGGCTTTTGCAGATACCGTCATATGCATGACGCATGTGTTGTCGTTTTGCAGATTGGCCATGTCCTAGGTAGATCCCAGGGGTATACTACCTCCGGATAAGTTGGGAGTGGGTTATGAACTGGAGTTTGGGTATCAAGTGTGGGCGTGGCGATCTCACGGAAGAACGTTGGGAGAACTACAGCTTGGTTCGAATGTCACGGCCTGCACGGACGATGGACATGATGAAACCCGTCAAGGGCAACCAACCGTCCTACTGGATTTGGCGACACAAGACAGCAGAGGCAACGAACGCCCGAATGGTAACACCATGGACGAGGTGAGTTCTGCGGATTCCGGGTCAGGACTCAATCGCTCGAGGCTGGGACCCATTGGATTCGCTCATCAGGCCAGTGAACAGTGCTCACCTAGCAACCAAGCCAGCCGGTCGGTTGGGCCGGAGCGGCAGCGACTGGGGGTTCCTGGCCAGGATGCAATATTGAGTGCTGGAGAGTTTGAGTGCTTGCAGGGATGACCCAAACTGCTTTGGGCTGGTTCCTCTGCCAAAAATCCACTCTCTCGATCACACCCTGGTCTGACGGCGTCATTCACGCACCAATCAAACGATGCGATTGCCGTAGCAACAGGGCAGTTCGTCGTCTCCTTCGCCCATTTTCGTGATGCTGGCTTCCCACTTTGCGATCTGGGCTGGCTGTCGCTAAGCGGAGCGCAGGGATTGCTGCACATGTGGCTGGGCCGTCGGGCTGGGGAAGGTAGAATATGGCTCAGCACTCGTGTTGGGTTGGAGCCCGAGCTGGTGTTTGCGTTCGGTTTGTTTGGTGTGACGGAGCCCAAGGCAGCAGGTGGGGTGATGTGTCTGGTTCGTTGCTGCGAACCTGAGATGGAGATGATCATAGTCAATGGCCGAGACCTATATCGAAGCAAGGGAGAGCTGGTGAGGAAGAGCTGCCATCGATGGATGGGGGATCCAGGTCGACAGCCAGAGAGGCCGCGTGGGAGCAGAGGCAGGAGAATTGGAGGGGTTGGTGACAGCAGAACAAACCCTGGTCTAGCGCCCGCTCTTGCTGCCGTTTCGTGCAGTAATTGCAGGCTCCAGGCCTGTAACGGACATGGTAGAAGCCTCTCCGCTGCGATATGACGACCAGCCTCCCAATATAATCGTGGAATCCCAACCCCGGATCACACAGAAGATTGAGAACCCCTCCCAGCCAGCTAGTTTCTGCAGTCGAGCAATCATTCATGCAGGTGTGCATAAGCCCCGTCACTCGCACTTAATCCAGGCCGACTTCCCTTTCCCTTTCTTCTTTTTTCCGTTTCCCATCATCTTCTTCCCCTCTCCCCCTCCATCATCCTCACCACCACCAGGCGGACCTCACCCGTTGTTCACCAACGTCTCTGCCTATTGCCATTCCGTGCCATATACCATCATTGATGACAGGTGGCGAGTGATATATCCTGATCCTCACTAGATCACACCGAGCCGCATTGCCTTGCATTGATTGCATCATAATCTGATCGCATCGCATTGCCCCGGTCGACGGACAACTCCTGCCGCATACAACAGAACACCACACAATCCCCCCATAATCAAGTCGCGTTCGCGCGCAGAACTCGCCCGCCATGCTTTTCGGAATCATCTTCGGCTCCAACCGCATCTTCCAGCTGATAACATTGGTAGGCCGAGCTTCCCACAAGCCAATCAGCCCCTCCAGCATACTAACCCCAAGCTCCTCCAGATCCCCATCGTGGGCATGCTCTCCTGGTTCGTCGAGGGTTTCACAAGCGCAAACTCCCTGACCCCCAACTCGATCCTCGTCCTCTTCATCGTCTCCGTCATCGCCTTCGCCTGGGCCTTCTTCACCCTCGTCCTCTACAACCGCTCCAAGCGCAATGCCCACTTCATCGCCATCGTCGACGCCCTCATCTTCGGCGGCCTCATCGCGGGCGTCTACTTCCTCCGCGGCATCGCCTCGGCCAACTGCGTCGACGTCAGCGTCAACCGCTCCGACGACTGGACCGTCAACCTCGGCGACGTGCGCGTCAGCGGGCCCGGCGTGAGCGTCTCCTGGCGCACCTCGAAGCGCTGCGCCATGCTCAAGGCCAGCTTCGCCCTGGGCATCATCAACGTCATCCTCTTCTTCGTGACTACCATTGTGGCCTTCTCGCACGGCGGCGGCTTCGGCGACTACGACGACTACGAGTACCGCACGCGCAGCCGGAGCCGCCACCACAGCGACAGGCACTCGCACCGCTCTGGGTCGAGGCACAGCCACCACTCGCACCACTCTCACCGCCGGGTGTATGTGTAGAGAGGGGGTTGCGAGTCTTGTGATGTGGCATGTCAAAAGGCTTGTGTTTCCCTTTTAGGACACAGACGAATACAAAACTTAAGACGAAGAAAGAAAACTACAAAATAACAACAAATGAAGAAAATCACAAGCATGTGGTTACGTGCAAAAAGAGAGATAGAAAGAAGAAACAAGGAGGGAACCAATGAGTCACTTTATGAATGGAATGGACACTTGCTCGGGACATAGGGAATTGGAATGTATGGTGGATTTTTGCTGTTTGGAACCCCCGCGGTTGGGAATCTCTGCCATTTTGGCCGGCTGTTTCGAGGGGGCTCGTTTATCGCCCTCAGCGTTCTTATATTTGTAGTGGAGGATATATTTTTTGAGATACCCAGACGTATCGAACCTGTGGCAGTGCCTGAGCGCTTGCGCATGGAGTTGTTTTTGTATTTTGCCTGCTTGGCGTGGAGGAGGATGATCTGCAACTGGGTGGATTTATCCCTGCCGCGCTTCGGTTGATAGAATCGGTAGTTTACGAGGAACGAGTCCAAACGAGAATAGAATAGTAGTTTCGACTGCCTACGAGATGGTCCCTTCTTCAAATGTCATATGCCGTAGTGTCAAAGTCGGTCGGGATCGTCAATGTGTAAGATGTGTGGGTATCTCTTGTTTCTTTATTTCTTTATTTTGTTCGTTACTTTTGCTCAATGCCTCCCTACCTCCTCGCCTACACGGTATCCTCTTGCGATACCGCTGAGACCCTCCTCGATCACAGTGCTCGCTTCTTGATTTTCTGCAAAGTCGCTGCCCAGGCCCTGCCATGTTCTCTGGGAGCGCAGATACTCGGCACCAGGACTTGCCACTCCATTGATGCTCGCCAGCTCTCCAGGAGCTGCTCGTTTGATCAGGGCCGCGGATGAAGATCCTCCCTCGCTCGTCTTGTTTGCCTTGGCACTGTGGACTGCCAATCGCATAGGACGGCTGTGGCTGACCAGCCTGCCTGTTCGGAGGTCGAACTCAGGTGGCATCGACTCCTCTCCCTCCACGCCGTCTTCCTCAATGCCCTGATCGACTTCTATACTCGCGCCATTGGTCTCCTTGGTCTCGCTATCTTCTGCCTGGCTCTCGCCGTTTACTGCACCATTTGCCGCCTCAGGCTCGTCAAGTTTGAGCCGCTCGATGCCTCCCCACCATTCACCACCCCATATCCTCTCCTCCTCCTTCATAAGTGCGACTTCCATCTCAAACGGAGTGATGACGGGTTTCCAGTACCCGCTTTCCTGGTCCTCGCCGATCAGCCCGCCCTCCCAGCAGCCAACAACCACCCAACCCTCAATCTCGGAGAAGTTGGCCAGCTTGGCTGGGTTGAGTCGTCCCACGACGACGGTATAGCTCTTCTTGCCCGCGTCGGCGATGCGCTTGCGCAGCAGATCAATCGACGCAAGCGAATTGGCGACGGAGAGCGTATTGACGAGAATCCCAATCACACCCGCAGATGCGAGAGACAGGACACGGGCGAACCGACGGCGGAGCAGACCTGCTGTCCGCATCGTGGGATTCTCGACGGTGGTTGATGGAGCTGGGAGGACGTGGAGGGAGGCGAAGCGTGGTAGGAGGGCGAGGAGGAGAGACGAGGGAGGGTCGGAGATGTGGAAGAGGGAATGTTCTTTCAGGGCTTCACTGTCTAGGTCGGCATCGGAGCCTGTGGCTATCCGTCGGTTGGGGATGATGCCTGCCGGGTCTCTCACCACCTCGGTGCCCAGCACGTTTGAATAGCCCTTTTCCCGTATCCGCGCTAGTAGCGGTTCTACGTTTTGCTGGTATGTGAGATCTGCCATGATGACAACTTTGGTGTCGACCGCTGGGAATTCCTTGACGAAACTTTCGACCGCCGAGTCCAGTTCCAGCTCCCGGCTGGTGTAAACGTAGATGACGGGTAGCCTGCTCGTAGGGCTAAGGCAAGCCCGGCCATAATGAACAACGACTTCAGCATCCGCATGCTCTGCAGCGACTTCGTCCACACAGCATGCGCTGTAGCTCGTATCGGCCAAGATATATATTCTCGGGGGCAGCACTGCTGCGACACCGTCTACGCCGGCGGAAAGCTCGCGGGTCAAGGCTTCGGACACGCGGGGGGCGTCGACCAGCATGGAGTCTGCAAACTGGAGAGCGACGCGCTTCCAGGCGCCTTGTCGCAGCTCGGACACGGTTCGCGGGATCTCGTAAACGGAGTAGAGGGCATCTTCGGAGAGCGTGGACTTTTCTTGGGCGGCGGCGGGGACTTCGAGGATGAGCTCGTCGGGGGTTGAGAGAACGGGAGGGGCGGAGAGGCCGGCTGCCATGGTGGACGCAGCCCAGAGCTACCTGCTCTCGAGGGACTTGGGAGGATGGTATTTGTGCAACCCAGGAGATCAGGTCGACCTGGCTTTGGAAATCTCTACCTCTAACCAGTGATTATTTTGTGATCTGGCGGGGAAGTTTTCTGGAAATTTTGGCGGCGACCCTGTGTAAAGGCGGGGTTGGTGGTGCCAATTGTTAGTGGCAGCCCTGTGCGAACTTGCCGCTAACACCATCTTGCCCTGCCTTATATCAGGCATTGGTTGCCAATATCCTAATCCAAGTTGCCTGCCGTGTACATTAAAACTGCATCTCTAGTTTCACTTTGGCTCAGAATTCCAGAATTGCTAGGTTTACAACCGGGCCAATAGACATGTCTTGAAGACATGACACCCAGTGACACAGGCTGTGGGGTGATCAATTATCGAATTCGACTGACTGTCAAGGGCCGGACCAATCGGAGATCAAATGGAACGTTACGACAATACAAATATACGTTACGGACAGAGGGGGAACAAGCCCAATGCGTCCATGTGAGCATCGTCGAACAGGAATTCGACGGCGATTCTCAGCCCAATGGCAACGCAGCGTATTAATAATGAATCGTCGGCATCACTAGCGTCGTCCTTGGTCCCGGCACTAAGGTAGTAGACAGACCGGGTGCCGTTTTTGGAAATTCGTAATCTGGCGTCTCATACATAGTACACGCATTTCCACTCTTGGATGCTTGACTCTCCGCCAGGGAAGACGAACCCTTAGGTTTTCGAGGATAACGTGGGCCAATGCATGCTTTGCCTACGGCTCTTCGCCGGCCGGTCTTTTGCAATTGTGGAGGGAACCAGGTGGCCTTTGATAACGGCAATTTCCCAGGCCCCAACACATGAGCGGTGGTCACTGACCATGGCTGCTGCGCATAAGTATGGTTCCCTTATTAATAATAGACTCACGTTCCACCGGCCCAGTAAAGTATAATATACCACAGCAATGCCAACTGACCCCCAGTCAGATAAACAAGACAAACCTAGATTTCGTGAGCACCGCCGAAGTGGGAGTGTCGTGTCACTTGTTTTCCCATTTGGGATGAGCGTCTATGCGGGTGAAGCACTCAGTTCGATATTCTACCCATTTTAGCTGTCCAAGGGGCCCAGCCAATGGGGCCACGGGCCTGATCGAGCTAGGTCCCGAAAACGGTATCTCTTCTAGATCCTTGTCCGAGAAAGTTGCGTCGTCTAAGTTGTTGCCCATAGTGGTGCGACCAACGTTTGATAAATCAAGGCTGCTGTGCCCTCCCTGTCAAAGATAGGAATTTCGTCTATTCACGACTGACGGCCCGGGGACGTGTTGACCAACGTGCTAGGATACGACCAAGGGGCCTCACCGAATACCTTTCTCAGGTTAAAGAATCAAGCTCAAGCACTTCACAAGTACTTAAGGGCCTGAAATTCCCAATTACTTCCTTACTTGCTGTGACAAGTCGCAGCAATTCTCTATTCAAGAAACACGAAAGACAAACTTACCACTATGGGCCAGAAAAGTCATCCCTTAGAGGGGAAAGATATCATAGTCGCAGGTGGAGGCGTCGCCGGATCTGCTTTTGTTGCGGCACTCATCAAGCTTTGGAACCCCGAGCTGAAACAACCAAACATCATCGTCGTCGAACGTGACCCGCGAGATGTTGTTCGCCAGAGAGAGGGCTACAGCCTGTCACTGACGGGACACGACGATACCAGTGGTCTGGCCGTTCTCAAAAAGCTGGACCTCCTCGACAGTGCGCTTGACAAGGCTGTAGCGAGCACAGATAATACCGGTGCCTTCAAGATCTGGGGCGCAGACTGGACAGAGAAAACTAGCCTTCACCGGAAACCCGCTGAAGGGCTACCTACATCAACTATTCGCATATCCCGCAGGGAGCTTCGCGGGCTTCTGCACAATACAATCGACGACAAAAGCACAATACTGTGGGAGACACAGTGCATCTCCGCCAAGGCTCTCGACAACGGCCGGGTGCAGGTTGAGCTCATGGAGAACGACAACAAGAGCGTGCGATACGAGGAGTGCGACCTGCTCATAGCTGCCGACGGAGCCAGTAGCAAGCTAAGATCCTACCTCCGGCCCGACGATCAACTAGAATATCAAGGAGCGGCGTTGAGGGGAGGCCTCTCCAGGTTTGACGGCCCCTTGCCGGCCCCTCTCAACAAGGACTGGGGGTTCGCCCTGTCCGGGGATGGTGTGTCATGTTTTTACTCCCCAGTTGATGAGCATACGGTCGTCTGGACCGTGGGCAACCAAGAGCCAGAGCCGCTCCCTCCACTGGACCACTCTTCTGAAGCTGCTTGCAAGGCGGTGGTCGAGCGAGGGCGGGAGCTGGGCGCTCTTTTCCACGAGCCATTCAACACCATCGTCAACAATACTGACCTAAGTGCCGTTCTCTGCATCAATGCAAGGGACAAGATGCCTTTTTGTCATGACGGCTTTGACACCCTGCCCGTCGTGTTTATTGGTGATAGCAACCATGCCCTGAGCCCATTCTCTGGCATTGGAGCCAACCTTGCGCTGGGCGATGGATGGGAACTAGCGAAACAGATCTGCGCGACGGGTCAGGTGTCTCTAGCGAGTGCGGTCAAGGGTTACGATTCCATCATCGTGCCTCGAACGACCAAGATCGTAAAGGCGGCGCGGAGACGGCTTGAGATGGGTCACAGCACTGGCTTCAAACTGTGGTTGTTCTATCTGATACTGGCTCTGAGTAGGGTGGTTGGGCGTATTGTCGGGGACAGGAGGAAATGATGGCCGTTGTGAAAGTCGATCGGCCATGTTTTATGATTGCATAATTGTCGGTAGCGGGCGCTTTTGATTTGATAATATTTTGCACGTTTCTTTTTCCTTTGGAAGGCGCGACGTGCGTCCTTCACGCGTTGCTGCCAAGGGGAAGCACCTGTCGCTAATCAAGTATACTGCTGAAATCACCAGAGGAATCCAAATGGGAGAGATGAATGTTTAGTGCCATTAATTGGATCTATGCTCATTGCGATATCATCTTTGTCCGGCTGTTCCTAAGGTCTATTAAACATTTCCATCTCTTGGACATTCTCCCACCTGATGTACCTCCTTTAGGTAGACCCACTGAGCTGAGCCGAATGAGGGGCTCGCAGATCGCACTGTACTCAGCACCAATAAACTCCACTAATATACAGTGCTATCTATATTTGCACTGTGAGTGTCCTCTTTACGCGACCAGACCCTGGACGCGACGTTTGATGAGCAGCGATTCGCGCAGGACGCGCAGCAATTTATCTGGGAGTCTTGTCCCTCGACCGTGCTAGTGACCTCCTCCCCTCAACCGTTCAGTTTTCATTGCAGTGTTTTTGCCCACTCTGATCACTTGTTTTCTGAACCGTGCATTGCGTGTCGTCCAATTCTTGCGATCCAATCTATTGTTTCTGCTGTTTGTGTTTCACTGACCGGGCAGCTGGTCTACCTGTAGCGATGGCTGGTGAGAAGGTCGCCAACGGCAGCGCGGCTGCTCGCACACCAGCGAAGAGCCTCGGGGCCAAGTCCGCAGCGTCTGTTTCCTCCTCGGCCAAGCAGCAACGCTCGATCAAGTCTTTCTTTCAAAAATCCTCTCCCGCCCCAGCATCCTCGCCCGCAACCGCTTCCAAGCCTTCGCCCGACCCTGCCTCCAAGTCCTCGTGCCTGAAGGAGACCACCAAGAACAACTCTCTCCCCAAGACGAAACCAGCTCCCGCATTCAATCCCGCCACCAAGGTGAAGTTGTCCACACCTGTGCCCAGCAGCGACGCCCTGGAGCCGCCGAGTTCACAGGAGAACATGGATGCTGCCTCAGCCGATCTCCCCTCTCCCACAGTGCTGCCAACAAGGAGCAGCCGGACAGCTTCCAACCCTATGAAGAAGGAGGTAAATGGAAGCAGCCCCTCGCGAAAGGCAAGTGCGAATGCATAACCCTCCTAAATCTTGCAATACTATTTCTCAGACACTAACTGTTGGATTTACAGACTCGCAAGGCCGTTAATTATACCGAGTCGTCCGGCGACGAAAGTGATCCATTCGCATTTGAAGCCCCCTTAAATACAAGGCGCCGTGCTAGGAAATCGGCCGTTATTGACGAGGAGGACGAATATGGCGAAGATGAGAACGCAGCAGCAGATCAGGATGACGGTTCGTGTCTCATGCATCACCCTCAGTCTCAAGACCTTTAAACTAACTCTGATAGACGAAATGGACGATTTTATTGTATACGAAGAATCAGAAGAAGAAAGCAATAAGGCCAGGAAACGAAAGCGACCTTCTAAGCCCCAGTCATCACGAAAGAAAGCTATTGTCTCGTCTCCTATTACCCGTGACGATGAGGACCCCCCGATACTCGATGACGACGATGTCATGGATGACGGCTCAGGGTCTACAGCAGTTCAGTGGACATATGACCCTGAGTCGACCGACAAGCGACCAGTTACAAAGCCCGCAGATAGAGGTCCACGGGACCCCAATATCAAGGAGAAAGCACACACCAGAGAACCAGAGGATCGCTACCCCTGGCTTGCTAACATTCGGGACAAGGAGAAGCGAGCCCCCGGTGATCCTGAATATGATCCACGAACCATTTTTATCCCTCCGATGGCTTGGAATAAATTCTCCGCCTTCGAGAAACAGTACTGGGAGATCAAACAAAATCTCTGGGACACCATCGTCTTCTTCAAAAAGGGCAAATTCTACGAACTGTATGAAAATGATGCCACTATCGGTCATCAAGAGTTCGACTTCAAGATGACCGACAGAGTAAACATGCGCATGGTCGGCGTGCCTGAGAGCTCCCTAGACCATTGGGTCAATCAGTTCATCGCCAAGCAGTACAAAGTCGCTCGAGTTGACCAAATGGAGACGAATTTGGGTAAGGAGATGCGCGAGAGACAAGACAAGAGCAAGAAAGCAGACAAGATCATTACTCGCGAGCTTGCCTGCGTTCTTACGGCCGGTACATTGGTAGATGGTGGCATGTTACAGGATGACATGGCAGCCTATTGTGTGGCGATCAAGGAGTCCGTCGTGGATGACCTACCAGCTTTCGGTATTGCATTTGCCGATACCGCCACTGGCCGCTTCCATCTCTCTGGCTTTGTAGATGATGTGGACTTGACCAAGTTCGAGACCCTGATCGCTCAAACCGGCCCTCGAGAACTCCTCTTAGAAAAGTCACATCTCTCTACTAAAGCCTTGCGCGTGCTCAAGAATAATACTAGCCCCACTACCATCTGGACACACCTCAAGCCCGTCACAGAATTCTGGGATGCGGACACGTCTCGTCGCGAGATCAACACTGGGAACTATTTTGCCACGGAGGATGGCGAGGACGAGATCTGGCCCGAGAGCTTGCTCAAGTACAAGGAAGACGATCTTGTCATGTCTGCTCTTGGAGGTCTTGTCTCATATCTCAAGTTCCTCAAGCTGGAACGCCCTCTTCTATCCCAGGGCAGCTTTGAGACGTACAACCCCATCCAGAAGAACGGCACGCTCATTCTTGACGGACAAACGCTTGTCAACCTGGAACTTTTCTCCAATTCCGCTAACGGCGGATCCGAGGGTACATTGTTCAGTCTCCTAAACCGATGTGTTACACCTTTCGGAAAGCGAATGTTCCGTTCATGGGTCGCTCATCCCCTCTGCGATATTAACCGTATCAACGACCGCTTAGACGCCGTCGAGATGCTAAATGAGGATCCTTCTATTCGAGAACAGTTTGCGTCTCAGCTGGTCAAAATGCCAGACCTAGAGCGACTGATTTCTCGGATCCATGCTGGTGTTTGCAAGGCCGACGTCTTCGTGAGAGTTCTCGAGGGATTTGAGCAGATTGAGTACACCATGAGCCTTCTCGGTTCCTTCAAGGGCCGCAATGGCCTGGTCGATCAGCTTGTTTCCAGTATGCCTCAACTTGAAGAGCCCCTCAGCTACTGGAGCACGGCATTCGATCGCCACAAAGCCCGCGAAGACAAGCTTCTGATCCCCGAACGAGGTATCGAAGAAGACTTTGACGAGAGTGTGGATCGCCTAGCCGAAATTAAGACACAGCTGGAGGATCTCCTGAAGGAGCAAAAGGCGACTCTAAAGTGTCGGACTATCAAATATACAGACATTGGCAAGGAGATTTATCAGATGGAAACTCCCAAGTCGGTCAAGGTACCTTCAAACTGGCGTCAGATGTCCGCCACCAAGGACCTGAAGCGATGGTATTTCCCCGAGTTAAGCCAGCTGGTGCGAGAACTTCAAGAAGCAGAGGAGACACACTCACAGCTCATCAAAGGTGTCGCTGCTCGTTTCTTTAAGAAGTTTGACGTTGACTATGATACCTGGATCAAAGCAATTAAGATTGTTTCCCAGTTGGACTGTTTGGTCAGCTTAGCAAAGGCATCCTCCTCTCTCGGCCAGCCCAGCTGCCGCCCTCACTTTGTCGACGAGGAGCGTAGCGTGGTGAAGTTTGAGGAATTGAGGCATCCCTGTATGATCAACACTGTCGACGACTTTATCCCTAATGACATCAAGCTTGGTGGCGACGAGGCGAAAATCAATCTGCTCACGGGCGCCAATGCGGCCGGAAAGTCGACCGTTTTGCGAATGGTAAGAACAATTTCCCCCCGTCTCCTTCTAGACCAAGTTGCTAATATCACGTTCAGTCCTGCATCGCCGTTATCATGGCACAGATTGGATGTTATGTACCAGCGGTGTCGGCTCGTTTGACACCGGTGGACCGAATCATGTCGAGATTGGGTGCTAATGACAACATCTTCGCCGCCCAGTCTACCTTTTTCGTAGAGCTTTCGGAGACAAAGAAGATTCTTTCCGAAGCTACACCACGGTCTTTGGTTATTCTTGATGAACTTGGCCGTGGAACCAGCTCGTACGATGGTGTGGCTGTCGCTCAGGCAGTCCTTCACCACGTCGCTTCACATATTGGCTGCATCGGTTACTTCGCTACCCACTACCACTCGCTAGCGACCGAATTTGAGAATCATCCTGAGATTCGGGCACGACGGATGCAAATCCATGTCGACGAAGCAGAGCGCAAGGTCACGTTCTTGTACAAGCTGGAAGACGGTGTGGCAGAGGGCAGCTTCGGAATGCACTGTGCCGCCATGTGTGGCATCTCCAGCAAGGTCATTGAGCGTGCCGAGGTTGCAGCCCGCGAGTGGGAACACACCAGTCGTCTCAAGGACAGTCTGGAACGCGCGAAGACGGGGTGCTACATCCCTCTCGGTGTCTTGAGCGATATCGGTGCTCTTCTTGGGGATAAGGGAGAGATCGGGGACAAGGGGATGGAGGTTCTTTTGCAGGCCATCGAGAGCCTATGATGATAATACCGATCAGCAGTGCTTTTGGTCTTGAGTTTCTCGTTTTTTTCTCTGTTCTTCTCTTCAGGTTTGGTATTTTCGACGGGTCAATGCGTTGGGTTGGTTGGGCGTATGTACAAGAGAAAGACATGACGGCATCTATCCGGCATCTAGATATAATAAACCGAGGCTCGGTTTGCTTTCTCGCTTTGGCAATCGACGGGAATGGGATGGGCGCTCTCTGGGACTTTGGTTGCTTTCTGTTAAAGAGCTCCGGCTACAGACCCTGGCCGGGAGACTTAGGTTAGCGTTACATGGACAGTCACTATTCAGGCGATTCTATATATTGGTCAAAATTCACATAATTTGTATTAAGGGGTCGAAGCCCGGGACAAACTTGCAGTCAATCAACAATGCAAAACAGCGAACAATGGCTACCGTAAAATCAAAACGCCCAACTCTACTGTCTCCCCCGCGCGCGTTGCCTAGCAGACCTCCTGGGGCCCTTTGGAGGAGGAGCACCTCCCTCGGCGGCGGCACTTGTGGCTCTGTTTCCTCTTGCACCTCGGCCACTAGCAGCTGCGGCTCTAGATCTTGAGGCCCGGGCTCTACCCCTAGCTTGAGCTCGTGTCCTGCCTCGAGCTCTGGCATTTCCTCGAGTAGCGGTCGCGCTGTCAGCGACCTCGTCGGCCTCTGGGAGTGGTCTGTAGGTGCTGTCACCTACACGCCTCCGCTTTGGTTGACGAGTATCGTCCACGTCTGGCTCTATGTCATCATCCGAGTCCGACTCACTCTCAGTCC
Organism: Clonostachys sp. G952; assembly: GCA_027569935.1. Taxonomy (NCBI): domain Eukaryota; kingdom Fungi; phylum Ascomycota; class Sordariomycetes; order Hypocreales; family Bionectriaceae; genus Clonostachys; species Clonostachys sp. G952. Next base: position 302,758 of record JAPDLB010000047.1, read on the forward strand.
GGTACTCGGCATTGTCCGAGGGCGCTTGTCTCTTCCGTCTGCGAGCTGTGGTGGGCCGAGCCCTTGCCGCTGCTCTAGACGGTCCTGGTGCCTCTGTTTGAGCCTCAGCTTCCCGCGCCGCATCCTCCCTGAGCCTTTTCTCGATTGCAGGTGGCCAGGGCTTGTTCCAACTCTCACTGTTGTCATTGTTGTTGGGGTCGTGTTTCCAAAAAGAGCTATTTGGTAGCTTGCCATCGAATGGATAGAACTTGTGACCGAACAAGTCTTTGTTTTTGTTCCGATAATCTTTTCTGGCGTCGCGTACCGCATCCCTTGCACCTCTTGCATGTTGTTTGATCCATCCACTCCGGTTGGGAAGGTTCTCATGGCTTCCCACCTTGTTAGGGATCCTGCAGTTGCGTTCAGGATTTACGTGCGCCTAGACACAGTTATCAGATTAGCGTGGATCTCACGTAGAGGAAATATCTTTCTCTGCATTGTCAAACGTGGGAGGGGTGGGTGTTCCAAACTTACCTTCCACTGACTCTCGAAGGAAGGCTCATCTTCTGGGGCTTTTGCTTGTGGGTTAGGCAAACTTCGCAAGCACATGGAGCACTTGTCGCCTGGACTGGGTGTGAAAGGGGGATCCGTGAGAGTCGTGGGTTCACTGGGTCCTGCAGCGTCCTCTGGAGCGTCCCCTTGTCCTTCCGACTGGATCTCCTCTTCGCTGGGATGATGAGATGGTTCACGCTCTTCAGCTGCCGTTCTAGCGAGGGGTTGAGCCTCGCTCATAGCAGCTAATACCAGTGCGGCTTCTCTATCAGCATCGGTCATCTGGGATTGGGGCTGCTCCTGCAACTGCTCCTGGACGGCCGTTAGCCGAGGGTCCCCATACCGAGTCCTTTGCTCAGCCTGCTCTCCGACCTGTTCAGTCCGGTCCCGGGAATAGAGGCCATAGGCCCGTGGTGCTTGTGCTGTAGGATTTGGGTTGAACTCGACTCGAGGAGACGAGTGTTGAGGGGGTGGCTGGTTTTGCTGCAACTGCGACCGAGGAGAGGGTAGTTGCGGAGCTGGCGGCGATTCTGGATTCTTCCCCACAGGAGCAGGAGAAGGGCCAGCAAGGTTCTGCATTGGGCTAGAGAGACTCTGGGAGAGATCGCTGAAGGACGGTAGCACAGTCCTGTGCTGGTGGGCCGTGAGGATGTGATCTGCTAGCTCCGGCAAACTGTTGTAGACAGCCTCATCATGGCATCCTTGAAGAGGGCATCGCAATACCAAGCTCTGTACAGTGCTTGTCAGACTCTCGGGGTGGGCTTCGCGGATGTGGTTTGCTAGATTCTCCGCATTGTTATTAGCAACCACATGATCGCATCCTTGGTGAGGACATGGCACGTCAGGGAGCATGGCTTTTCCTGCTAAAAGGTCCTTGGCGATATTTTCTAAATCAACCATGGCTTCTGTCTGACATCCCTGTTCCCGAAGCGTCAGGCAAACAGTTTCTCTCGACGGCAGCTCAGCAGCATCTCCCTCCTCAATCTCTTCGCTGTTATGGTTGCCGTCGATGCGCTCCCCAGTACCCGTAATATCAACACCTGTAGTGGGCGTTACTGCCTCTCCCGAAACTGGTTGAGGATCAGCCATCTTTGCTCTTTGAAAATATATTATTAAGATAAGGTGATCGGTAAGACAATGCCGTTCTTAACTTCTTCCGTGCTGTGCTTTGCTGGCATTCCCAGCATCAGTTACACGCGGCGACGTCCATCTTTATTATACCTGGTCTGGACAACCATATCACAGATCAAGCCTTTGTGGTCTATTGTGTTCAAGATAAGAAGAAGAAACAAAAACACCAGGGCTACCAGAAAGAATGGGCAGAGCCTTGGTTGTTTTCACTTTGAAAAGGAGCATTTTGAAACAACGTTCCAAATGTCCAACTTATTTTTGAACTGCGATGAACTGCATAACAAAAGTTAGGCATTAGAAACAAAAACCGCTTCTATCTCTGAAGGGTATCAACGAGTTTATTGTTTTGTCGTTCAATTTCTTCTAACAAAAATACAAAGCATTGTCTTCACCTCGCCTTTGTTTGGAGAGCTTGTCAAAGTTAGTTCCTGGATAATCAAACCGTTTCCTTCTCTGTTAGCGAACATAGCTGGCAGTGTCAAGAATAGTAGCAAACGGATAATGCGTAAATTGTGTTAAGAGGTTGTTGATCTTTCAAGCACACTTCTAATATGCCCTGCAGCTGTTGATGATATACTCGGAGAACGGTGTTAGTCTTGAAACTAATTGCGAAGGCTAAATCTACAATAATACCACCTGATAAATTGAATCAGCGCAGGCCGCTACGATGCACGATTGATATTCGAGCAGCGGAATCTTAACGTATTTTGGTGAACTTTGGTGGCTCGGGATGATGAGGATGTAGTTGAGATCACCAGGAGCTGAGTCTAGGGTAGGAAATTAAGCTGAGTCGTACGACGAGAAATGCTCCCACTGTGGCAGTCACGTGAACGCCGCTGGCCACACTCTTGCCCACTAATTACCACGATGAGGGACAGTGAAAAGGAAATTTCGACGGCTAATACCACGGCGGAGGCAATTGGCGAGATTTCGGCTCCGCTACCCCGGTGGCCTTATGAACCTGCTTTTGCCCTCTTCAAGGTCACAATGAGGCCGCCGCGAATCCTCTCGGCCCACCAGGCGGACCTGCGATGCCTCATCCCGCGCGCGGCTTGGGCCCCCTCGGTTTCCAATTCTATCGCTGTTCACAGCGTCCAGCGGTGCCGACGCTCCTTCTTCTCGGCTACAACCCCAATGAGGGCTCCCCGCGCGGCTACAGCGACGTACAATGCCGGCTTCTTCCTCTCTAATCGCCTCTTCGAGCGATCTGCCTGCCTCGATTTCATTGTCGCTTCTAAACGAGCGAGCCTAGCAACTGCGTCAACGACAACGGCAAGCACACAGACAGCCTCTGTCTCGAGTACGAATGAAGGAACTACGCAGAACTTGTCAGAGCTTGCGCCTCATCGGAGGCGGCAGGCCCGCAAGCAGAAAGAGCAGGCAGAAAAGCCTCTGCCTCAAGATGCCTCGTCACAATTGACCACAGCAGCCGCAGCCCAACCCTCGAACTCTCTCCGACGAACCTTCTCCATCCTCCTATCCCTAACCAAGCCGCGACTTACCGTCGTCGTCGTTCTTTCTGCAATGGCGAGCTATGCGCTGTTCCCGGCATCCGAAATGCTCTCTCCCTCGCTGACCGAGACCCCGAGCTTGAGCCCTCTGACGCTCTTCTTCCTCACCGTGGGGACGGCGCTGTGCTCGAGCAGTGCTAATACCTTCAACATGCTCTACGAGCAGGCCACCGACGCCAAGATGACGAGAACCCGGAACCGCCCTCTGGTACGGAAGCTGATCTCGACGCGGGGCGCAGTCCTCTTTGGAATCATCTCTGGCGCTATTGGTGTTGGCTCCCTCTACTTCGGCGTCAACCCCATAGTCTCAGCCCTTGGTTTCGCCAACATAATCCTCTACGCTGGAATATATACCCCAATGAAGAGAATGTCGGCATTGAATACGTGGGTGGGTGCCGTAGTGGGCGGCATCCCCCCACTCATGGGCTGGGCCGCCGCAGCCGGCGAGACGGCTACCGGGGACGGGTCGTGGCGTGAGCTTCTCCTTGCCAGCGACGGCTCATCTATCGGCGGTTGGCTGATGGCCGGCATTCTCTTCGCCTGGCAGTTCCCTCACTTCATGGCTCTGAGCTGGCCGATTCGTGAGGAATACAAGGCGGCTGGCTTGCGCATGCTTGCCTGGACGAACCCCGCGCGGAACGGCCGCGTTGCTCTACGATATAGCTTCATCTACATCCCCCTTTGCTTGGGACTTTGCGCCGCTAATGTGACAAACTGGGGCTTTGCTGTTACGAGTTTGCCCATTAATTTGTGGCTATGCCGCGAGGCAGTCAACTTCTGGAAGAAACAGGGCCACGGAGGTAGTGCCAGGGCGTTGTTCTGGGCAAGTGTGTGGCACCTCCCCGGTGTCATGATTCTCGCGCTGCTCCACAAGAAAGGCATGTGGACTCGTGCTTGGAGGAGCGTGATGGGCGAGGAAGCCGACGGTGAATGGGAAGAGGAAGAGCTGGAGGCGATGGCGAGTATGACCGCCGCCAAGGTGGCCGAGAAGACGGCGGACCTGAAACGTCCATAAACGTAGTGGACGCAACAGTCTTTGGCCTTTTTCTATTTTACATGTATTCTATCTGTACGATGTAGTCATGGGTTTTCCTTCAAGTCACTGGTGTGGAGAGATGATTATATATCCACTGTGTCCTTTCATTCAAAAGGTAGATGAGCATGGCGAGGGTGGGAAAAAAGACAAGACAGATGTCCATGATTGATTTATTTGCATAGAAGACACATAGCATACGATGCTTTCCGAACGACGGTAATCGCAACTTTTATTTTGTATAGCACTTTCGCTTCCACCAGCTTTTTTCCCTCATGCATCTCAAGAATAACCAAACAAACTCCCAAACTCGGTACGCCTTCAATGTCTATCTATCCCCAATAAACAATTCGTGTTTTTTTTCGTTCCGCACATATTTTTTAAAAACCGCTTCCCCCTTCTAACCCCCTCCATTAGTCCGGCTAATTCAAGCCAGCGAGGAGGAGAAAAAAACTAGCGCTAAGAAAGCAAAGGGGAAGGGGATTCGCAGGCAAAATTAAAAGGAGTGTTTTTGATCTAGGCAGTATAAAATACCAGTATAGTGTAACCAGAAAAATTAATTAGGGCCCCCTCTTCCCTCGTGACGGGCTCGGGGATCAGGAAACCCCCGGAGTCCCGTCGACCCGGTTTTGTCAAAGGAGTGATGGTATGTGTATAAGGATTCATCCCGAACAATCAATGGCAGCCAGTATTCGCCAGAAACTCCGTGTTGCTGAAGATGCAACTGAAAGACCAGATAATAGAAAAGATAAATCGAGAGGCGAGATAAAAGAGAAGAAAAAAAAAAAAGAAATCGGAGATGCGAACAAAGGGGAATGACAATTGTAAACGACTTCATGACGCATCGACAGACGTAAGAAAGGAACAAGGATATAAAAGAATAAACAATAAGAAAGTTTAATAGACCAAAGAAAAATAGACCAAGGTAATAAAAACCTGAACAATGTGGTAAGTAGGGTTTCGGATCTTGGCGACGAGACCGTAAGTACTCCTACCCTCCCGGCGGGAGACAAAGCGAAAACGTATGGACGATGGCAGTCTAGTGATGTCTTCTGCCGTTCGAGCTTGGCAACCGCTGGCTGCCCATGTACGGGCTGGTATCGCTCTGGCTTCCGTTCCCATTGTACCCATGCCCGGCGCTTGCTGTTGAGCTAACACTGGACGAGTAGCGGTGCTGGCTGGGTGCCATGTTACCGTAGCCGGGCTCCAGGCCAAACGGGCCCAGGTAGGCACCGCTGGGACCGGGGCCGAGGGCCTGCATGGGCATGTTCGGGGCAGCCATGGAGGCGTGGTGGGAGGAAGCGTGGAGGTGGCGAGACGAGCGCTGATGGCGGTGCTGCTGTTGGTGGTGGTAGTGCTGGTCGTCGGAGGAGGGGGAGGTGGTCTCAGGACTATTATAGGATGCGTCTATTTGATCAATGGGCGTCAGGCCGATTCCGGAAATGCCGCTGTCGTCGTCATACCCTGTAAGAGGTTGGCCAGAAGCGAGATGGTTCTGGCTCAGACGTTCATTGCGCGTTGCTGCGCGAGCAGCGCTCTGAAGGTTCTTGATGCCGCTGGACATGCACTGCCCATTGGGTGATTATGTGTCAGCGCCCGGATCGAAAAAGGGGAAAAGGGGTGGGGATGAGAGAGGTTTGCATACCTTTTGCTCGACAACTTGCCATTTCTCGCCGGTTCGTGCGGCGAGGGGAGCCCAGATTTCCCTGCGCATGGCAAGATACTCCTTGGCCATGCGCTGGAACTTTCTGTTGTCCCAGTCGTCGGCGTCTCGCCTCTCGGAGAGGCGCTCGTGGCGCTTGCGGCAGGCGTTGCCGGTCTTCTTGGGGAAGTAGAGCTCCTTGATCTGGGCCCAGTTCAGGCCCTGGGCCCTGGCGGCCAGGAGTTGGTGGTCGTCACTCACCGACCAAGCACCAGAGCTGGGGCGGTGGGACTGAGGGAGGGGCATTGGGGGTGCGGCAGTGCCAGCGTAGACCTCCTCGTAGGATGGTCCAGGCATGGGAGGGGCTTGAGGGGCTCCAAGAGCCATGGAGGACGAGCCAGCAGCAGTGGTGGGAGGCATGGTATAGTAGCCGGCGGGGGGAAGGGTCATGCGCTGCTGGTTGTACATGGGAGAAATAGGGGATAAGGGGGATGGCTCCAGCTCAACGGGGAGATGCTGAGGGTAGCTCTGTCGGCTACTCGAGCGAGTGTGCCTAGCCATGGTGGATAGGGTTGGAAGACGGTAAGCGGGTGGATGTGTGTATAATGATTTGAAACAGGTCGGACCCAACGAGAGGATCGGTTTGAAGTTCTAGGAAGCTGTGCCAGACAGCGTAACTCTAGAGTCTCAAACGGAGTGCAACGTGATGATTAGACGAGTATGAAACTCAAAGAACAGGGAAGCTGGATTGGTCTTCCAAAATGGCCGAGGAAAGTGGTCACTCTGGGGATGGGCCCAATCAATCTGCCGGGGTATCGCTCTGAAAAAAAACACCGAATCTGAACTAGGAGAAGAACAAAGACAGCATGAGAGTAGGAGATGATGAACCGGTTGACGGATAGGAAAGACAGAGGAAAGTATGACCAAGGAAATACTAGGAAAGAAACGAGACGAAAAAGGAAATGTTGATTGACTGGCTCTGAAGCAAGGAAGATGTGTTTGAGGAAGGGAAATGAAAACCTCCTGGCCGCGGACATCGGCCTGCTTTAAGGATGAAGAGTCCCATAGCTTCCAAGACGTCGAGGATAGGATATGGTCTATTCCGGTACATGCGTGCTTCAGCCCTTGAAACAGCATCCTAGAGCTCAATTGGGAAATGAAACGGTAACCGTGTGTCTAAAAGATTCAATCTCAGCAGAATGGGTCGACGATATTGGTCGCCAGAGGAAAAGGCCTGTGCCCGGGCGGCTAAGTGGACTGCTCCGGGTCATGAACGACGGCGGCTACGAAGATTGGCCCATGTTGACCTACCTCGAAATACTGTGGAGGAGGGGAAGGACGAAAGTGGAGGAACTCAGGTCAAGAGCCTGGGAGGGTTGAGATAGCGGCTAGCTGTCAAGGCGGGAGATGAAACGAGGCAGGCCTTGGGCTTGCCTGTACTCCCCACTGAGTCGTGTGGTATCGTGTGGGTGCGCGTGTGTATGTACGAGCCTCTTTCGAAACAAGCAAGCGATGGAACAGGCGCCATATGATCGACCGAAAAGCACGATGAGCTCCGCTCTGATCAAGAACACCTGATAACCTTGACCCGGGCTGCTGTATGGAAGCGCGGAAAAATACGTGGAAGGTTAAAAAAAGGGCAAAAAGGAAATGAGAGGGGATCTCTGCATTGCATTCTGCGTCTTGAGCAGCGAGATGGAGTGCCGAGATTGGACAAGAGGGCCTGGCAAGCTGGCGGTACCCAGCAAGTCTGCATCAGTAGCAGCAGACTGCCGCGGGCATGCAGCAGAGGTTTCTCCGTACCAAGCTACCTCATGCAGAGCTTCCCGATGATGTCAAAAGGAACCAGTCCTGTGCCAAGGGAAATAACCGTCCAGTGTGTGGTGTTGAGTGCAGCCGAGAAGCCTCAAGGAGGACGGCAGTCGTGAAGGGCTGCGGGCCGTGATTGGCCCATGTGGGGCTAAACTGGGGCCTCCATTTCTAGAAGCGCGCGTTTAGACGAGATGGTACGTACCGGGGTACGTACCACGCTTCTGATTGGTGCCAGCCTTGTGGGCTGCCCTAAGCAGGACTAGCTCAGCTATTTTCAGATCCTTCTGTGGGTCCAGGGTACCATCCCATTGGCGCTCGATGAAAACACCAGCGGCAGCTCGACATCGCCAGCTGTCTCTCTCGCTTTCCACAAGTAAGATAAAGCCGGGAGGAAAATACCCATGGCCAATTCCGAATTCGGCGCTTGCAATTCCAGGGGCCATGGCATTGCCTCTCATAAAGGCAGGTTGAGATATGCTAGGTCGGTTTCTAGGTGGAGTCCGGCTTGGAATAACGTAAAAGACGTACGGCCCCCCTACGCAGCCAACAACATTTGCTCTGCATATCATTCTCACATGGTCTAGCCGGTCTGGTCTTTGCGTCATGTTGCTTCTGTGCCTCATTGTGCGGCTCTGCGCCAGCTACCGTCTGATTCTTGCTTCCAGTCCTTTCCCCCTATCTCTCTGCCGTGTCTTGTTTTAGCTGACACAGAATTGCACATCAACACACAGTTCGGCTGGCTACGCGCCCAGCCTCGTCCTGCCTTGCATGAGACGATGACGGGCTGAGCTGATGTCTGATCATTCTCCCTTTTCAGACCCTCCGCCGCCATATCGTTGGTCAAGCTTGTAACGTTTATTGCATCGAGGCGTCGAGATTATTCTTGTCTTGCTTTATCTGTCATGACGGCCCTCTTTCTACCCAAATGTCTATGCAGTCATACGCCCAACGTCTGATCCCGCATGAATGAACCAACAGCAGGATCTATGATACCCTATCCCAGCCCGTTTCGCCCCACCATGCACCGACCTCCGATCACATCTTTCCCTTCCCCACGACAGCCCAATGCCCGTGCCGCAAAAACGCACTCTGATGTCTCAAGCCATGGCGGCTATTAGTTCTGGGCCTTCCATCGCAGGATGGTCAGAGAGCGCTTCGGGAAAGTGAAGGCGCCCTTGCCATCCCACTTTGACTCCGTGATGCCCACCTCCTGCTTCTCGGCTGTGTTGACAACATCCAGCGCGCTGCCGCCCACACTATGCACCTCGACTTGCGAGACGGCACCGCGGATCTCTGTCTCAAAGTCCTTCTCCTCATGGATGTTGACCACCGCCAGGTTGACCCACCCATCGTCGCTAAGCGCCGCACTCACATCCAGCCAGGGCGTGTTGACGGCGCTTCGGAGCCAGGCTGGGTGCGTGTCGCCCGTGTACTCGCCAGCGCGCAGGCCAACCGCCACGGAAGAGCCGCGCATGTACTTGCTGTACAGGAGAAGCGGCCACCACGTCGTCTGCTTGACTAGGCCCTCGGGTGTGGTCATGAGGGGGGAGATGACATTGACAGACTGTGCGATGTTGGCCATGCCCACGTACTCGGCCTGGCGGATGAAGACGTTGAGCCAGACAGCCACGGCCAATGCGTCGGAAAGGTTATACCTAAAGAATAAGGTTAATCATCGAGTCTTCTCCGCTTTCCACATTTTTTTCTTTCGCCCTTCACTTGCCGTGGCTCACCAAATGGTCAGCACGCAAAACCAAGTACTTACTTCTCTTCAGCTCCCTCCTCACCCGGAGCACGGACTGGATCCCAAACATTCCACTCGTCGAAGCAAATCTTCTGCTTGCGAACGGTGGGCGGCACTTTATTCTCAATACGAGCCAGGTCAATCAGGCTGGCACTGATCTGGATAGCTCGTTCCGCGGACCTCGGAGCTATTTCCACACACCGTTAGCTGGCCCCATCTTCAGAGAATCATCTCCACGGCCAAAACTCTGCTGCCCGAGGGAAACTCCGTACCTGTGACATTCTTCAGATGCTCGGAGCTGGCGGTGTAGATGTGAATGCTGTGCATGTCAATCAGGCTCGCCGTCGTGCTCCCGCCCAGCCCGTGCAGGTCGAACCGCACGCACTCCTTGAGCACGTAGGCGTCCCAAGTGCTGTGGCCCGTCTCCCCGCAGAGGATGAGCTCGATGGAGGGGTCGAGCAGCTTGAGGGCCTTGGCCCATTGGTAGGCCTTCTTTGCGTAGTCCTCCTTTGTCATCTGCTCGACCTGCCACGGGCCCCAGACTTCGTTGCCGAGAGCCCAGTACTTGACCTGAGAGGTTATCTTTGTTAGTAAAACATCGAAATGTGGCGCAACAGCACCTAGGTAAAGAAGATGGGTAAACCTGCCTTGTAGGGCTTCTCTCTGCCGTTCTTGCGACGGAGGTTAGCATAGTAGCTATTTCGATCCGAGTTGCAGTACTCGAGCCAGCCGAGGGCTACCACACACATCTGCTTGTCAACACATGCACTCCCAACATCAGAAGCTTTGTGGGGGACCGTGAAACATGACTGACTAACCTTCGTCCAAAGTACCTAGATGCGTATAATAAGTTAGCAAGTCCTGAGCTACAACTCCCGACGAACCAACAGAGCAGCATCCTTGTTTTAGCAACTCTGCTGGATCCCAATCCTACACTTACCGGTACCAAAGTTTAGACAGAGATAGGGCTCGGTGCCGACGATTTCACACCACTTGAGGAATTCATCTGTGCCAATGGCATTCGACTCGGTGCCAATCCAGGCAAGTTCAGGCCTACCAAGATCATGGTCAGCATCCGTTCCGCAGAAACCGGCTTTAAGGCGGAGCTTCCTCCTCCCCTGTTGATCGAGGAATGCGATTCGCCCTTCGTGTTGATTGCAACTGTATCCCAAACAACGACAACAGCATTGCCGAACGCCAAAATTCCCATAAAGCAAACCGGTCAAGGAAAACCTCATCTCACCTGCCAGGGCGATTTTCCCGGGGACCAACACCGTCGATCCAGTGGTACGTCGCACAGAAGTTGCCGCCAGGATAGCGAACAACCGGGACGCGGAGCTCCTTCATGGCCTCAATGACATCCTTGCGGAAGCCGTGCTCGTCCGAGAGGGGGTTGCCGGGGTCGTAGAGACCGCCGTAGATGCACCTGCCCATGTGCCTGGTTTGGATGGTAAGCCATTGCGTTCATGTCTTTTGCCTTGAAGAGCAAATCGAATATATGGGGAGGGCAGGGGAGTGTGGGGTTGCGGCCAGTGATGAAGACAGGGTGTGATTGAAGCTTGAGGTAAGTTGCAAGGGTGTGAGGGGTAAGTGGTCAGTTTTTGCGTACTCTGTGAAGCCACCGTAGACATTGTCTTCGATCTTGGCAATGGTCAGACTGGGGTCGATCGAGATAGAAGGGCGCTCGTCGTCGCCAATTTTGGTGTAGGAGGTCATGGCTGCTATGTGGCTTCTCAGTGGACAAGCAAGCTGGTGAACCCAGACGTCCTTTCAACTCGGCCGCCTTGTGAAAGATAGAAGCTGTAGTTGGGAAAAGAAGAGGGGAGGAGGCGAGAGTTGTGAGATGCAGAGTAGATGGAGCAAGAGGAGAGGAGAGATTCCAGATGCGGACTGTATTGAAGGACGAGAAGATGGATGAGGAATTGGGGACCAGCAGGTCGTGTTTTCAATACTCGCCGCTTGTCCACTTAATCTGCACCTTGGCTCGTTCATGTGAATCATGTCATATCGCCCGCCCTCGAGCTGCGACTAACTATCTCCAACTGCGTATCACGACGACCAGACGAAACCGCGCCCCCGCCGAAAAAGCGGCGCTCAGAACGGGTCCCCGGAGGTCACTCCCCTCTTGAAAGCTCTGAAATTTGCGTCTCTTGCCTCTGGTTTGCGCGCTCTTCCACGGTGAGGTCCCACCACCAGAGGCGTCACCGTGTGATTGGAGCGCTTCCAGGAGAGCCAGACCCGTCTCCTCACCACGAGACCATCTCTGCCCCCATCCACCAGATGGGAAATGCCCCGTCCCAACCCCCGGAAAGCTTGGCGCCACTCACAGCAGCTCGTCAGACCGGGCCTGGTCTCCGGCTGGGGCCCCGGTCCAGCTCGGGGCCCCAAAGCATCGAATAGGCGCGGGAGCATGTCACCGTTGCTCGGTATACAGATGCCCCGTTCGCGTCTGAGGCCAAGGGAGAATTAGATGCCGAGCATGGTCCCTCTGAGGCGTGCAATGGGACTGGTCAATTCGCGCGCAGGTGATGGAGAAATGAGACGAGCTTCCCAGAACAGACGAGGCCTTCCCAGCCGGCTGGAATCAGATATAAGTTGTGATCTTCCCCCCCTCAAGTGTAACGCTGTTCTGAAACCGCAGCATTATCTTTTCTTGGTTCCACAACTCAGAGGAGAAAGACATCCACCATGGCTCTCAGCCCAAAGGTATACCAGTTTCTGGTATGCGTCTTCGCATCCATCGGGTCTCTGCTCTACGGCTATGATCTCGGTGTTATTGCCTCGGCCATTGCGTCTCCCGACTTCATCTCCAAGTTTGGAGACGACTCCAAAGAGATGTACGTTCTTCATTGGCAATCCTCACCGTGGTAGACAGACCCAGCTAACCATCACGAAGCGGAGCTGTCGTATCAGCCTTTACAGGAGGAGCCTTCGTCGGCGCCGCGCTCGCTGGTCCTACTAGTGACAGACTCGGCCGCAAATGGACAATCATGATCGGTGCCCTCATCTTCTGCCTCGGCGGTGGCCTGCAGACAGGTGCCCGAACCATCAACTACCTCTACTCTGGCCGCGCCTTCGCTGGTGTCGGTGTCGGCTTCACCACCATGATTGTCCCCGTCTACCAGGCTGAGCTGTGCCACCCCAGCATCCGTGGTCTTGTCACTGGTCTGCAGCAGTTCATGCTGGGCATTGGTGCTTTGTGCGCTGCCTGGATCTCATGGGGTATGTCTCGATTCAAGCACCCGTTTCCGCAACTGATGGTTTTCGATTACTGACAAGACTACATACAGGTACTTACATTAGCTTCCACGATGCTAGACAGTGGCAGGTTTCTCTGGGTATCCAGATCATTCCGGGTGCCATTCTCGGTCTTCTCATCCTCCTCTTCCCCGAGTCCCCCCGCTGGCTGATCGCCCACGGAAAGGAAGCAGAGGGACTCAAGATCCTCGCCAGCCTCCACGCCGCCGGCGACGAGAACGACGCCTTCGTCCGCGCCGAGTTCGCCCAGGTCCAGGAGAGCATCTCCATCGACCGGGAGCAGGCGGCCGGGAGCTACATGGAGCTCTTCAAGGACAAGAGCTGCCTGCGCCGCCTCTTCCTCGCCTGCGCCATGCAGGCCAGCACCCAGATGACGGGCGTGAGCGCCATCCAGTACTACTCGGTCAAGATCTACGCCAAGATCGGCATCTCCGCCGACGACTCCCTCAAGTACCAGGCCATCTCCAGCGTGCTGGCCCTCGTCGCCCAGTTCCTCTGCATGATGTTCGTCGACAAGTTCGGCCGCCGCTGGCCCCTCATCATCGGAAACGTCGGCAACGGCATCACCTTCATCATCGCCACCATCCTCCTCGCCAAGTACCCTCCCGGCTCGCAGGAGGTCGGCGCGGGAGCCGCTGCTTGGGGTTTCATCGTCGTCACCTGGCTGTACAACTTCTGCTTCAGCGCCACCAGCGGCCCGCTCTCCTGGATCATCCCCGCCGAGATCTTTGACACCAAGACTCGAAGCAAGGGCGTGTCTATCGGCTGCATGACCTCTTTTGCCTTCAACACCATGATCGGCCAGACCACGTCCGTCGCTCTCGACGACAAGGGCGGAATCGGCTGGCGCTGGTACATCCTCTTCATCGTAAGTCCTGCCCCTTTGTAAAACAGTAGCTTCAGTGATAACTAACGATCCCAGGTCTGTAACTTCACCAACGCCATCTTCTTCTGGGCCTTCCTTCCCGAGACCGCCAGGCGACCTCTCGAGGAAATGCGATATCTCTTCACTGAGGCTCCCTGGTTTGTCCCCACCATGGACATGTCCAAGTTCAGGACCGGCGAGTCTCTCGAGAGGAAGGTCGAGGAGGTTGTTAATAAGGAAGTGGCGTAAAGAGGTTTCACCAGTTTGCGATGGCAGGTTTTGCCTTGCCAGAAGAGAATACATAGATACCCTAGGAGTTAGTATAATCCAACTGTATCAAGAAGCCGTGATCCACCCTCAAATACGTAGAAATAAGGCCCAAGCAACGCTTCCGAACAGTCTGTCACGATGTAGATATGAATGAACTACCAAAGCTCCTCCTAACGCCACGCTTGCTGAATGTTCCCCAAACCAAAAAAGGGGGAAGCTCCCATCACCAACCCAATCATCAAGTCTCCGTCATCTCGTCACTGATAACCTCCCTCGAAAACTGCGACACCAAGTCCCCCATCTGACTAAAGACACCGTGCTCTACCCAGAAGTGACCCGCGCCGCTAATCTCCTCGCCTCGGAACCGCGAACCCTCCGCGCCCTGCATGCGATCCACCCACCCGCGCAGCTTCCCAACCGGAACAAAAACATCGTGGTCGCCATAAATAGCCAGGGTGGGATTGTGCCGCAGCTTGCCCTCCGCAAGCGAGCTCCCGGGGGCGCGCGACATGGTGGCGAGGTTCGAGATGAGCCCCTGGAGGGGGGAGATTAGGAGGTAGGCCGCACACGGTCTGAGGAGATCTGGAAGCGACTGCAACGTAGCATCCTCTGCGGGCGCCGCCTCTGCAGCTGGGGAGTCTGGGGCAGACCGAGGAGGGTCGGTTTTCCCGTCAATGGCGGACGCCGGAGCGGCAGGGCGGTGGTGGTGGTGCCGCGTTTTGGCGATGAAGTCTTGGACGCCCTTGCGCAGCTTCTCCTCGGCGTCGTCGAGGGAGAAGCTCCTCCGGCTGTCGTGGCTCTTCCGGGGGCTGCTGCACTCTCCGACTCTGAGGCTGCGTCTCCCAGAGTACATTTGTAAGAGTTCCCTCTGCTGGGTGCCCAAGCTCTCGGCTCGTGTTCGGAGCAGACCGGGGGTCGACGCGATAGACGGGGATGTGAACTGGGCGAGAATGGAGGAGAGCGGAGGGATTTGGGTCGTGATCATGGCTCCGTACGAGTACCCTCCCATCAGGAGGATAGGACTGCCGGGATTCTGCGGTCTCGATTCCCGGTGGTCGAGGTAGTGTATGTAGTAGGTGAGGAACCCGACGAGGGTCGTGTAGTCTTCACGTTCGGGCTTCGCAGACCATGACGTACGGCCTTCCGAGTTCGCAGCTCCCCTGTCCATCCAAGTAGTTAGCAAAGACATTTCTCTAGGCAATTGATTGACTTAAACTTAAACATGGGAAGACCAAAGGCCTGGCTAACCTGAAGTTGAATGTCGCGACAACGAAGCCAGCGCGTACGAGATGCGCCGCCACCTCCTCCAGCACAGGATCATCGTAGCTCCCCCCTAGAGGCGCGTAGGGATGGCCCAGTACGGCGGCATGTTTGGGGCGCCATCCGGCTGCCGAGTTGGATGCCGCGAGGCCGAGAGGGTGGTAGATGCGGCAGTTGAGAGTGAGGTTGTCGTGTAAGCTCGGTAGGGTAAATGTCAGGGCGGGGTCGGGCAGATGCATCGCTTCAGTGTCTGTAGCATGATGGAATCACTCCTGGCAATTGACGGGCTGGCAGGAGACGGCCAAGGTTTTGTGGTTTCGCTGAACGGATGTTGGAGTTTGCCCCAAAACTCCGGAAAGCATCAGAGCAGAAGTTGTTGCAAGCTTATCGCTTTCGGTTGGGGAGTGGGACAAGGGGAAACGGAATGCGACGTCATTTTAGGTCCTTATCGGGCACCTATTTACCACAAAGGGAGCTCGGGTTGTGTCGGCGTAGAGCTCTCTAGCGAGCTGACACTCGGTTGTGATAAAAGAATCAACATGTGATACGATAGAGGGATGTAAAAGGTTATGCAATTGATTTTTTTATTTGTCTAAATTTCGTAATCTTGCCTCTTGTATTATATCTAATAAGTATGACATGGCAAAAGTTTCATTACATCTTCGTACCCAGCTCTTTACTGGCTCTTCTTCTCTTTGGCCTCCTGGGCCTTCTGTTTCCGTGCCTGAAGCAGCCTCTTGATCTCCTTAATGGCCCCCATCACGAGCGGTACCGTTACTGGCCCCAGAAGCGGGAGATAGACAGCAATCTTGTGCTCGTCGGGGAAGTAAAGCTGCCCAACCATGCTCTTCTCGAAGAAAGCTCTCTCGGCCTCCTCTTCGGCGATTCGGGCATGGTATAGCGCCTCAGAGCTACCAAGACTGGCACATGCTTCCTCCAGATGCCGAATACTCTTGGCGACGCCGTCAGCTACGTTGCGAGGGATGGCGATCGAAGGGAGGGACCGCGAAAGGCGCGCGAGCGAGCCAAGGGTGTCGGAGGCACGAAGCAGAAGGTCTGCGGATCGAATGCGGGATAGAGAGGACAGGCGGAGAGGGAGGGACCCAGACTGGGGCGTTCCAAGGAGTGTGAGCAGATGACCACCAAAGGTGAGCATTGGTTGGCGGAGTGCATCCTTGGGCACATGACTGTTGGTGTCAGGTTGAGAGAGTAAGTACACAGTACCCCACTGAGGAATCATCCAGGATTGTGATGTCTGGCCCTCGGAATCGGGGAAGCCGATTGTCTGGTTACCGATAAAGGTAAGGAAGTTGATGGTCGGGGCACCGCCAATCGATGGGGAGAGGGGCCATTCGGCTGCGTTGATGAAAGACGCAAGATCATCCTTGGTCAAGGTCTGTGACTGCACGCCAGGTGTAGCATAAAGCTGGACCTGAGTGTCGATTGTGAAGTTGTGAATCGGCCCAAGCACATCCAGCAATGGCTTCATATATTCGTTGATAGCGGTATCGATATCCCAGGTGGTGGGTGCGGGTCCGTCCGTGAAGAGGGAGAAGGTCAAGTGATAGGTAGGCGCATATCGGAGAGCGCGGGTTGCCCTCTTCTCCAAAGCTTCAACCACGGCAGGGCTCAGACCGGCCGGCTTCGAGGTCGGGGAGGAGGACAAAAGGTAGGAAACAATAGACTGTTCCTCGGCAAACGTGGATCGGAGTTCGGTTGCAATGTAGGTTGTAAGCATGGACGAGGCGGAATGAAGCGGGGGCACGCTGTTCAGAGGGTATGTGATATCTAGGGCGGCGCGGTAGGGATCGAGTGCGGCAGTCGTGGCATCACCGGGCTTCAAGTGAATGGATAGCGCGGACTTGGGATTGTATTCGCCTTCGCGGGGACGGTCCTGCCTGGGGGCAAGCTGGAGGCGCAGGTGATGGCCAGAGAAGTCGTTGAGATCGTCAATGGCATGCTGGGCCAGTCGAACGAGATGGCTGGCTTCTTCTTCCTTGAGAGAATCGGCATGGACGGCGATTTGAATGGGGATGGCGGGTCGGCAAGCCTAGCACGAGGGGAAGAGAGCTGTTAGCTACGAGGGAGAGCTGCTGCATTGAGTGGCGCCTACCTTTCCATCTGCCCACTCTAGCATGCGATCCAGTGGCAGGTCGGCGCGATAGATGGTCGTGGTCTTCCACCAGAATGGCAGACCCAGGAAGACAACGAGCAGCCAGAAGGACAGGACGATGTAGCTTCGGCGGCGGATGGCCGTGGGCGTCTCTGGGGGAGGGGCCTTGACGGCGGGAGCGGCGGGAGCAGGAGACTCGGATGCGGCAGCGGACGATGCAGTGTCCTTCTGCGTCGGTCCTGATGGCGGAGGAGCCATCGCGCGCACGTATGGGACGAGGATCGTCGACGGGGGAGCGAGCGAGCGGTTGGTGATGGTGGGAGCTTATCTGGGAGAAGTGTCCATTTTCCCCAGGCGATGGAATTCTACGCGACACGCCCCTTGACCAAGGATCAGCCTGGCGCCAGTTGCCACAGGCCAGCTTAAGCCCTACAGCAGCTAACTTACAGGCCTGAACCCACCTGGAGGATCCCTAAACCCCACCGGCCGCCAATTAAGTTTAGCGCCCGGCTCCCCCTCTCAGGGGCATAATCACTAGACCAGTTGATCTTTAGGGTGCATGTGGTCCCCCTTCGATCTGACAAGCAGAAAACTGCCGTCTTTCTTATTCATCATACAGCTGACTCTGATCATCTCGTTGTACCATCTTACACTCTAGAGGACCTTCAAATGCCCTGTCTGCGAATTCAATATATGGAAAGGATGTTCGCTGTGTAAGCACACCATTACTACAGCAACCGTGTAACTAGAAGCCTAGCAGGCTGCAATATAAAAAAACAACAATCGACTTGATGACTTGGCATTGATCTGATAGTTAGATTGGTGAGAAGGAAACCCATGATCTCACCGCCCCGTTTCAAGTGCACCTAGATTCAGGCAGCAATATTCTGGGTATCAGATATATACTCCTATACCTGGGTAGTTGCCATCATCTCACGTCTATACAAACTAAGCATTCAACTATCCTCTCAACTTGAAAATTAGAAACGATGGATCAATACATTCTAGAAAATGTCGACCGCTTCCATAAGCTGGTTCAAAGATGGAAACCCCAGCCAGCCTCAAAGCAGCGATCCTCCGCACAGGGATCTACCGAGTCGAATCCCAACATGATTGTGGCAGCTCGACTTAGAGTCTTGCTCAAAGACGAACTTGACCTTGGCCTACCTCAGGCTGTCTTTCCGAGGCCCTCAGTTCCGGGCGTACTGGATATACACGAGCTGAAAAGACCAGTTCGAGGACTTGCTGAGCTTCGGGTATAGAAACCCTACTTTTTCTCACCCAATTCCTCCTTAAACAGATCTGTTTGACTAATGACTTCTTTATATACGGTCAGTCGGCGGACTTTCGCGTTGATCGTGCATATGGCCCCGACTCTACCACCGAGGAAATATACACCGATATCGTGAAGCCATTGGTGCCTTGGGCACGGAGCGGTGGTATTGGCACACTCTTTGCCTACGGCCAGACAGGCTCAGGCAAGACATATACGGTGAGCCGGCTTGAGAAGTTGGTCGCGGATGAATTGTTGGGAGGCGAGCACAGCGAGCAACGAACGATTACAATGGCTATGATTGAGCTCGCGGGCAATGCAGCATACGGCAAGTTTTGAAAGAGAAACCCAGGCGGTTTTGGCATCTCTCGATTCTAACTAATAACCCCCTGCAGACCTGCTCAACAAGCGTGGACCTATATCTATTCGTGAGGATGCCTTTGGCGTCATCCAGCTCAGCGGCGCCCTCGAGCACCGCGTCTCAACCACCGGCGAGATGCTGTCTTTCATTGAAACAGCCACGGCGCTACGCCGCACAGAGGCGACGGACAAGAACGACGCCTCGTCGCGGTCGCACGCCATATGCAGAATTCGCATCCAGCAAAAACCCGACGCCCCTGATGATGACGCAGACGGGATGCTCTACCTCGTCGATCTCGCCGGATCCGAGGCGGCCAGAGATACCACGAATCACGACGCACAGCGGATGCGCGAGACTCGTGAGATCAACACCAGTCTCTCGGTGCTCAAAGACTGCATCAGAGGCAAAGCCGAGGCAGACACGGCTGCCGCGGATGCGTCGTCCAAAAGGAAGCCTCACGTTCCGTTCCGCCAAACGCCCCTAACCAAGATCTTGAAGCACATCTTTGACCCGGCGGCTCTCCGCAATTGCAAGACTGTCGTGATCGCTTGTGTGAATCCGTGTATTCTAGACTCCATACCGAGCAGGAACACACTGCGGTACGCGGAGACATTGAGAGTGATTGTGCCCAAGGTCGCTGAGATCAAGTATGATGTCAAAGTTCCCAGAACGTGGGATAATAAGCAACTAAGATCATGGATACGAAGCAATGTGAGTTGATCCGTCATCTATTGTCGTCAGACACTATCGAGACTTTTCCTCTACCTCTGCGTTTTGAAACTGAACGATTTATATAGTCTGGTTCACCTCCTGTCGATGCTTCACTACTCGCGCCTTCAGAAACAGGAATTCAGCTTCTACGCCTCGACCCATCAGAATTCCAGGATCGATGTGTACAGACTCCCGGCGTGACCGCTCAGCAGGCCATGCTGTTCTACAACAGGATATGGGAAATGCACATTGACTCTCAGCGAAACCGGCAGCTGCCGTCAAAATCAAAACCAAACGCCGTGGCTCTCCCAAATGCTGGAAGCCGTCCGACTGCCGCGTCAGATGTGCTGGGACAGCGTTCTAGTCGAGATACCAACACAGGGGCATCTACTATCCATTTCAAAGAGCGGATTCGTCCCGGGATGGTGGTCTCGTGGACACCGCCCTCTGAACTTGCTGAGACTCTGCCGGACAAGAAAACCTTGGCTCTCATTCTGTGTCCTGCGTCTGCCGCAGGACCACATGCACGAGATTACCAAGGTAACCCCGTCCAAGCCGAGCCGGGCCAGAATGGAGGCGATTCTGCAAGCTACCTGTGCGCTCTTGTCATGGTGAAGACCGGCTCTGAGACGTATGAGATGAATTTGTGGCGACAGGTCGTCGTTCAAGTTGCCCAGATGACTAGCGAGGTTATTCTAAAATACGACACTGTCGCTAGGAACTGGCTCAACCATGACTCCGACGCAGATTAGATCGAAAGCCTTGATGTGCAATGTTGGAACCGGGTGGTCCTTATATGGTATCACTTACATGCTTCAGTTGAGTGTCCAAAATCTTTTGTTGGGGGATTCACCACCCTCTATAACCCACGGTCAAAAAGCCGGGACCACGAACAAGCACACCACTCATTGTCTGGGACAAAATCTCCGAACCGAGACACCGAAATCCGCGTACTACTCTACACTGGGTCGGCTGCGATCTATATTGGTTCTCTAGGGTCTGTGTCTCGGGACCACGAAGGGGGGCGAAATGCATAGGTGTATATAATAAACATGTATCCGACCTTTAGCTCAATGACCAGCATACAGAATGGGTGAGACACCTGGATTTGGTAAGCGTCCAAAGGCTATAGAACTATTGTATGGTCTTCATTTCATGATTCAATAATATGTGGCCAAAATTTAGATTATTAGAACATGCCAAAAGCAAGACACAGATAACAGTAATGTCAGGTTACTCTTATTCGCACGCTTAAGTGGTGCTTCAAGTCGACGAAGACATATCCACAATGATGGATATCAGATCGTCCCTACCTGCATGAGCTTCCTCTCTGTACTTATTATCCCCTCATTATCATAACACTATGGACGCTCTTTTTTATGCTGCGTATCAATTACGAAGAGGTGGAATCGATTGCATGCGCTGCGATGAACATCACCCGAACAGCCATTGCATAAGTGGTTTAAAAGGATCCGGATTCTCTCCATCTTACACTACTTCTCACAACTGTACAAAGGAACAGATCAAGTAAGCATTTCGGTTTACCAATCATTTCGATTCTAATGCAGATGCAAGGCAGTGTCACGTGTTGATGTTCCCCGCCCAAGCCTCGTCTCACCAGCACCTTTGCACATTCTGACGAGATAATTTGATTGAAAATATATGCTTGGAGCATGGAATTAATGCAAACGACTTGAAACATCACCCAGAAAAACCTTGAGTTACTGGAGCATGTCCAGCGCCCTCTCTCTACAACAGCGATATCCTCCGGTGTCATCTACCGCAATGTTAGCTACCTCTAAAGAGAATCGTCAAACATGGAGAATTCGTGGTGTGCCCGATTTTTTTGACAAGCGAAGACTGGTCGAAGAGTTACAGCAGTATCTTCAATCACAACATGTGAACAACTCTGGCGAGAGCGCACAGGACAAGGGGAATATCGGCATAAAGATCTATTCCCTGGCGCCCGACCTCAATCACGCCCAGGTAGCAACCGCCTCTTTTGGAACGCTTCCGCCACAACTTCGCAATCTTGGAATCGAAAGACAACTGACAATTGAACTGCCGATCTACCCTAATGAAACGAATGACGGCCTCAAACGGAAAAGACATTCCCCTCAGACGGTCAAGATCACGATCGATGACCACTTCCACGGACTTACCGTACTCTTCTCACCATCTGGAGAAGACCACCAACTTACTGTTGTTGCGGTCTCTGGCCTAGGGTCCCATGCGTTCGGATCGTTTATAAATAAAGGGGATGGAAATATGTGGTTACGTGACCAGCTGCCATTGGACATACCTCATGCTCGGGTCATCACATTTGGTTATCGGAGCAATCTGAACGACAGCACCAGTTTTGCCGAACTCGGTGACCTCGCTAGGCTGCTTCGGACACAATTGCTCCGGGTTATACGAATCAGCAAGCCAAATCGAGTAGTCCTTGCAGGTCACAGCCTTGGGGGGCTTCTGATAAAGGAAGCATTAATTCAAATTGCCGACTGTCCTGAAGAAGTGGAATTTATACACTCTATCCAAGGACTAGTTTTCTTCGGGGTCCCAAACGACGGGATGAAGATCGAGTCCCTCATTCCCATCGTAACCAATCAGCCTAACCTGTCGCTCGTTCTCTCGTTACGCGACACAAACTCCCAGATTTTAAATTACCAGAAGAGAGAATTTTCAAAGATTCTTGACAAGTATGAAATCCGTATCAGATGCTTCTATGAGATGTCAAAGTCACCAACTGCTAAGAAGGTTGGTATTCTACCTCTTGAGGGTTGCGGGTGTGGCTGACGAACAATAAATTTGAACCAGACGAACGGGAAATATACGATGACAGGGCCTCTGGAATACCTTGTGAGCCGTGCTTCGGCGACGAGTTGTCTGCCTGCGTCTACGTCTACCGATTATTCTATCGGGCTTCACAAGAATCATTCAAATCTTGTAAAATTTGCTACCCATGACGATGATTTTGACGTAGTCCGGGATGTGCTCAGCCAAGTGTGCCAGCCCTCTCCACATTCAAGACGGATGCCTCAAGAGCCTGAAACCCAAAGTGTGTTGTGATTTGAGCTACGATTCACATATCTATTACTAACATTAACAGATCAGGCTGAAGTTAACTCCTGCCTTAAAGAACTGGGCTGGACAAATCCCCATGACGACCGAGAACGAATCAAGACCACCAAGGGTGGCCTCTATGATGGTTCATTCCGTTGGATTCTGGAACATAGAGATTTCAACATGTGGACAAAAGACGATAAAAGCGGACTGCTCTGGATCAAAGGCAATGCCGGAAAGGGTAAAACGATGCTCTTGATTGGGATATCAGAGGAGCTTGGTCGCCATCACCACTCTCACTCTACGTTATCATTCTTCTTCTGCCAAAATTCCGATCGTCGTCTTAACAATTCCGTTGCTATCTTGAAGGGGCTGATTTATCTGCTGCTCCTCCAGGAGAGCCGGCTCATTTCGCATTTGAAGACCGAGTGTGATCGAAGCGACAGCACTATCTTCGAGGGATCAAACGCTTTCTTCATCTTGTCTAGAATATTTCGGCAAATGGTTCAAGATCGAAGCCTCTGTTATCCAACACGAAAAACCTTGTTCTTGGCCGTTGATGCACTTGACGAGTGTAAGTCAGGACTGGGTTATTTCTGTCGACTAATTTCCGAGACAATGGCAAAGTCACCTGCCCGCCTCAAGTGGATTGTGTCGAGCAGAAACGAACCAAGAATCGAGCAGTGGCTTGCGACAGCTAGAGACACGGTGTGCCTGGATCTTGAGGGGAACGCCGATCTTGTTTCGCAAGCTATTCGAATTTACATCAATTGGAAAATCCTGAATATGAATTTGCTACACGGCGACCGGATTTTACGAGAAGGGGTAGAGAGGGCTTTGCACACGAAGGCAGGTGGCACTTTCCTATGGGTAGCTCTCGTCGTCCAAAAGCTCCTCGAAGTCGAGGATAAATCTGAACTTCTGGCTATTCTCGAAGACTGTCCGACTGGACTAGATGAAATATACGAGAAAATGCTGCAACAAATATCAGAGCACGATGGAAAAGGTCCTGAAAAATGTTGGCGCATCCTATCCGCTACAGCCTTTGCGTACCGACCGCTCAATTTACACGAGTTACATGCTCTTTCTAGACTTGATGAGTATAATATGAAAGTCAATGATGTAGAAGGAACAGTACGCTTGTGCCGTTCGTTCTTGACTACTAGAAAAGACCATGTTTATCTCATTCACCAGTCAGCCAAAGACTTCCTAACAGGCACATCTCCCAGAAAGACTTTTCTTTGTAATCCAGAGAAAATCCATTATGACCTATTTCGAAGATCAATAAAAGCCATGGGAGGTGTCCTGAAACGGGACATGTACAATCTATTCCTTCCTGGAATCACAATCGACAGGGTCAGTCGACCGGATCCGAACCCTTTGAAAGAAGCAGAGTACTCCTGCGTCTATTGGGTAAATCATTACTGTGACTTTTACAAAGCTAATATATATACTACCGCACAAAACGTTCCTACCCACAGCGACATTATTATCCAATTTCTCCAGAAATATCTACTCAACTGGTTTGAGGCATTGAGCCTATTGCATCGCCTTGACGACGGAGTTCGCGCAATGAGAAGGCTTGAGCAGCTTCTAGAAGTAAGTCTTCAATGGGTTTGAATAATATTGTTAAGCCACACTAACCAGTAACAGGAATACAAAGAACCATCTTCGCGGCAACTGCGTGCGCTCGTTTATGATTGTCGACGTTTTCTTCTCCAGAATAAATGGATGATCGAGAAAGCTCCACTGCAGATATACGTTTCTGCCCTCTTATTTAGCCCAAGCGAGAGTATCATACGTAACATTTTCCAGAATGAAGAGCCGGACTGGATAGGAATCAAGCCCAGAGTTGAGAAAAAATGGAGCCGATGCCTCCAGACTTTACAAGGCCACAAAGGTTCGGTTTCCGCTATTGCGTTCTCCTCTGATTCGAGACTTCTGGCTTCTGGATCTCATGATTCAACAATCCGGATCTGGGATCCAGATACAGGCGCAGAACTACATAGATTGATTGGTCACAAGGGGCACATTCGCTCTGTCGCCTTCTTGCACTATAATGCAAATCTGTTGGCCTCTGGATCTTCTGATGGCTCGATCCGGCTTTGGGATCTGGAGACAGGCACAGAGTTGATGAAGCTGGAACATAATGAGGACCATTTTCACTCTGTCATCATGTTACGGAAAACCCCAAATCTTCTGGTATCTGGGTCGCATCAGGCTGTCAGGCTTTGGAACCTGGAGACAGGATCAGTGATACTGACGTTAGAGGGCCATAAAAACCACATTCTCTCGATCGCCTTGTCAAACTATAATACAAACTTGTTAGCTTCCGGATCCGCTGACTGGTCAGTCCGGATCTGGGATGTATACAAAGGATCTACGCTACATGTGCTGAAGGGCCACCAGGATTGGGTCACATCTGTTGCCTTCTCCAACATTTCCAAAGTGTTGGCTTCTGCATCTCATGATAATACGATCCGACTCTGGGATTCGGAAAAAGGCACGGCATTGAAGACGCTAGACGGCTATAGCTCTAGTAGTTTTGGGATTAGTATTGCGACGATTGCCTTCTCTGTTGCCTTCTCTGTTAATTCGCAAATTTTAGCTTCTGGGTCGACTGATCTCACGGTCCGCCTCTGGGACGCCGAGACAGGAGTAGAGCTACAGAAGCTAGAGGGCCATGAGGAATGGATCAAATGTGTTGCATTCGACAATAGCTCAAAGGTGTTGGCTTCTGCGTCTGATGATCACACGATTCGACTCTGGGATCTAGAACCAGCTTCAGAACCTGAGAAGTCAACGGAGCACCAGAGGCAGGTTCGAACTGTTGCATTTTCACATGATGCTAAGGTTTTAGCTTCGGGATCTTCTGATTGCACAATTCGTCTTTCGGAACCGGCCACAGGATCAGAGCTTTGCGTATTATGGGGCCACCGGAGAATGATTACGTCTGTTGCCTTCTCGTGCGATTCAAGAATGCTCGCCTCTGCATCTTGTGACTGGACAGTCAGGATTTGGGACTCAGAGACAGGTTTGGAGTTGCACATACTCGATGGCTGTAAAGAGCCAATTGCGTTCTCATACAATTCAAAGCTACTTGCTTCTGGGTCCGGAAGTGGAACAATCATGATCTGGGACCTGGGGAACGGCTCAAAGCTACACAGTTTAGATGGACATAGAGTATTGGTCGAGTCAATGTGCTTTTCATTTGATTCAAAGTTTCTTGTCTCTACATCATATGATAGAGCAGTCCGGATCTGGGATCCAGTGAAGGGCTCAATGCTGCACAAGCTAGATTTGCAGGGCGGGATTACTCGGTCTGTTTCTTTGTCGTTTGACTCAAAGCTACTGGGTGTTGAATTTTATGAGGGACCAGTCCAGCTTTGGAATACGGAGACGGGGACAGTCTCAGAGTCCTCCCAAGCGAAACGCCTGGATCAGATCCAAGGATTCCGAACACCTTCATGTTTATTGACCATGGACGACGATGTCTCGGACCTCAGTCATACAGGGGTGAGCATGGCCACGCGCATCCGTTTCATGGGGCATGACATCATATGGCTCCCTCCAGGCCATCGGCCATTTAAATCTGAAAGCGTGGCAAATGTCGACACCCGGGAGAGTGAGCCCGCGATGGCCAAGATGGCTCTAGGGTTGCGATCGGGTAGAATTCTTCTCATTGGAGTTTTAGTTTCAAGGCTATCAGCCGCATTACAGGTGTTCTCGACCGGAATAGAGCAAAGCTGATTACAGGATATTCATATCTCACCCTTCTTTCTTTTCTTGTTCTGGGAGAGAGTGTGGGCCAGCAAGGAGGCCAATTGATTGAGTCTCTCACCCGAGGGCAAAGCAGGTTGCCTCGCATGAGACTTGGACTCCTCGAACATAATTGCGACAAGTCTAAGATGTACAAGACCTCGAGGGATTTGCCTTGGGGTATATCGACTTGCTGGATGCTCGCAATTGACTTGGAGTTGAACATAGTATCTATTGACCTTGGTTAAACGCACGCGATCTATGATGAGGCATTTCGCCGTGAGGATGAAGCAGGTTCGTGACCAGGTCTGAGACTTGTGCAGAGTAATACAGATGCATTAAATTAATACATCGCGGGCGGCGTGACTTCCAGCGGCAATGAAACCAATCCAGTTCGTGCTCTCCCGACGGTAAGACATTTATCGGACAATCAACAGAATCAAATCTTGGATTCTTAAAAAACAAGTTACAACGCACCAGCCAATGTCCCGCTTGTCTCTGTTCACCGTCAGTCATGTGAGGCGTTGCTACATGTCCGAGTACCACAGGCTATAGTCCATGTGCTCACAGCGGGAACCCCCATCATCCATGAAACGATAGAGAACTGCTGTCGTCCTTTTGGATGACGAAACAAGCCACGGTTCTCCATCTCCAAGTCTCCCCCTGGCCAAGCAGAATACGTATGTAGATCCCCCCTGGGACTGAGAGTGGCCCTTCCCCGCACTCTCTGTCTAGCTCTTCGAATGCATTTCCTAAAGCGGTGCGTCTCAACTCCGCGAGCCTCGGCTGGGCATTTCAGCTCTCTCTCAACAAAGCCAACGGCGAGTCCGCTCATCCCGTCCACCACATTGAAGCTGCGGTGCCTCGGGATTGTGTCACAACTCTACGCCCCTGTTCACATAAAGACTGAACACCGCCTTGTCCACCTTGTCCAACAAGACATTTGGGGCCTGCTTGTTTGCTTGGCCTCGGTCCTAATCTGCTCTCCCCCTCTCCTCTCCCCCCTCGCCCTTCTAATGCTGCCGTTGCCCTCTGCTGCTTGCCTTGTCGTTCCTCTGTCCATGTCTGATCTGAGTCTGTCTCGTGCAACCCGCTGTCCCATGCCATAACCGCGTAAATACCATCTGTCTCTAGACACGCCTCATTGAGCAACGATACTATTCCCCGAGCTCCGGCTGCCCAACCCTGTACTCGTGTTGTACAGTTTTGCGATTGAATGGTTCGTGCTATATATAAATAAGAATATTTATATATCCTACACATTTAGTTTCCTTCTACCTTGATACAACGGCGGCAGCTGCCATTGCTCTGCTCGCCATCAATAATGCCAGGTTCGTGGCCCAACCCCTTACAAGCCAAACATCCACCTCCATCAATAAGTGCTCAGCACCAACACGCCCATCGTTCATCTTGATGCAGTCTCCCTCGCCTCCGTGGCCGCCCCAGCCGCAGCCCTCGCAGCAGCCGCCTACATCAACGCCAAGGCGTCCGTCTGGTGGGATCTCAACCTCATCGGCGGCTCCGTCACCTCCTCCGCGCGCTTCCTCTACCGCCAGCATGCCGACCGCCTCAACACCTTCTACGTCCTGGAGCGCTGGGCCAAGTCCGGGTCCCACGCCGACAAGCCCTTCGTCCTCTTCGAGGGCCGCTCCTGGACCTTCGCCCAGGTCTACGACAAGGTCCTGCGGTACAGCACCTGGCTGCGCCTTACCCACGACGTTCGCCCGGGCCACATCGTCGCCATGGACCTCCAGAACTCGGACCAGTACGTCTTCATCTGGTTCGCCATCTGGGCCCTGGGGGCCAAGCCCGCCTGCATCAACTACAACCTGCAGAGCAAACCCCTGATCCACTGCATCAAGGCCTCGGACGCAAAGTTGTGCATCATCGACGTCAATGTCGCCTCCAACTTTGACGACGAGGTTCGCCAGGAGCTCGAGGGCGTCACCTGTCTTGTCTTCACTCCCGAGGTCGAGATCGAGGCGTCTGCTGCAGAGCCTCTCAGAGTCCCAGACGAGGACCGCACACAGAAGTCGTACACCGAGATGGCCATGCTCGTCTTCACGTCCGGCACCACCGGTCTGCCCAAGCCCGCCATTGTAAGCTGGGGCAAATGTATCGCCGGCGGAGGCATGGGCCAAGCTCTCATAGGCTTGAGGAACGACGACATCGTATACACCGTGAGTCCCCCCCTTTCTCCCACATCACTTATTCAAATACTCACCTCTGTCCCCGACAGTGCATGCCCCTATACCACTCCTCCGCGGCCGTCATATCATTCCTCACATGCCTCGAAACCGGCACCACCCAAGCCATCGGCCGCAAGTTCTCCACGCGCACCTTCTGGGACGAGGTCCGGTCCTGCAACGCAACCATCATCCAGTACGTCGGCGAGACCCTCCGCTACCTCCTCGCCACCCCTGCCCAGCTCGATCCATCCACGGGCGAGAACCTAGACCGCCGCCATTCCGTCCGCATGGCCTTTGGCAACGGCCTCCGCCCGGACGTCTGGGCCCGCTTCAAGGACCGCTTCGCCATCGACACCATCGCCGAGCTCTACGCCGCCACCGAGGGGCCCTTTGGCACCTTCAACCGCAGCTCCAACCCCTACGCCGAGAACGCCATCGGCCGCTTCGGCACCCTCTACAACGCCCTCATCTCTCGCAACGTCGCCCTCGTCGCCGTCGACTGGGACACCCACCTGCCCCGCCGCGACCCTGCCACCGGCTTCGCGACCAGAGTCAAGCCGGGTGAACCAGGGGAGGCAATCTTCCGCCTCCCCGAAGACATCAGCACCCGCTTCCAGGGCTACTACAAGAATCCCGCAGCCAACTCCTCCAAGATCCTCCGCGACCTGTTCACCAAGGGCGACGCCTGGTACCGCACCGGCGACGTCCTCCGCTGGCAGGCCGACGGCCTCGTCTTCTTCCACGACCGCATCGGCGACACCTACCGCTGGAAATCAGAGAACGTCTCCACGGCCGAGGTCGCCCAGGTCCTCGGCCTCCACCCGTCCGTCCGCGAGGCCAACGTCTACGGCGTCCAGCTCCCCCACCACGATGGCCGCGCCGGGTGCGCCGCCCTCAGCATCGACCCTTCTTCTTCCAGTGAGAACGAGGCCGCCACCATGGCCAGCCTGGCGGCCTTTGCGCGCAAGTCCCTCCCGCGGTACGCCGTGCCCCTTTTCCTGCGCGTCGTCGACGGCGAGCCGGGCGGCCACGCGACGGGGACGATGAAGCAGCAGAAAATGGACCTGAGGAAGGCCGGTGTGCGTCCCGGCGGCGAGGGGAGGGTGTACTGGCTGGCCGAGGACGCGTACGTGCCGTTTGGGGAGAAGGAGTGGCGGGAGCTGGAGGGCGGGCGGGTGAAGCTGTGATTCTACTGCTCGTCTGTTGCGGTCATGGTCTTCTTCAATCCCATTTTTCTTGTACTTCGTTGAGGCATTCGGTTTTTCCTGGCGTAAAAGCGTGTCTATTGTCGTTGTGTCTACCGGTGAGGGTTATATTCTTAGCTGAATAGTTGGGTTGGTAGTTGAAACCACCCCCTTTTTAACGAGCTATGTATGTAGCTAGTCCGAGCCGCACTGCGGTTGGCTGGACTTCATGTCATTCGTGAGCCCCTATGAACAATCTATACATCCCCAAGGAAAGCAGCCGGTTTAGCAAATGAGGGAGAGAATGCCAAGCATCCATCTAATTAGCATTTGGCCCAAAAAATTAACAGACAAATTTTTGGCTTCCTCTTTGCCGACGTTGTTGGTTAAATTCCCTTCCTGCCCCTTCCCTTTCATATCTCTTCCTTTCTCTCCCTTTTCTTCATCTTATGGTCACCATATGATAAGATATTGATGATAGATGACGGTCATGCTGTCGTTTCCATGCAAGGCTACCTAGCCAAATTATGCCCCTAGATAATCATTCAGTTCCTCCATGATCCAATCCCCATACCCAAGTCTCCATCACATCCAAAATTTACATGATTCCGCAAAAAAATACTTTATTCTAGAGAGGGAGGAGTTCCTCGTGATATGCTTTGAAAAATCAAGAGCCAAAGATCATGCAAAAAATTATGCAGGAGAGAGAAATGGAGACGTTCAGTCGTATCTCCTTCCGTGTCAAGACCTGAAAGATATCAAGAATCATAGATGCCCCATTACACCCATATCGCCTTGGGAACGAGTAAAAAAAATATTGTCGTCCAGATTAGAATAGTGTGCGCCCATCTTCTTTCGTTATTCATGGCCCAGCGATGCCGAGGCCCACTCGTGGGTTCGTGCCGTATCCTCCAGGCATGGCAGACGCGCTCATTCCCATGGTGCCTGTGCCTGTGCGCTCACGCATCCTACGGCCCTCCATAAGGCCCCGAAGTCCACGTTTCTGCAGGCCAATAACGCTGCTCAGCTCGCCGTCCCAGACCGGGGCGTTGCGGCGATCGTAGCGATCACCACCAGCCTCGGATGAGCTTATCTCGGAACCGCTGACACTGGTAGTAGCTGACATCTCATCACTCGAGGCTCGGCTGGGCGGAGCATCGGTGTCGATCGTCAGACCAGCAGTGCGGGTCGCAAGGTCGGAGGAGAATGACGATCCAGCACCATTGGATATCATGCCGGAAGCAGCCGTGGTGCCGCCGAGGGAGAAATCGGATGTACTCCTTGGTGCGCCAATGGGATCGAGGATGCCGACGTAAAAGTTTGGGTTGAGACTACCGTCGATACCCCGTCCGCCACCGGCAGCCATGGCAGTGGCGTTGAAAACGGCTGCTGCATTGCGGCTATCAAGCAGAGAGTGCAATCGTTCAACAACCGCCTCGAGCAGACCATCAACACGGTAAGGCCGCGCGATCTGCAAGAGCGAGCACAGAATCTGAGGAGTGCATAGCGGTGACGACGGTGGCGGAAGAGAGCTCGTGTACACAAAGTGAAGCAGAGCCTGGATAGTCAGATAGGTATGCGGCATGTACAGGCAGCGGGGGCGCGAGGTGGGTGGCAGAGTCTTGGGTGTAGGAGTGCCGTTAATGTTGCCGGCGTTCAAATCGTCGCCCAGCAAACCTCCGCCGCCATGGATACCAGCCATAGATCCAGATGATGAGGCCAAAGAGGCGCCTAGACCGTCGTTGCTGCTGCTTCCTGCGGTATGGCTATTATTCGGAGTTATCGTAATGGCGGACGCGCGGAGCGGGTTGCTTGAGAGGCCGGAACGCAACGTCAAAGCATCGCTGCCATCCTGCGTCGCGGTGCCTTCTCGAAGCAGCTGGACAAAGTAAGGTCCCCATCGCCGGGCCACTATCCTCGAGTTGATCGAGATCCGTTCGCCCCCTATGCAAAGAATATCCATGTCTGAGATCTCTCGCATCGCGAGCGCCTTCTCACCCAGCTCCTCACTTGCCCTTGAATGAAATCGTCCACCAGCTGTGTAGCCAGCCTTGCGCACCAGGTTCAGTCCATCAACATTGTATGGGCTGCTAGAAGAGACAAAGCCAGAAAGAGGGCTGATCTTGCGAGGGTTGTCGTAGAAGCCAAAGGCCTCGAGCTCGACCATGCAGATGTTCGAAAAGTTAATTCGGCGATGATTGTAGTCATCAACGAGACTACGCTTCCGGTTGCCCAAAATTACGAATGTGTTGCGTCTGTTCCACAATACACCTCTGTTCCAGCTCCCTTGGCTGAAAACGTTGCCGCCCGCATCGATTCGCGTCCACGTCAACGTCCGTAGATCCAACGCCCACAGGGCATATTCCTGCTTGGATGAGGTGAGGTACGTGCCGCTGACAACGAAGTTGGTATCGATTATGCCGCCGTTGGGAAATCGCAAACCAGGCGGTGAGTAGGTGCCAGACATGGGGCGCTCGTGCAAAGACCCATCTGCGGTGCGAATTTGCAGTTCTAGCTTGACATCGAGGAAATTGTAGTTGGAGTATATCAACATGGAGGATCCCGTATCTCGTGTCTCTGCGGCGGCCTCGGCGGCTCGTCCATAGCCGTTTTGATATGCTTTGCCAATCTTGGCTGTGACATTTGCCGGCAGAGGCGTGGCAACGCTTCTGTAGGCACCGCAGCTCTTTCCTAGGGGCTGGGTTGACGTCCATTTGAGACTTCGCAAGTTGAAGACGCTGATTTCCTCGATGTAGTGGTTCGCGCCGTCCTGACCGCCCACAATCACCATCTCCGCGCCGCCAGCACCATCGATGTTGATACCTATGCGGCCCTCGTTGGGGTTGCCCGTCGATGAAGGGTTGTGTTGCAGCGATGACAGGGGTGCGCGGTGAGAGGAGAAGGTAGCCGAGGAAGGGAGAACGCAAGCGCAGTGTGCGTATCGGCCCTGAGGAGACTCTGCAGTCGGAATAAAGGTCCATTTTCTCGAAGGAACGTCGTAAATGTAGATGTCGGACATGACGGTGACCTCAGGTTGAGGCTGCTGCTGCGAGGGATCGGTGGTCTGCAGCTGGCTTGGAACCGGCGACATGCCTCCGTAGCACACCATCTTGGTGTCACCTAGCGCACACATGGAGTGAAAATAGCGCGGCGGTGGTACATCTCCAGTTGTCTCGAGCTTTGTCCAGTGGCGGCGGATAAGGTCCAGTTCGTACATGTCGGAGGTAAGGGGGGCAGGGCGGCTGCGAGACAGAATCCGACCGCCGAAGACGTACAGCTTGTCTCCCAGGATGGTCGTCGTGGCACCCACGAGCGGGTGAGGCTCTCGCCCTGTGGTCCGATGGACGTTGCACATGAGCCCAGAGAGATGTGAGGAGGCCTGCATCGATGAGCCCGGCTGTCGAGGCTGACCCTGTGCGGGCGTGGCTGCACCATTACTTCGGGATATCGCCTCCCGCTGTGAGGGCTCCTCACCGCCGTTGTCTCTCCCCGCTCCGTCGGCCCTCATCGCGGCCATGCTGCCGTTGACGTCGTGCACGTATTGGTCTTGACCACCGTAGAGCTGCCCGGCGGCAGCTGGATCGTTGGGATCCATGTCCGTGGGATGTAGGATTGCGTGCAAATCGTCGATGTTCTCGTACTGCGACTGGGCGTCCTCCGGGATTGGAGCAGGATATG
Organism: Clonostachys sp. G952; assembly: GCA_027569935.1. NCBI lineage: Eukaryota > Fungi > Ascomycota > Sordariomycetes > Hypocreales > Bionectriaceae > Clonostachys > Clonostachys sp. G952. The sequence continues at coordinate 336,146 of JAPDLB010000047.1, forward strand.
GGGGTGGCTCTGGTAGAGGCTTATCGAGAGTCGTCGGTGGCACGTTTAGAATTTTCGCATCACGGCCCGTTGATGGGGGTGTGTCCCTGGCGTGATCTACGGGGCTCGCCTCGGGCCTCGACCCGATGTTTCTGAGGTTGAGAAGGGAAGTGCTTCGTGCGAGCCTGCCCTTGGGGATCTTCTTGAAGGAGCGGTAAACGCCGGAAAGAATATCGGGGGTGTAGCGCCCGGTGATCGTCGGGGACGTCGTCTGGTTGAAGTGGTCTTGTTCGGTGTCAGAGTCGGACAGTCGAGAGAGGGGGGGGTCTGTGGAGGTTTTCTGGGCACCGGTCAGTTCTGACATGGTCAAAAGCGGCGAGCTGATATAGCCCGCAGCTCAGCAGCACCAACGACACACAACCCAGAAAAAAAAAACGAAAGAGGGGGGAACGAAGAGGAGAAGAGCAGAAGCGAAGTAGAAGTGACAAGTAAAGTGAGTAAAAAAAAAAGGAATTAATCGACCATGCCAACGAAAATTACTAAAGCAGGACGAGAGTACAAAGGGAGCAGGGCTCAAGGAGGCAAGTGGAAAGGAAAGCTGTCAAAGACGAGTCATCCTCGAGACATCGCTGGGCCACATACACCACTTGCTGCAACTTGCGGCAATGAAGCAGAGCCACTCAGTATTGTATGGGAGGGGGGTTGGGCGGACGGAGGATCGCCAGACTTGCCAGATAGAAGAATAGAATCCAATTGAGCCAGGGGGGGCGGAGTGAGGAACATCCACGGATCAATATTCTCGGATAGTACCTCCACCAGGCTGACAAGGGGTTTGGGACGGAGAGCTTGATTGTCGGGGGTGGTTTCAAATAGAGGTCACCGTCTGCTCGCCGGCCATTGACATCACTGGGATCAGGGGAAGAGGGACCTGAAGAACCTCAGACGAGCCAGGACCGTTCGCCAGGGTTTGAAAAACGTGTGTCCCCAGCCAAGAGGAGCGCCGTGAAGCCAAAGCACATGCAGGAAAGGGAAAGAAGGAGGGAAACGAAACGGGCAGAGGGGCCAGAAGAGGAGGGATCCGTCGCCGGGTTGGGGTGATTGGAGGGGTGGTTCAGTTCTCTCTTCCCATCCAGTGCGACCTGAATGGCGTTGTTTGAATGTACGTACATAGCGTCAGGCCGTCAGCCAAATGGATCCGGTAGGATCGCAGCGAGTAATGGCGTACCTCGACCAGAGGTTGAAGGGAGCGGCGAGGGGAGTGCGCGGAGCGAACCGACGTCGTGGTAGTCGCACGCGGGCGGGCGTGATGAGGCGGCGGTAGCGGTAGCGGAGGGGAGGTGGTGGAGGACGAGCAGCAAGGACGAGACACAGAGGTCTGCAGAGGCTTCGGAGGGGTCGTGATACATTCGTCGATCTGGCGGGCTCACTTCCACATCGACCCTGGTAACGGTGAGCTGGGTGGACAGAGGGTTGTTGGGACCATGAACTGGACTCCTCCAGAGCCACACAAAACGCTACCTCTCCTACTAGGAAGGCTGACGGAAGGCGGTGGGTGGATAAGCGCGACGGCTGCTGGATGGGCCTGGTGTGGGGAGACGAGACCAGGACAAAACAAGGAGAGGATGTAATAGTATGGAGCCTAGAGCTGGGCAGGGAAGCCAGCAGGAGCAGGGGTCGGCGGTCGTTGGGAGGTAGATTGGAGGTCTTGTATTAGTAGAGGACGTGAGATGCACAATTACCGTGCCGCCGTGGTGAATCCCGCGCGCAGGTGAGGGAGGGAGACTGACGTTCGCCAGCCGTCGTCGTGGCCGTAGAGGGGGAGATGTCGACAGGAATTCCATCCGTCTGGGGCTTGCCTTCCAATCCCAAGGTGGTACCAATGACAACAGCCTTGGGAGAGGGCGAGACGCCGCTAGCCCGGACGAGCTAGAAGGAGGAGGGTTGCGGCATGGAGGCAACCAACAGGACAGGAGGAGTACATGGCTGGATGGAGGTTTCCAAAATCCATCCGTCCTCATGCCTGCTGCCGGTACCCAGGCGGTAAGTGGTAGTGGAGGTGCTCAACCGCTAGACAGGCGGCTAGGCTGCCTTAGCTGCCTTCACGGCCACAGCATCCAGACGGCCGCAAACGAACATGCCTTGTGCAAAGCTGCGTACATGGCTGCTGCGACACTCTACACAGCGCATGCCTGTGTGCCTGCTACTTACAGGCATGTACTGACCTGCCAACCTTAGTACTTCCCTGGCGCAGAGTGGCCTCTGGGTCGAGAAGCATCCCGCGAACCAACAGCGACGGGACCGAGTATAAAAAATACACCGGCCCCTCAGTGATGGAAGCCCGCTGATGAAGTCCGCTGGGCTGTTTGCCAGTGGGTGCCACCCCTTCCCGGACACTGATGGTCCAGCGTCTCCAGTCCCCATTAGCGCTCGCGGGTGGGACCTGTAACTGTAACTGCAGGAGGGTTCCCGTCCAGGGTAGGGGAGCTTGACCCGATCAGGAAAGGCGTCGGCTGTGTTCATCCCATCGCCCACGAGAATGAACTTTTTTCTCTTATCGGCCAAGCCAAGATGGTTTTTCTCCCTCGCCCAAGGGCCAAGGCTGCCTGAAAGCGCCGCCTCAAGAGACCCCCAAGGACCCCTTGATGGCCTGCGGTAGCTACTGCGGTATGTCATCGGGACCCCTGAGCCCAGGCAGCATGAGCATTGTATCTGCAGGTCGCTCGCACTAACGGCTGTAACAAGCTTTCACAGGGGTCGGCGCCAGCTGGTCCAATACGCGCACAGCAGCGCAGCGGCCAGCTGCAGCAGCAAGCAAGCTCCCACCGGCTGTCCGCGCATTGCGGGCGGGTGAAGACATCGGGCCAAGCAAGCCAGTACATCGGTTGTGGGACTTATGTATAAACCGCTGCTGATACTACTTATGTGTGTGTACATATATGTCGGCAACCATGCCGTCTGCCTGCCAATGGCCAGTCGTCCCCCACTTCTGGTCCATTGAGGAGGTGAGCCTACATCGATGCTCGATATTGCTCCATTGCTGCTACCTCGCTCTCACCAGGCCCGTAATACGACACAACACGCCTTGGGAATGCAGAGCGAGTGGCTATCGCATGGCATGGGACTGAGGCCAAGACACCCCGAAGCCAACAACAGCCATCCAACACACTGACGCTGCCGTTGGTCTCGGCCATTCGGTGCATATACGATATTAGCAAATACCAAGCTTTCGCCATGACGGAACTTCCCATTTGATGCCAGCCATATTACATAGTACACGACTTGGAACCCCCAATTCCCTCCCTCGTTCCTCATTGCGCCGATGATGACCAAGCATTCTTACTATATATATTGGCCCCCAGAAGCCCTGATCCCGACTCTACCCACCCGCCCATCCGCAATTCTCTCCGCCTCCAACACCCAGCCTCCTGGGTATGGCACTAGAATTTCATCAAGCGAACTGCCAAACACGGACCATGACCGTCCAGTCGTCGCGTATTCGCTTTCCGACTTCCGCGACACCGCTAACCAGGGGCCAAGGAAATGAGAGAGCCGTTCCACAAGTCGTCTAGAAGAAAGCACCACGTGCATATATACCCACCCAGGTCTGGCACCTCTCCACAAAACCCAGTTTTGAAAGCAGGACAGGTTCCTGAAGATATTAAACCGCCGTTCGCCGGCAGGGGGTTGACGAGCGTAGAGGCCAAGAGCCAACGACTCGGTGTCTGGCCTGGGTGGGCTAACTCGCCGCTCGAGTCACACAGTCTGTAAGAATTGGAGATGCGTCACTGGGGTTCCAAGACTGGACGAGCGAACGCCATTTCTAGCAAGTTCAGAGAAGACTCCGAACTTGATGCCACTTGATCCCCTCGCGCGCCATTTGACCTTTTTTGAATCTTCCCCTGGTCCGGACAGAGTGTACACACCGCCGCGGAGATGCTGCCAAGGTTCTTGCGGACCCAGAGGGGTGTTACAAACTTACAATGGATACTCATTAGCTCTATGCCTTGCTGTGGATAATGTAGCAATAAGATCTGAAGTCGATCAGCATCGTAGAGACAGGACGGTTTGTCCATCCATGTAAACGGGATACCAGAAACCAGGGCGCGTAGGCTCATTACCCTACAGATATATTACTTGCTAAGGCGTTGACACACCAAAATAGCACCAGGGCGCAGAGTCAAATACTCAAATCACCGACTTCTCCGTATAGGACACGGCATCACCTTGAACGAGCTGCTTTGCTCGTGTGAGGAGAAGAACTGATACTCCGCTCCCATAGAATTCATGAGTCAGGAGAGATGTGCCGACTATGAGTCTACCTCTCGGCAATAGGGATGGTCCAATGCCTGCTTCGCGCTCAACCGATCCTAAACTCATCATGGTTAACAAGCCACCAACAACCAACTTCATCCTCAGAGTAAAACCCACCTTGTGATCCCACCTCAAAAGCTTATCCAGAAGATCAATCGCCTCCTCCTCCGCCAAGTGCCGGTTCTCGTCATTCACAAACTCAGTCCACGGCCGCCCCGCGTGGACCGCGATATCATCCACGTCGGCCATCTCCATGTCGTACCGCTCCACGTAGTTGCGCAGCCCGCTCGTGCCCAGCACCCTCGCGATCCGGTCCAGCTGGTCCGCGTTGCTCACCCCGTGGAAGAAGGGCTCCCGCCGGAACACGACCCCCGCCAGCATCGCGCCGACCTGCCACATGTCCACGCCGTAGTCGTACTCGCCGTGGTGCAGCAGCAGCTCGGGGGCCTTCCAGCCCCGGCCCACGCGCACCGTGTACTCGGTCCGGGGCTCGTAGAACTCGGCTGAGCCCCAGTCGATCAGAAGCAACTACGAGGACGAGTGAGTGAGTAAACTGGCAGGGAGAGCTTGCATGCTACATACCCTTCTCTTGGCAGGGTCGAACAGCACGTTGTGCGGTCTGACGTCGCGGTGCATGATGCCCCGGTCGTGGGCAAACTCCAGGGCCTTGAGCAGCTCACGTGTGTAGAACCTGACATCGGCAGCGCTGAACCGGGGGTACAGCGACCGGAAGTCAACGTGGTCGATAAGCTCGAAAACGAGAGAAGTTGGCCGGTCCTGCCAGAGACGAGCGGTCAGGGCCAGGACGACGACGTCGCATCGTCCCAAGAGATCTTCACTTGCTAGGAGGGGCTGGGCCATACCTGGTCGCCCGTGACGATATCAAGAAGCGTAATGATGTTCACCCCACCGCGTAGGGTCTCGAGGACCTTGATCTCGCGGCGGACGTGGTCGTCCCGGGTGGTCTTGAGCGATTTGATGGCGCATCTCAGCGCCGTTTGCACGTTGACCCCCTCGAAGACGTCGGAATATCGCCCGTGTCCTGTGCAGTGTACTCCACGGATGAGCTGGGCATGTTCTTGCGGGATAATGCGCTATAAGACACAACGAAACTGTAGCCAACCTATTTTGCGCACAATTTCGTAATTGTCTGGGTTGCTGGGCCCGGATTCCGGCAACGAGTCCGCCATTTGGATGTGATGCTTGCTCAAGGGCCGAACTTTGGTGTGGATTAGTGAGCTGAGAGTAGCTGCAGGATATAGTTGCATGTGAGAGAATAATTCAAGTGAGCAGTGCTGATCATCGTTTACATAAGCCTCGACACAAGTCCTTGCTGAGCGAGTTATCAACGCAAAGGTATCTCCATCCAGCATGGGAACAATGCAGCTAAACTGTCGTAGCTAGTTGAATTGTGAGATCTATTGTGTGAGTTTCTTCACTTGTGAATTCGTCGCTGGGCTTGTTCACCTTCCAGCAAGCTGGTCTCATGCCAAGCCGAGTATAAGCTGATAATACCCAAAGTAAGCCACAACATGGCTTGCGACATATACTTGGCACAGATTACATGAATTGGTTTCGCAGAAGGAGTTAAAAATGGCCCACACATACCCTCAATGTCAAGTTGACGACATCATAAGGTTACCACCATCTAAGCATTCCCGTTGTAGGCCAGACGATTCTGGCTCCCCTTCGCCTCCGTGACCACGTCCTTGGTGCTAAGCTCGATAATCCTGTTAATAACCTCATCAGGCGTGGCCAAGCCCTCCAGCCTCTGGAAGTACAAGGCGAGTCCTGCCACCCCAGGGGCAGCCTGTGACGTCCCCGTGCCCGCCATGGACGCGGTGTCGTTTTGTCGAGACGCCCCCACAACGTCGGTACCGGGAGCAAAGATGTCCACTGCTTCTTCATAGTTTGATCCGTCGTTTTTCCTCAAGCTTGGCTCGACGTTACCAACGGTGAGACATTCAGGTGTCCGACCTGGAGAACGGGTACTGACATCCACCTATATCATTTGTTAGTCAGTCAAGTGTCGAGTTTGGGCAAGAAGAAGTATCTTACATTCTCGTTTCCAGCTGCGCACACTGGCAGGATGCCTAGGTTATAAATGTTCTTCACAGCATTGTCAAGAACATCCTGGGAGGGGGTCCGCCTATCTACACAGTTAGCAAACAGAGTAGAGACTCGTGTAGCTTAATTCCATACCAAGAGACAAGTTGATAACAGACGAATGCTGCCGATTATTAGCCACGATATCGTTAACAGCCCAAGTAATACCATCAATAATCGTCGCAGAGGTTGACTGCACAGCAATGATCATTAACTTAGGTTCTCAACGTGATCCTCGACCCGTCACTCTCGGGGAACATACAGAGCCCCAGTGAAACACCTTGACATCAATCACGGTCGCCTTCTTGGCCACGCCATACGTCTTGCCAGCCAAGATGCTCGCCACATGGGTTCCATGACCCGTCCGGTCGACATTCTCGGATCCGTTCACGGCGTTGTACCCGAACGAGGCCCTCCTCTCGAACTCCTCGTGGCTCCATCGGATGCCGCTGTCGACCACGTAGGCAAACGTCCCCTCGGCAGCCGAATCGTCGTATATATACTCGGTCGAGTTCTCCGCCCGGTGAGAGATACTGCCCAGGTGCCACTCTACATCGGTCTGCGTGACCAGCGCGGCGGGATGCACCCATCTCTCGGGCTCGACCTTGAGAACCTCAGGGAGGGCCGCAATCTCCGCGATGGTGGCGCTGTCGAATGTACCCGCGTAGGCGTTGAAGTCACCAGCAGAAAACGTCTTCCCAAGTCCAGAGAACACACCGTCTCGCTGAGACAGACCGCGGCTGTGGAGCTCTCGAACGACCTAGTGGTGCTCGAAGATAGCGGACGCAGGGATCCCAGGCCTCAACTGGACGATGAACTGGTTGGGGATGATATCGGCATCAACCTCGACAGGAGCAGCTTGCACGAGGCTAGCAACAGATACCACAATGGCAGACCAGATGGCTCATTTCATCATTCTGGCTCCGTAGTTCGACTAACTCTTAGGTATGTGTCTCCGAAAGGGGCGTCCAAAGACACCTTGCCATCCTCCTATATAAAACAGCAGGCGGGATGTCGTGTGGCTCAGCCATCTCGGTCATGGCCCATACAAGACCTCGCCATGGCGATCCATCGAGCCAGTCTCGAGACCTTCCAATTAGAATGCCAAGCCAGGGTTCTGTCGATGCGAGGACGACCTTGATTAAGCTTACAAATTGCCTCTCGGCTGCATGTAACCATGTCCCTGGTGTTCCAAAGACAGCACTGGAAGGGAACGGGATTCTCAAATCCCGACTCCCTATCTCGGCTGGTAGGATTCTGGATGCAGCGTCAGACATAGTAGTTTGAAATCCACTTACACGGCGAGGCACAGCTTTGCCACGCCTATGACTGAGAACGTACATCTTCGGGGCCTACTTAAACATCCAGTTAAGCTTAATTGCTGGAAGGCGGGAACTCGACCATCCGCTTTTCAGAAAATCAAAAGAGAAGGAGCAAGAGGCGCGGGGAACGATCTTCCGTGAGAACTGTCCAAGAACCTCCTGCCTTTACTCGCCCCCTAAGACATCACAGTAGCAACGGTCATTATAACATTTGAGTAATTTTAATATTTTTTTTTATCTATTAAGTCTCATTTACTTCATTCCGCGACGCTAAACTCCTCATCATCCCAAAACCAACATCTGATCTTCAGGCAGCAGGGGATATAAGAAGCTCGCACCACGCCCGCTCAACACACAGCAAAGCAGCCTACTGGGCAGGGAGAGGGGTGAAGCGGAGGTAAGGCTTGACGATGCGGAAGTTGGGGAACAGCTTCTTGGCCTCCTCGTTGGAGACGGGAGGGGCGACGATGACATCGTCGCCGGGGACCCAGTTGATGGGGGTGGTGACGCGGTACTTGTCGCCGGTCTGGAGGGAGTCGATGATGCGGAGGACCTCGGCGGCGTTGCGGCCGGTGGAGGCCGGGTAGGAGAGGATGGTGCGGATCTTCTTGTTGGGGTCGATGAAGAAGACGGAGCGGATGGTGAAGGCGATGCCCTTCTCGTCGACGTTGGTGGCGTCCTGGTGGTCGATCCTGTAATATGTTAGCATTGCTTTCATCCATCTTCAGATCTCTCGGAAGAGATTCAGGAGTTGGAGAGGCTTACATGTCGTAGGCGAGGGCGACCTGGCGCTGCTTGTCGCCAATGATGGGGAAGCCGACATTGCCGCCGGTGACCTCAGCAATGTCCTTGATCCAGCCGTCGTGGGACTCGATGGTGTTGGCGGAGAGGCCAATCAGCTTGACGCCGCGCTTGGTGAACTCGGGCTCGAGCTTGGCGAAGGCGCCGAGCTCGGTGGTGCAGACGGGGGTGTAGTCCTCGGGGTGGGAGAAGAGGATGACCCAGCTGTCGCCGATGAACTCGTGGAAGTTGATCTTGCCCTTGGTGGTGTCGGCGTCGAAGTTGGGGGCGACGGAGCCCAGGCGGAGAGGAGCAGCAGCCATTGTGAGGGTTGTGGATGTGTGAACAAGACTGGGGACAGAGAGGGGTATCACAGATATACAGAGAGGAGAGGGAGAGAGGGGAGACAGAGTTCGACCGGACCGTGCCTCAGCGGGGGGGGATTTATACATAAACGGACGGATCACATCATCTCCAGTTATCTGTCCCGTCGAGCAGCAGCTCCTCGGTCGGCGACAGACTCTGGGTCTGATGGAGCTCGAAGGCGCTGGAATCGAGGGTACGTATCCAATGGACACCCTCCTCGAGCCCAGAGCTGCCACTTCGCTGTCCATTCCAGGTCGCCTCCTCTCGCCCTGCCCCTCCCGGTCGCGACGGCAGTCGTCGTCGTGATGTGATATGGCCGTCCCGGGACCCGCCAGCAATTACGTTTCAGACCACCGACCGAGTGAACCCCGCGATCTAGCCTGCCCCTCACTAAGAATATGAAGTAAACAGCTGGAAGCAGTCGAGGAGGGGGAGGGGTCAATCCCCCCCCTTGGCGCCAATTGCGTGCTGCTGCCTGCGCCGGATTGGCCAGCCACAGACATCGCCCTTTGACGCAATTCAACGCGAAATGATGCCCGACCGACAGCCGTGCGATGGTGACAGATGCTGCCCAGGGCGAGGCGCGCATTGGCCAATGTGCCAAGCGCTGGCAACACAGACGCTGGCCCATCATCGCTCCATCGAGACGGGCCACGACTGGATCAGACAGGTCCTCGTCCCAGGCCCATCTCTTCTCGGGCCCCCGATGACCGGAAGGGTTTCCAGATGCAGCCCTGATCTGCCTAATCTGCTCACGCTGTCCCGATAGCCCTCTACCTTGTGTTGCTACGGTCTTACAGGGACAGCTCTAGCGTTCGCTGGTTGTACTATCACGAAAAAGTATATCCAAGATCTGTCCAGCTGTGATTCGGTCGTCCCATGCGCATTCATTCCACTGCAACCCATTGAGTTTATGTCATTTTGGGCCAATCAACAGGGGCGCCGATCTTTATATAGCGGTCGTAGGGTGGCAGGATACGACGCAGACGTCGCAGAGAGATGCGCATTCACTGCTGCTTGGTTCCCTCCACGGCGATTAATGGACCATGCGACTCTATTCTCCCCCCTGGTATTTCCCTGCGAACAATTGCCTCGTGGGATCGGGGGTGTGATTGCGACCGTATCCCTGCACTACTTGAACTCTGTCAACGTAGCACTCATCACAAGCCCTGCAAGTGGTCTCTGCTGCCAATTGAAGCATGTAAGTAAGCAATACTACTAAGCAGCCGGGAAATCAGCTCATTGATGCCGCCCGCAGCGAGAGCCGTCTGAGAGCTGAACTTTTCTGCTGCATAGCCGCAGCAAGTATTGGATACAGCTGCAATACTACGAAAAATCTCTGTATTATTTGCAATACTTGCAGTTTAGGCATGGGTCTGTATAGTCAATGTAACCTGCGCACATTCCCCCGCCCTCCAAGTAAATACTTGGGATCGCAGATGCTGGAGCATAGCTTCGAACCACCTAATACACAAGAACTGCCTGTAAAGCATCAAAAATAGAATCTGGCAAGCATGATACTACCTACCTACTGAGAATAGAATTGTCCAGCAAAAGGATAGCTTTCCTCGCGGAAATGCAAAAGGATACATTGGCCGACCACGCCAGGAGTCGAACCTGGAATCTCTAGAGTAGGTGCGGGAACCGAAATCTAGCGCCTTAGCCATTAGGCCACGCGGCCAATCGCTTGAATTGGATGAAAGTTTGAGCGTTACTCCCGTCTATGGATCCAGCACCAAATTCATCTGCACTCCATGGATCCCTGTCCCACCGACGAATCACCATGTGCTTGTTTGCTTGCGTGATTTGGAAACTCAGGATATCAATTCATTATACGTCATGTAGGTATCTAACTCCAGGCTATGCTACTATTCTATATGATGCTCAATGTAGATGCTCTCCTCTTGGTGTGACCCCCATGGCATGCATGTCTTGCAAACAACCAGAACAAGCGTGCTGGTGGCAATTAAGAAGTACAAACGCCGGATTAATCCCAATGCCCCTCGGACACATCGTCTGTGGCTGGCGAGGAAACCGATACTTCCAAGTCATCCGCAGGTTTCGCAGCGGGTTCCGGACTGGTGACAGACTGATCACCGCCCTCCAACTCAGTCTCACTGTCTTCATGGCCATGTTCTCCTGTGTCACTGGATGGACCATGGTCGTCCGTATCAACATCATCTTCCGCGGCTGAAAAGTCTAAAGGTTGCCATGAGTGGAACATGGAGGGCGGCTGAGAATCCTCGCCCGGAAGGATAAATGGGCTACCGCCTATCGAAATTGACCGCCCGAGCCCAAGTTGAGAATAGGGATGTGGGAGGACAAACTCGGGCTCCGTATCGATGGGCCCCATCATAGGTCTGCGCTGCGGCACCTGTATCTGGCTTCTACTAGCCCTCTTTAACGTGGGCTTCTCCAGTATAGAAGGTGACGACGCGACCATTGTGGACTCAAGGGTAGAAAGATTCTCTTCCTGCTTTTCATCACTGTCTAAACCAGGAGCTAATGCCGAGCGCCGGATCCGCGGTACCTGGAGGCTACCACCAGAGCGTCGGCGATGCCGCCTGGGACCGCCGTTACCATGCCCGGGATTTGACGTACCGAGGGGTTTCTCCATTGATAGTGTATGCTGGGTTCGCAAATTTCCCGAGCTGAAACGAAGTCTCCTCAGGTCTGTCTGGCTCTCAGCGAAGACGACGCGGGCGCGTAGTCTGTGCGCTGCATTGTCAAGGGCGAGCTCGATTGCACACCGATCGCGGATACGGCTCAGCTTGGGCCAGGTTGCCCGCGCGCCAGCCAAGGCCGAGCGCAGCATAAAGTCGGGCGTAGGGTTCTGCAGGATCTTGGGCACATCTTGGAGGCTCAGCTGGGGGAGGATAGTGATGTCTCCTGAATATTTTTGGCTAAGGATACTGCGGAACTTGGTGACCAAGTTGGGTAATATACCCAGCTCCGAGAGGAAGTGGAGGCGATGTAGGGCCTCATCCTTGGCCAGTGCAGTGAAGGTGCTGATCCAGTCAAACTCGTCACTGTTAGTGGGCGCCTTGGGTCGCTCGCCCGGTATGAGGTCGGGAGACAGGTGGTCGTCCTTTGCAAGGAAGGGGACCACGTGCGGATTGACCTGAGAAACAATGAAATGGTTTACGTTGAACATCTCGGCAAGTCGGGTCATAGGTAAGTCGTTGTCAACTGAGCCGTCGATCCAACGCTGGGGCGATGGATTCCACGGCTGGTGCTCGCCAGTTATGGGGTCCTTGACAAGAATCTGTGATGAGTTGAAGAGGACCGGAACGGAGCACGAGGTGGCGACGGCGGACCAGATCAGCACATTTGGCGCCGTGACGTAGTTGAGCAGTCGCGGTAGCTCGTAGACTGATGCTGTCGAGACGCAGATGTTCAGGATACGACGAGTGCGGTTGTACGCTTCTTGGAAGGTCAAGTCTCCGGTGAGTTCACGCATGACCCGAGTAAGATGCTTGATGTCGGACCAGCTGCCTTCGGTGAGCAGCCGGCGCAAGTTTTGCAAGACACCATCCTGACTGTTCTGCTCTTCAAAAACAGCCAGATCGCCGTATGGGAAGGTATCCATCATTTCGGGCATCTCCTCGTCGGTACGTGTGCACAAGACAGAACATACAATACTCCCAGCGCTCGCACCTGAGATGATTCTCGGCAGGAGTTTGGCTTCAAACAGAGTCTTCAAGACTCCAATATGTGACATGCCGAGGGTCCCGCCCCCAGAAAGCAGGAGCGCACTGCGGCCGAAGCTCTGTCGGGAATACAGCATCCCTTCCAGGAGATCCGTGTACTGGACAGAAGGGTCGTATCGGCTCTGGGTGACGACTGCGTCGATGGTAGCAACGGCGGATTCGACATAGCGCTCAATGAGCCTCTTTGTGCCGGTGTACGAGTGTCGGTATAGCGAGACATTATCCATGCCACCGAGGTCGCGGAGGAGAGCCGTCCTGATCAGATGCATCATGGATCCGATGTCGCAACTCGCCCTCGCCTCGTCGAGTTCACGCAACCGCTGCGCGATAAGTTCAGGGTTGTAGTCGGAGCTGGAGTCCTCTTGTTTCCAGTCGTCATTGCCGTCGAGGGCGTCGAGATCTTTAGCTGCGGCCTCCCATTGCGCATGCGTCTCTGCCTGTGGACAAAAAAGTTAGCTCTATTTCCGTAGGTGTCGCGAGACAAAGACTTACCCCCTTCATGCGCAAGCACAGGATTTGCCTCTTCTCGTCCTTCAGCCTCTGTGCTTCCCGCTGTTCCGCGGTCATGCCATCTCTCCACGAGAGCAATATGTCGCCGGCGGTCTTGAACGTATGGGTCAGAGCCCCAGTCACCGAGAGGCTGTGGCCGCTGCGTAACTGGGGCGTAGACTTGGAATGTCTTAACGAGGACTTCGAGCTGCCATTGTGTCTGCGTGATGAGGGCGAGAGGATCGCATTGAGGGGGACGGAAGGGATCGTGGGTGGTTGGAGGATCAAGTCGGCCATTGTCGATTGATCTGGAACGGCGAGGTTTCGTTTGTCGAGGGACCAAGTTGTAGGGAGGACTGGGCGATGGTCAAGGGAGGGCTAGGGCCCATCCTCGCCTGCTGTCAAATATATCGGAGGTTTTTATTTCCGTCGTCGACAATGGGGCATCAATGTTCAGATTCGGGTTCTAGGTAGTCGATGTCTGCTCGATCGAGTCGGGCGCGTGGGGTGCAGCGTGGCCGGGCCGTAGAAATATTAGATAGAATGAATTAATAGGGTCAATCAGAGTCGGGCGGTCATCGGCGATGCCTGTAGGTCTTTAAAATCGTGGAGCGGTCGGTGGGGTGAGGGAAGATGGAGAGGCCATGGTCGAAGTTGTAGGAAACAAGCCCAGCGACATGGAGTGATGGGCGATGTCAATGACGATGTAACAGCGCAGGGCAGGGCACTGCAGGCGAGACAAGGCTTAAAGACCGAGACAGGATTGGACGAGCGGAGGACAGGGACTGGGGTGTGATGTAGGTGTCAGTCTTTAAGAATGGGCGGAACCGTAAAGAACGTGTGCAGGCGGCAGGCGGTAACCGTATTGGAGGGTGGGATGGAGGCGGTCAACTGGCCTGGTCAAGTGGTCTCGGGGCCCTCCAGGGGGTGCTTTAGGGGGCTTTAGGGGGGCTTAGGGGGGGTTGGCGTGGGGTTGGAAGGGGTGGTGCTGCCAAAGTTGGGGATGGGCTTTGTGATCTGGGGGAAATCGAGATGGTGGGGTGGTCATGCTGACAGGGATGTCTCTGTGCTGGAATTCTTTCTTCTTGCCTGTCGGCGTGCCGTGTTGCATGGATTATCACACGGAATCACGTACTGGTAACTGGTAATTGCCTCTCGTGGGGATGAGCTGGCCGTTGTGGGCATGGGCAACTGGTATATGTGTGCCCAGCGTCCACAACTCAAGCCCTTCGCTGAATAAAGTCTTGTTTTACTTTCCTACACCTGTTCAAAGTGACTATTTAACCTTACCAGCCAGATAATCGAACCACGTCTCCAATTTTCCCACCGCCACAAAAGTCTGTAATTGTGGTTGCCAACCGTCAGCCCCTCGCATCACCCGCCTAACCTGTACCACCGCCCTCAACCCCATCTACACGACTCGAGAGACAAGACGAGTCAGCGCCGTTGAGAAATTGCCTCCCTCTGCGGCCTTTTCATGTGGAGAGCACACGTCTACGTGTGTCAATATGAACATGGGATGATGCCTGCCTGTGGGGCTCTCTTCCTGCCGTAGGATGGATCTGAGCCGCAAACTTCTCGTGCTCGCTCATGTGTTCCGCCCATCTGATACAATATCACCTCCCGCCTCTTCTCCACGACCTCCCCCATGGGGGAAAAGGTTGCCTAGACCCCGAGAATTCGCGAGTTTCTGACTGAATATTGTTGACTCCGTTGCTGAAGCCCCACTGAACCTCAGCTGATGCCTCAAACCTTGCACCTGATTAGCATCCTCAGAGCCCTGTCTGAGATCATCTTCACATGCTTCCCTCCCACCCTCTGTGAGATGCCGCCCCTCCACAACAAGCCCCCACCCCCCGAGACCTCTTCCCCAGTACTTCTGGGATCCAGCTGGCGGGTGCGGCGCTGGCGCTGGCGTCATGTCTAATATCTCTTGACTGCCTTGGGGCTCTGTTCCTCCCGCCAGATGCCGAGATTGTCATGTCACACGTGGAAATGATATTCTGGTTTGCTGTCAATGGGAAATAGGTTTTATGAGCCCTAGTTTCTTATTATTACGGATAGCTACATTATTTGGAATGGAATGGGACACAACCTTGGTGGGTTAATTTCCATCCCCTTCTAACAAAGCCCACCCTGAATCCTTCAGTACTGGTGCCTTGTTCTTGAGCTTGTGGAAATTGCGCAGTTTCCTGCCCTGTTCTCTAATTTCTCCATAATCTCGAGAGCAGATCCTGGTATTTACCTCGGGCGTCCATCTGGTGAGGTCCACCTCACTTGCGGCCAGTCCTCGTGTTGAAATTGGCCATGCCACGTCTTGGTATAGGATCGATGTTGCCCTAGCTTTAATTGGCAGCATTGATAAGTACACAGGGGCGACTTACACTGTTCATTTTCATGTTCAAAACACTCAAGCGCACAGCTGAGATCATGGAATATCAACTTTGCGCCCTGTATGTATCTCACCAAATCATTCGCATATCCCCTCACCTGGTCGTGCGAGAAATTCCATGTGATTTCTGTTGTGTTCGAGAGTTAGATAGCACGTGAATCGTGGTGTTGCGTCCATGACACATCTATTGTCATTTTCTGGCATGGAGGTGGGCAGTAAGTAGGTCATCAATCTAGAGCCACGATACGTCCCTCGGCAGACCGAACAGAGCTACCACCAGGTTTGGTTTTGAAATGTTGAAGATCGGCATCTGCTTTACTTCAACAAGTTGAACTGGATGGTACCAGAAATCTCTTAGCACCTTGTTCCATATGGGCAGTCCATGGCTACCCAATACTTGGCTAATAGACATAGATGAAATCCTCGTTCTTCAGGTCCGTCATGTCTTGCAAACCGTTATCCTCTTCCATTGCCCGCCTTTGCTGATTTACACCCACGTCTTCCTCCATTTCCACCGCCTTACCTCCCTGCATCTGATCCTTGCGTGCCATCGACTCGTCGATAAGAGTAGCCGACTTGCCAAGCTCCTCTCTTCTCTTAGCGTGCTGTCTGTTCAGATACATGAGGTAGAAGGGAACCAGTCTAAATAATCTCGTCAGCTCCAAAGATCCGTGTCAACTCGTATCTAGCTTATTCAGGAGTGAGACTTACGCAGACAACACGCCCACAAGGGTGAACATGATCAAATTAGCAATCAAGCCAGGCCGATAGAGGGGCGCATCATCCGTTGAGTAGAGCAAAGGACCTATGACGTTGCCTGTACACATCCCGATAAAGACCACTGCTGAAGTGCATTTCTTCTTGGTGTCGCCTCCAGTATTCTGAGCCTGCCATGCGTAGAACAGAGGAGTGATGGCAGCAAGGCATGAAACCTTGAGTGCGGTGTTAGCAACTTGATACTATCACATAGATGTGGTTCAATTAAAAAAAATAGACTTACAAGATAGTAGCCAAACAGGAGGACACCTTTGTGCTGCCTTGGCACGGTGAGCATGAGGATGGTGCCAATTGCAGGAAGCACGCTCATGCCTGCAATAACGAGGCCTTTGCGCTGAAATCTGGTTGCCAACCACCCAGAGCCGAGTATGGCGATGATCTGAATGACTCCAAAGGGGATGTTGAATAGGATCGTTTGGAACGAATCATATCCAAACGACTTGACGATGAGATTCCCAAATGTACTGATCCCACCGCTGGCAATACTGTAATATAGGTCAACATTGTCCCCTTTTCTTCAGTTGCAGCTTGGAAATAACACTCACGAGATGGCCACGATACACACGAACCAGCACCAGGTCTTTAGGTCGGTTGCCGTCTCCCACACATGGTCCCAACGCCACTCTCTCGATGCTACACCCATCTGGTTCGCTCGCAACCGCTCTACGGCGATATACTTCTCCCTCTCTGTCAAGTACTTGGCTTCCATCGGCGAGTCAGGCATCCAGTACAGCACGAAGACGCCGTAGACGACAGTCAGCAACCCGCAGAAGAGAAAGATGATCTGATACTTGTACAGCACATCGCTATTGATGTGGCCCAACCCATACGTCGCAAGGCTGCCCACGATGAACGTGACGCCGTTCATTGCGTTCCAGGAGACGGTGCGCAGCGTCTGCTCCCCGCGCCGCCACCACATCTGGGTGACTGCGACACAGGACGGGGCAATCATCGCCTCGAAGGAACCGAGGCAGAACCGCAGCCCAAGAAGGGATTTGAAGTCTGTGCAGGCAGTCATGATGGCTAGCGAGGCACCCCAGAGAAGGACTGCCCCCGCAATGACTTTGCCGTTTGGGAGCTTCACGAGGATGTAGGCGGCGACAGGTTGCATGACGAGCTGGGCGAGGTAGAGGATGGATCCGAGCCATGAGTATTGTTTCCCGTGGAGGTTTGCGTCCTTGTCGATTCCGAAGATGGATACATAGCTTCAGGAGGACGGCAGTCAGCACCAACCTTGACTATATGGGTATGACGAAGCAGAAATAACACACCTCAAAGAACTTTTATCGAGCTGCTGGAAGAAGTATGCCCCGAGAAGCACAACAAGAACGCGCCCGTCGATGCGTCTAACGACGGCCTTCTCCTCCTCATAAGTGAACGGGCGGTTCTCAGAACTGTGCTCGGCCAAGAACTGAGCGGCCTTTTCCATACGAACAACTCGAGGCTGCTGGGCTGCTACCGGAGCTATATCGTCGGTGGTATTGTTGGCAGCCTGTTTGCCATCGTTGGCGGGATTCGATGCCATGGTCTTGCCTCTTGATCACTGGCGAGCAGCTATAATTCTCTTTTCTGGATAGAAGCACTGAATGGGCGACCTGGATATGCGATCTTGCCCCCACGACGTCGCCGTCTACGAATTATATTCATAGTCGGATATTAACCTGGCCTTGCCATGGGGTGACTTCCGGCTAGTGACCCGGCAATCTTTTGCCGCTGCCTCAAGAGCATTGGGATCATCTAGAAAACATGCTGGGTAGTTACGGTGACATGCTGCTGCATCCTCGTCAGATGGCCTGTTCCGAGAACGGCTGAATGGAGGATAAAGGCTAGGCGATATGCAATTGGAGGAATAATCTGTTGGCAAGGGCCACTTGGGTTACTGCAGATCACTGGCTATTCATGCCACTCTTCTCCGAACAAATGCCCATGTTGCTGAATTACCCCGAGCTGCCCTGCCCCAAGTTCCCCGCACCAAAACAACTGGCTGGGGGAGAGGGCATCTCCATATTTAGTCTGGCTGGAGACAAGTGACCACTCTCTGGATGATGCGAATCAGAGACGTCGATCCACTCGTGGTGATTCCTATTCGCTCATAAATCGGCTGTTGAATCAATGATGACCCGAAGCTACTATAGATGATGAAGCGCGTTAAATAGCATCATGAGATGATTCAGGGTGAGACCCTTGAATTGACCTTTCATCAGAACAGTAGAGCATCTTGGATCACCCAATCTACATATTCATCAGAATGACTGAATCGGCCGGAGGCAAACGATATGCCCTGATCGGGACCGGCAGCAGAGCCATCTTCTTCTACACTGCCCTCGCAACAACCTACAGCAAGACAAGCTCCCTCGTCGCCTTCTGCGACACCAACCAGACCCGTCTCAACTATGCCAACTCCAAGCTGGAGGGTCTGGGGCACAAGCCCGTCCCGGTCTACCTCGCCGCCGACTTCGACAAAATGATCGCGGAGACAAAGCCGGACGAAGTCATCGTCACCACCATCGACCGCACCCACAACACCTACATCGTGCGCGCCCTCGACCTCGGCTGCAACGTCCTCAGCGAGAAGCCCATGACGATAGACGCCGCCCGCTGCGCCGAGATCTTCTCCGCCGTCGAGCGCACCGGCCGCCGGGTCCGCGTCGCCTTCAACTACCGCTACGCGCCGCACAACACCAAGATCTCCGAGGTCCTCCGCTCGGGGGCCATCGGCGCCGTCACCAGCGTGCACTTCGAGTGGATGCTCAACACGTCCCACGGGGCCGACTACTTCCGCCGCTGGCACCGCGACAAGCGCAACAGCGGCGGGCTGCTGGTGCACAAGTCGACGCACCACTTCGACCTGGTCAACTACTGGCTGCAGAGCCGCCCGGACACCGTCTACGCGCAGGGGGACCTCAAGTTCTACGGTAAAGAGAACGCCGAGCGGCGGGGCGTGACCGACTTCTACAACAGGGCGCACGGCAGCGAAGCGGCGAGGGCGGATCCCTTCGCCCTGCACATGGAGGGCAACGAGCAGCTCAAGGCGCTGTACCTGGACGCGGAGCACGAGGACGGCTACCACAGGGACCAGAGCGTGTTCGGCGACGGCATCAACATCGAGGACACGATGAGCGTGCTGGTCCGGTACCGCAGCGGCGCGACGCTGACGTACTCCCTCACCGCGTACGCGCCGTGGGAGGGCTTCCGGGTCAGCATCAACGGGACCCAGGGCCGGCTGGAGGCCGAGATCGTGGAGAACAGCTACGTGAGCGCGAGCGGCGCCCAGGGCGAGGAGGGCAAGCTGGAGAGCAGGACGGTGACGCTGCGGAGGCTGTTTGAGAAGCCCGTCGAGCTGGAGATTGTGGACGGGGCGGGAGCACACGGCGGCGGGGATGAGGTGCTCCTCGGGGACCTGTTTGGGCCGCAGGCAGAGGAGGGCGCCCAGGATGATCGAGCTGCGAGTCACATTGACGGTGCGGCGTCTATTTTGACGGGCATTGCGGCCAATAGGTCCATTGCAACTGGGCAGGTGGTCAAGGTTGATGATGTGTTCCAGCTCCCGTAAGACAAGCTAGCACAGGAAGATGGAAATAGAAACAGGCAGCGGGCAATGAAAGCAATATTGATCCAATCGTTGATATGAGACAAAGCCGGGTCTAAGCGAGACCATCGTGCTTCCGCCTCTGGTCTAGCCCCGGGAGAGGGAAGAGGAGCATGATCTTGCCTTTTGGGACTTAAGGTCTCTGGGTACGGTTCCCAGAGCGTCCGGCGTGAGAAATATGGATGTGTCATAGGACTTTTGCTTGGTAGGAGTTCCATCCAACAGAGTCATTCTGACGTCGGTGGAGCTTTGAGTTCAGGTTTCACATGGCTCCCCGACGCGAATTACGGTAAATTCTTTGACCGTCTCGTAATGAAATGCCAGTATTCGCCAAGAAATTCTTGCCTGGGGGCGGGGATCGTTGGATCGAGCGGCAGGCAGATGCATGGACGTTCCCCCGCACAGATCTCGACCAAACAGAGCGTCTGAACATGTAATGTATGACGTCCACCATCGACATCAGGAGCTGAGCTCCGGCCTGTGCATGGAAGGTTGTCGGAAGCACATTCCATTCAAAAGGAGCCATGCCCGGGGAAATATGAGGGTAGTTTCTCTGCTGTTGCATGTTTCATCTCGTTGATCTCTACTCCTCCCACACAGCCAATCTGACTTGAGCAGGATCCTCTTGAATTGACCGACACTCTCCAAGATGTTGTTCGACGACTTGATGAGCGAGGGCGGCCACAAACATCCGGTCGACCCGATCCCAACTGTAATCCGTGAGTGAGGACCCAAATCAATCACAGGACTCAGCAAAGCAGCTAACATCACCGGGCAGCTGACCCAGTCACCTACGAGCGAGCGGGCGGCGATGGCTTCCGAACCCTCTGGGTCATCTTCGTGATCTTCATCGCCTCCGCGGCGCTCTTCTCCCTCCAGGCATGGCGAATCCCCGTCTCCCGCCGCATCTACCACGTCCTCACCACCGTCATCACCATCGTGGGCGCGCTGTCTTACTTCGCCATGGCCTCCGGGTCCGCCTCAGCCCTCAACTGCCACACCGTCACAGAGCACCACCACAAGGTCCCAAACACCCACCATGACGTCTGTCGCCAAGTCTTCTGGTCTCGATACGTCGACTGGGCCATCACCACCCCTCTCCTCCTCATCGAGCTCGGCCTCTTGGCTGGTCTTGACGGCGCACACATCGCCATGGCCGTGTTCGCCGACCTCGTCATGGTCTTTTCCGGGCTGTTCTCCGCGCTCGGCGAGAAGCACACCGCCCAGACCTGGGGATGGTTCACCATCGCTGTGATTGCTTACATCTTCGTGATTTGGCACATCGCCGTCGAGGGCGCCCTGGTCGCCAAGGCCCGTGGTGAGCGTCTGGCCAAATTGTTTGGTTCGCTAGCTGGCTTCATCCTGATTCTCTGGGCCGTTTATCCAATGTAAGTTTCAATTGATGTCACATGTCACATCATGAGTTCTTGGGCTAATATAGCATCTTAGTATCTGGGGTATCGCTCAGGGCGGACATCGCATGTCAGTTGATGCTGAGATTATCACATATGCTGTCTTGGACATGCTGACCAAGGTCGTGTTCGGATTCTGGATCCTCATTTCCAACCGTCAGATTCCCGAGACAATTGCGGAAGTTGGAGGATGGTGGTCTCATGGATTGAATACCAATCCCGAAGGCCGCATCCGAATTGGCAATGGTGGTGAAGCCTAAGGGCGCTGAAGAGTCCATCATTTTACGACCCGGGTGGTAATAAGAGTGATATGGACAAATTGAAGCACAGGTATGAAGAAGTGAAAGCTAGGAAAGAAAAGTATTGAGGTCTCGATAGTGCCTGAATGGAGGGAAAGCGAATTGGTCATAACAAGAATAGGTTGATTGCGCCGATAACTTCCTTACTTAGGATGCAGGGGGGGCTATCTCCCATTGTAAAGCATACAATCAATTTCGTTACAAGCACGAGAATGTCATGCATCTTCATTGTGATGTGAATGTCTACATCGCAGATCCGTGGATGTTCAATCAGTTACCTAGGGTATGTCTTCACAGAGCTTGGCCTCAATTAATTCTTCAGCAAGAGTCAAACCGATAGCAGATTTTCTTCTCCTACCAAATAAAAACCCCGATGAACTGTGTGCGACACCATCAAGGCCAGGTGATACTCTGGCATGGGGAAGACCCGGAAACTAGGCAATCAATGGCCCTCTTGGGTGAAGGATCCAAAACATTACAGGCCTAGAACAGAGAAAAAGATCCAACACTTCGTGAAATCGACTCACGAGATTGAATATCAGGGTAGGGAAACAAACACCCATGCTGCCGAGAACTTCCAAGAGCAAGGCGCCACCCATCACACAGTAAAAGTCAGGTCAATGCTACAGAGTCTGCAGGAACCCTGATTTGTAATTGGCAAGAGGCGAAATGGAAGGGAATCTGCTGGGATGCGTATGCAACTGCTTGTTTGGTACCTGCAGTAGGTCTGTTTGATCTCAAGGGCCTGTGCTACGGATGATGCATGAGTATGTGCGCCTCATTGAGAATACTGTTCCGAGGCACAAAAAGAGAAGGAAATTATGTGAGCATTATCAATCTCCAGCTTCCGAATTCGTCACCCATGTCGCATACTGGGATGATCGCTCTTGGCAGGCTGGGGTTGCCTCCATGAGTGAGGGGAAGAGGGGACACTGTCAAACAAATGACATGCTGAATCAGACGAAAATTTGGAGAGGAATGATTCACCTACTGTTGCTTTTCAGGTGTGCTGCTTTGATACGCTCATCAATGATACTGGGAGAGACGATGAGATGGGAAGCGGTATTGCTTACTTCCTTTGATGATGGCAACGCGGTCCAAGGGAAAACGCACGCAATACACAAATACAGGCTAACGAGACGAAGGGAGCATCGCCACAGGCCAACCGAAACACAGCCCCTCCCGGAACCCCATCGCTGACGAGTAACGTTAATTAGAAGCTTGATCTACTGTCGAATTTGGAGCTCGGCCGCCGGAGACTCGGAGCTCTCTCCATCAACGCCACGCCGTGACTTGCTGTTGGCCGCATTGACACTTGAAAGTTCCCTGCCCTGTCAATGGTCTGCTCGAGGGGCAGGATGACGCACCCCTGGATGATGGAGGGCTCAAACAGTCTAGAACAAGGCAAGACTTGGAAGCAAGAACCTCTCATCTGCCTGTTCCCTCTAGGCCATAGGGTTCCATTCGCCTGTGCCCGAGATGTCACAGTCCCTTCCCTGGGGTCTCTTGGCGGTTTGCGTATTCCCCTGTAATTAGACGGATGACGAACGCTTTCTTGGCTGTGCGAAGCTCGGAGGGCCGGTTAGAAAAGTTCTGTCGCCAAGTATAATAGCTCAAGGCCGGCCTTCATTCTCGGGGTTTCTGGTTCACTCTTCACGGACGCAGTCACTCCTTCAGTCGTAGCCTCGTATTCAAACGTAACATTTTGAATCGCACCTCTTCCATCGTCCAAGTATCATCATGAAGGCCCAATTCCTCTCCAGCGCTGCCTTCCTGGCATCCGGCGCCATGGCTGCCCGGCCCTTCCTCAACGAGCCTGACACTGCCATCGAGCTCTCCCTTCCCGATCTCAAGGTCGGCGACCTGGCTCCTCTGGAGAAGATGGTTGGCCTTCCCGACTTTGAGTTTGCTGCGCGCAACTACCTCTCGGATGCGAACTACACGTACTACCGAAACGGTGCCGCAGGAGAGTGGTCCTACCGTCAGAACCTCGAGCTCTTCCAGCAGTACAGACTCCGACCACGGACAATGATCGATGTCACCAAGATTGAGGACTCTCTCCCGTACGTGAACATCGGAATAGTATGATATACAGTCGCATTTTCTGACATAGGTCTTGTTAGCACAACCATCTTGGGACACAACTTCTCTGCTCCCTTCTACATTACTCCCTGCGCTCGCGCCGGATATGCCCACCCCGACGCCGAGCTCAACCTAGTCAAGGCCGCCGGCGAGCAGGGTCTTCTCTACATTGTATGCTAACACGCACAACACCTCTGGTCTCATAATCGCTAACAGCATTGATTACAGCCCTCCCACTACGCCAGCAAGACCATCGAGGAGATCGCCGAGGTCAAGAAGGAAGGCCAGGTCCTCTTCCAGCAGGTCTACCTCAACTCCAACCACACCCGCACCCAGGTTGAGTTTGATCGTGCCAAGGCTGCCGGCTACAAGGCGATTGTCTTCACCGTCGACTCCCCCGCTCCCGGAAACCGTCAGCGTGCTCTCCGCTTCGGCGTTGGCTCTTCGTGAGTGTACATGTCGCAACTGGCGATGAGAGTGCGTATGAGCTAACATGATCGCGATTCAGCAACACCGAATACACCTACATTACTGTAAGTAAAGCCGGTTCACAAAACACTCTTCTTAAGGCCGGAGCTAACCAGAATGCAGTGGGACTACTACAAGAACCTGACGACCCTGACCGACCTGCCCATCCTCCTCAAGGGTATCCAGACCGTCGACGACGCCAGGCTCGCCCTCGAGAACGGCGTTCCCGGCATCATCCTCTCCAACCACGGTGGCCGCCAGCTTGACACCTCCCGTTCCAGCTTGGAGGTCGCCCTGGAGATCCACAACGAGGAGCCCGACCTGTTCAAGAAGCTCGAGATCTTCGCCGACGGCGGCGTCCGCTACGGCAACGACGCCCTGAAGCTCCTGGCTCTCGGCGTTAAGGCTGTCGGCGTCGGCCGCCCGTTCATGTTCGCCAACATCTACGGCCAGGAGGGTGTCGAGAAGGCCATTGAGCTGCTGAAGAATGAGATTGCAGTCGACTCGGCGAACCTTGGCGTTGCTGACCTGAAGAAGCTCGACCACCGCTATGTAAGTTGATGTCCGATGTCCGGGGTTCCGTGCAGGGGAGCTGGTGCTAACGGGTGATTATCTGCAGGTCATCTACAATTCTCTTGGATACAGCGGTTAAAAAAAAACGGAAAAAGTACATAGACATTCCTGATTGGTTTCTGCATTGTAGAAATTTTTGTTTGCCGACTCGTACGAATATCAATGACTATTATGATTTGTTAAACCATCCGAACCCCCCAGTGATTGTAATCTTTGAATATCGTGGAGTTGGGATGCCCGTAGCAATCGGGCCGTGTAAATCGGACGATCGTCTAAAGGTTTGACGGGGGTGTATAAGGTGAGTGATCCTGCTACTGCCAATATGTATCGAGGTAGCTGGTGAAACATGCAAATGCCAGGGGCAAATCCAGGGGCCCTGCAAGTGATAAGTGGCGATGTCACCCAACGCATGATGATCTACGTTATAACAAAACCTTGGGAGACCTTCTTTCCAATCCCCTCAGTGAACCTCGGGGCTATTTACATAGCATGGTATAATTTGTTAAACCAATGGAGCGGAAGATTGATAGATCAAGATGGCTGTGTAGTCGACGTAATAGCTCCAACAAAGAGAGAGCGATGGAAGCAAGGGAAGCTGTCAGAGCTAGCGTTGGATCAGATGAAACAGACGGCGCGCCTTACGGCAAGGCAAATCCACACACCCCTTATGCCTTTTAAAATTGAAGGTCACTTCCTCCCGTAGAGTCCGCCTTGAGTCCGCGTAGAATCCGCTCAGAGAGCCCCAAGAACTACCGCCTCGCGCGCGGCACTTACTGTGCCTTATGAGTGATGCATTACCAAATGTTTCCGAGCCAGTTAGTGAGTGATTCTCCCCGGTTACCCGTGCCTAGCCTTAGTCTTGGACCTTCTTAATTAGGGGAAAGAGACCTGAACGTTGTGTGCTAAGGCACGGGAAACGCTCCATTGCATGAGAAGATCAAATAACTACCGACGAATCCGGTAGATGGTATCGAAATTAGTACTCCATTTATGGTAATGGATGCTATTTTTGTGCCACCATGTGGTTCCATTCGGCAGCACAGAGCGTGTCATCCGGCGCCGTCCTGCCATCCCGTCACGGGGCAGGCCTGGAACTACTCATGAGAATCCCTATAAGTTATCGTTGACATCGCAAACTGACCACTCTCGTATCTCCATCGCTCTGCGTCTCTCCAGCTCTAGACATTTTACAAGTCAACCCAGCTGAGATGTTGTCGAAATTCGCTACCACGGCCCTCGCGGCCAGCACCTTTGCATCCGTGGCCCATGCCTGGCTCCCCGGCCACAAGATCCGCGGTGTCAATGTCGGCTCCTTGTTTGTCTTCGAGCCGTGGATCGACAGCTCCGAGTGGAGCAGGATTGGCTGCTCGGGACAGAAGTCGGAGTTTGACTGCGTCATGAACATTGGCCAGGAAGCCGCCGACAAGGGCTTCCAGAGCCACTGGGACGAGTGGCTCACTACCACCGACCTGGATGAGATGAAGAGCTATGGCCTCAACACTGTCCGGATCCCATTGGGGTACTGGCTCAAGGAAGACCTCGTTGACAAATCGGAGCATTTCCCCAAGGTGAGTACTCTACTACCGGCGGGCCGCCACGCAGAGTATGCTAATCCTTTGCTTTCCAGGGAGGTATTGATAAGTTGACCTCGTTTGTGGGTGCTGCAAGCGACCGAGGCTTCTACATCATTCTCGAGTGAGTCTTGAACCACGAGTATATACGGTTATTCTCGCTGACCATGACAGCTTCCATGGCGCACCCGGTGCCCAGGAGCCGAACCAGCCGTTCACCGGCCAGTACAACCCCAACGCCGACTTCTACAATGATTACAACTACGGCCGCGCATTGGAGTGGCTGAAGTGGATCACGGAGATCAAGCACACCAAGAACGAGTACCGCAACGTGGGCATGATCGAGGTTCTCAACGAGCCCACCAACTGGGACAACAAAGTCGACTCACTTCGCAGCAGCTACTATGTCAATGCCTACAATGTGAGTAATGCGCTGATCCTCCGCTTGTCAAAGCCGAAGAAAATAATACTAACCTTGCTGTTAGGCCATCCGCGATGTCGAGAAGTCTCTCGGCGTGACTCCCAACAACTACGTCCACATCCAGATGATGAGCAGCCTCTGGGGCTCGGGCAACCCAACCGAGTTCCTCTCCGACACCACCTTCACGGCCTTCGACGACCACCGATACCTGAAGTGGGACACCTCCGTCGCCGTCAACAAGCAGTCGTACATCTCCACGTCCTGCGCGGACGACCGCAAGGCCGAGAGCCCTCTGTTCATCGGCGAGTGGAGTCTCAGCGTCCCCGACAATGTCGAGAACACGGATGAGTGGAAGCCGGCCAACGACCCTGACTTCTACCGCAAGTGGTTCGCCGCCCAGATCCAGACCTACGAGCGCTCGACTGAGGGATGGATCTTCTGGACTTGGAAGGCTAACCTTAACGACCCCCGATGGTCCTACAAGGGTGGGTGAAAATCCCACGATGTGTTTTGAAGACTCCCAACTAATGATGAGTAGATGCTGTTGAGGCAGGAATTATCGGCAAGGACCTCGAGAGTGTTCTCAAGTCACAGGTTTGCTAGGTTGGATCAAAGTTTAGACCACACTGAAGCACTGTGGACGGCGGTGTCAGAAGGAACTGTGTATTATTAAAATCATTATCCTCATTAGAGCTTGTTTCATCTCGACCCAGGCTAAAGCATATGCCTAGCAAAGCACTCGTGTCTCGAACAGCCGTGAATACATCAAAACGAAACACTGATCATCCAAAGCCCAGATTCCTCATATCCAATGCCGACAAAACGCCTGCCATTCACACAAGCGACATTTACCCAAGGCCTCCCCATCCACTGAATCGAATAACGCCGCGACTCTCAATTGTTGGGTATCACATTTTCATCTCCATATTTCTTCTTCGACTCGCTATGCCGTGATCTGGTCTAATAAGCCATCTTTATTTGTCGTTACCGCTGGGGAGCTCAGCATAGAAGCCCCCCGTCACATTATGCGCATTCGCCATCTCGGGATTGGGGTGTGCTTGCGTCCAGCGAGGGTCCTGCGGCGTCTGCGCATAGCCGGGATGGAGGCGGGAGTCGTGGGGCGCGAAGTTATACGACGCGGGCATCTCGTAGGCCTGGAACTGCTGCGGCACCTGCTCCTTGCCGGGGATCTGGTACGGCTGAGGCGTGGCCGAGGGCGAGTGCTGGTGGATGGACGGGGTGTGGTAGGGCTGCGCGTGGTTCGGCATCGGCGAGCCGGCGGAGTGGTGGCTCTGCGGCCGGATGCTGCCCTGTCGGCTGTAGGAGGACATCAACGTCGGGGAGTGGCCGAAACCTCCTGGGCCCGGGGAGGGCGAGCTCGTGGGGAGCGAGGGGCTGGTCGGCGGGAACGTGTGGTGCTGCTGCTGCTGCTGCTGGGAGAACGTCTGCGATCGGTCGTTGGGGTTGATGGTGGTGATGCGGCCGTCGGGGGTCATCATGGCCCGCAGGACACCGGCGTCAA
Organism: Clonostachys sp. G952; assembly: GCA_027569935.1. Lineage (NCBI taxonomy): Eukaryota > Fungi > Ascomycota > Sordariomycetes > Hypocreales > Bionectriaceae > Clonostachys > Clonostachys sp. G952. Next base: position 364,315 of record JAPDLB010000047.1, read on the forward strand.
GGAGCTCGGCCTTGCGGATGATACGGCCGACCATCTCCTTGCTGGCGGCCTTGAGCTCCTTCTTGACGAAGCTGACCATGGTGATGTTGCAGCGGATCTCGATGTCCTCGCGCAGGTAGAGCCCGTCGGTGGGGGCGCCGAGAGCGATGAGGCCCATCTCCTTGACCTCGGGGGGCTCGAGACCAGGCTGGTTGCCGCCGATGCGGTACTTGTTGCGTAGATCGATGTTCATGGGCGCGTAGATGTGCGTCTGAAGCCCCCAGGGCATGTCGTGGAAGCAGCCATTGAAGGTGATCTTGCTGGAGCCCAGCTTGCCGGCGCCAGGCAGGACCTGGACGCGCTCGGTGATCTCATACCATGTGCTGTAGTATTCGTCTGCGGCGGCCGTTCGAGGGGCCGGGATGGGCTTGTGGTCGAGGACGAGGGGGTTGAGGGTGATGACTTCGGGATGCGAGTGGAGGATGTCGAGAGCGAGCTGGCGAGGGATGAAGCTTGGGATCGGGGTGATGACAGTGTAGGCCTCCTTCTTGCGGAGCATTTTGGGGGATGTAATTTATGAGGAGCCCCCTGGCAGATTCGGTGGTGGATTGCTGGAATGCGCAGATGCAGTTGAGTGTATTATTAGAACCCGGTCCCTGGACAAGCACGCAACAGAGTTGGGGAGAGATAGGGCAGATCGCAGCACTCCAAGGGACTTTCTGTCTGTGAGAAAGAGAGAGGACGGTATGGAATGGGATGAGTAACTCCTGAGGTAAATAATCCGGCCATCATCTGCTACCTTGTGCTGCTACACTACCCAACCCACTTGGCTAGATTTGACGCCAGCCACACATCAGCACTCTGCTAATAGCGCTTGTCCGTTGTCAGACAGTGGCTGGTCTAGTCTGCTCCGTGATCAACTAGGGTCACTGCGTAAGCTGATAGCGAGCAAAGTGGCAGTGCGTAACAGTCGTTCCAGTGCCGGCCGGTAAGGTGGCAGTGGTTTGTCCAACGCTCGTATTGGCCAATTATGTAGACCGCCAGCCTGCGAGGACCCCTCTCGCTGCATGACCTGCGGCAATGCCATGAGCTTGGCGTTTGATAGGCGAGTTGGCTGCCCAATATGTGGCTGTCCCACCTTCATGAGCATGTTACCACCCAGCGGGACACGATGGCTTGTGGGGAAATGGTTGAAAACCCTGCAGAAGATTGTTGCGAATTGTTTATCTATCCATCTTCTTGTTCCATTAGTGAATACTACACGACGACAGGCGAGTCACTGACATCAAATGGAGCGCTGGACAGTGGATGCGGAGTGGGTTGGTGTGCAAAGGCCGCATGAAGATGAGACACTCCCTGTTCCACGGCACCTTGTTGTCTCATCAATCGGTAAGCAGTTCCCGAGGAGCTGAAAATTCGGAGCATCTCGACCCTGAGAGACCTGGAGCCTTCAGTAAGGCAAGTTTTGGAATCGAGGCCCAGGCCCATTCACCTGATGAGCTGGCATAGAGAGAGCAAGGCGTTCTCATTCGAACATTCAATTGGATGTATGGCTTCTCTCTCGGCAGTAATCCTTTACCCACCTTTTCCCAGCAGATCGAGAGTAGGCTGGCGCCGCAGATGTGCATTTTATGCAATAGGCCGCCATAAACCGCCGCCAACCTCGTTTCAAAGCCTGTTGGGTATCATTATGTTGGGCATTGGCCTACTACCCTATGGTTGCCTTACTGCCCTACAGCCCTGCTGCACGGATTGATCATTTCTGCGTCGCGGATACAAGAATTGATGACGAGTCAATTACCTGGTGTGCGACATGGTGGATGAATGTCCGCCCGGTAATTCCCCTCTTCTCTTCAGTCTACCCCCTCCGTCATGGCATCTAAGCCTTCGCTAGAGATTCTGATTTATGATGGAATCGCGGACGGCTGAGTAGATGGCTATATTCTAATGTGCTGTGTGTGTATGCCTACCTCTGATATAGACTCACATACTCTGACGAAAAATTAACGGCATTCACGAAGCACATTCCTCGGCTTGATTCATGATACAATCAACTATTGTACTGACGTCAGCTGATGATGGCTGAGCAGCTACTCCAAATGGTCGCAAACCTACATTTGGTAGCTTGTACACACAACTACGTACACACATACGCACCACACACACTCAAGACACTGTCCCGAGCTCGCGCGACAACTAGTGGATATTGGGTGATTGCCTGTCGTGCTTGACCTGGTGAATCATGAGCTCATTTACCAGGCTCTTCCTTGTATTTGGCCTGGTTGTCGCAGCCATGCCACGGCTTTGTCCTCGCGTTCCTCGTAAAGCTCGCGATCCACTGATCCGATCCCGCGCGTCCCGAGAGTTCATGCCGTGATAATCCCCTGTAACAACGGTTCAGTGAGTGATCCGGGCCTGTAGAAGGAAAACGCGGGGGCGTTGGGTCTGAGCTTCGTCACCTGTGATGCTTATACATATCTGCCTACTGCCTTGTGTAGCACCCATCCCATCTCTATTTCATCACACCTCCCGTTTCTAACCTGGAAATTGGATTCGTGAGACTGTTCGCTCCTCGCAGTAAATCTAAACGCAACATGAAGTCTGCTGCGATTTGTCTCCTGGCAGCGTCCAGCTCCTTGGCCGCTGTGCTTCCGGGCCCGCCGGTTCAGGTACCCCTGGGTGGCGGCCTCAATCCCACCTCCCACTCTCACCATGGCAGTCATAGCGCTGAGGATGATGCCCAGCAGTCGTTCATTGACTCGTGGCTCGAGACTCTCCAGCCGGTCAAGGACAGCATCACTTCCGTAATTGACACCGCAACCGATGAGCTGGCCTCCGCCACAAGCACCCTCAACGGCTTCAAGGATGACATGTTCCGCAAGCTCCAGGATGCCTCCGACCAGGCCAACCGTGAGTTCCCAGACCTGACCATCTACCAGCTCATCCAGTTGAGCAACCATACCAAGAAGTTCGTCAAGGCTCTTGACAAATTCCCCGATGTGGTCAAAATACTTAACGGCACCGAGGCCAATCATACGCTCTTCGTGCCAATTGACGAAGCCTTTGAGCATCTCCCCCACCATGAACCTCCCAGCAATGAGTTTATCGAGGCTGCCCTGAAGTATCATATTGGTGTGGGAAACTACGCCGTTCCCCGTCTCCTGAGCACCAACACTCTTCCTACTGCCTATAATGAGAAGGGTCTTGGTGGCGAGCCGCAAAGGCTTCGCACCCGAGTGTCTTTGGCTGGTGTTACCGTGAACTTCTACAGCAAGGTGGTTGCTGCTGATATTGTATGTGCATTTTTTGGTTTAATGACCGTCTCAGATATCCTATTCTGGATACTTGCTAACACTGAAAACAGGCTGCAAAGAACGGTATTATTCATGCCGTGCGCCATATCTTAGTCCCGCCTCCCCCTCTAGGCCCCATCCTGGCTCTTGATCCAAGCCGCTTCTCTACCCTGCTCCTGGCCTATCAAAAGACGGATTTTGTCAAGTACGTCCATGGCCTCAAGATCAACGGCAGCACCCTCTTCGCCCCCGACAACGAGGCATTCGCCGCCCTCGGACCCCGCGCCAATGCCTTCCTCTTCAACACCGAAAAGGGACTCAAGTATCTCGACGCTCTGCTGAAGTACCAGATCGCCCCCAACGCCACCCTCTATACCGACGCCTTTTACGACAAGACTGGCAAAGAAGAGAAGACTGAGACACGGGAGGAACATTACGACCTCGCCACCCTCCTTCCTGGCGCTAACATCGGTGTCGACATTAAGACCATCTTTGGGTTTAAGATTTACCTCATTAATGGCTTCACCAAGGCCAAGATTGAAGACGTGGTTGGAAAGAACGGTGTTATCCAGGTGGTTAACAAGGTTCCTATCCCCCCTCGCAACAAGCATGAAACCGAAGATGCCGGAGGTGAGATTGAGCTTGAGGATCTGATGGAGCGTCTTGCTGGTTATGTTGAGTGACCACTTACCGACGGCGGAAAAGAGAATGCCTAGCTCTCCTTTGGTGACTGAATCTTCATTTGCAACAAGGATTATGGGGTTTCTACCATTCATAGGCGTGATTAGCAGCGAGAAGAGTGATGCTGCTGTGTGATGCTGTTACGATGATCTGCAGATGGATAGGAGGCTTCTAGACTTTGGTAGTTCTCCAAATACGCACCTTCCATTTCTTCCGTATATTCAACCCTGATTCGCCTTCTGGCTGTACTAATGATAAATCGCAAATTGCAGTCGTCTATGGCTCGAATGTTGCACTCATCTGCATCATCGTCTCTGTTCATGAACCCCCCATTCGAAACCGCCCGCCCGCAAGACCGTATGGAAAGTTTGAGGACCAGAGAGATATTCGGGACATTTGAGTTGTAAAGCAGCATTGGTCCGTAAAAGGATGCATTATTGCAGCCACAAAGCCACAAAGGCATTTAATAAAAATATTAGAAGAGTAGGAGCCGATCACTTGTTTCAAATAAAGTTACCATTCTAAAGCCCTTACTCTTTGTCTTCCTGATTGCTCAAACTAATTGATGCTCAAATGACAAATGCTCAAATGATAGATCCTCATATGATAACGACGTCTTGTGTCTTGTGAGAAATCTGCCAGTGGTTCAGTCTACCAGCGCCAACTCTCTCGTACCTGGAAGAGTCCATAGCATTCACAGGCCGTATTATCAGCGCGTAGTAAACCGATTCCTTAAGAGAATTGACCGCCCCCTCTTTCCCGAGCAAGACGCATTTCCAAGCATGCCGATTATTCTGGTCGAAACCACAGTCAAAAACAATCTCGGCCATACCCTCCCACGCATCAACGACCAAGTCGTTTGCCACACCAGACAGATGCTCGTCCCATAATTCCAAAGACTGGTCGGTGTCGAAAGGATTTTTTAAATTCTCCAACCATAGAACTTTCCTGAACGGAATGTCCATGTATGTGATCCTCCCTGCGTAGGACATCCAAGACCATGAAGGAACTCGTTTGCCACCCATGGGGTCAATCCGGGTTAGCCCTCCGGTGACGCTCGCCGTCCAAAGCATCGTTCGGGCGAAAAACACCTCGTAGATACCGTACCGCGCCTGAGACTTGAATACCCGAGCTATTCGTTTCTCTATACCTTGCATAGCTTTGGGGCGATCAGTTAAGTATCCCAGGGTAAGGCCACTGTAGAGCTCCTGTATATACTGAAGCAGTCGGATCCATTCATCCTTGTACTTGTAGTACCGGAATGATGACTCTGGGAAGTGTGCGTCGCCGAGAAGCCGTGATTGGGGACTACTTCCTGGGTTAGGAATTATGAAGTTGTTGACGAGTTGTCTTGGGGGGTACTTACTTTTCAAGTTGAGCTAAAGTTTCACAATAAATGCCATGCCCACATTCCCAGTATATCTGCGTAGACGTTATGTGGATTGTCCGACGAGCCAGAGCTCGCTCCTGAAGCACCCATCCTCGTGTATTGAGAAGGCCATGCTCCACATCCTTCTCGAAATCATCGATATACTTCGATAAGTACATCCTATTCCCGGAAGTGCTTACAGCAACAGAAGGGCGCGGCTCTCTGTCGCCCAAGAATCCTCCAAGGGAAGACTTGGCGGATGTAGCTGCAAAAACACAGTAAGCGTAGCTGAAAACCTCTTCCATTCGAGCGGCCTCTTTTGCCCAGTCTTCTTCATCTCCTTGGATAATGCAAAGAGAATCAATCCAAAGGAACGGAACACCAATTAATCTAGCTAGTTTTACTGCATCTTGAAAGGTTCGTGGGAGTGATTCGAATCGGATTTCCTTCTTGAAATCATCAATGTTGCTAACCGTTGTGCGGACCATCTTCTGGTTAGAAACATCTCCCCAGCGGTGACTCAAAGCCACGTACTTATCGTTGGATAGCTCAATTGAGTCTACTAGGCGAATGGTAGAAGTGTAGTCGTCACCCACGGATATCAACCTCGTGGGCATGTGTCTGCCTGGGGCGCTCCCGTTTGCCGTATCTAAGGAGCAGTTGTGTGTTTTATTGCACAAGTTGATCCATGCATTCAGAAGCTTCTTCTGCTGGGGGCTACCCATTTTTGTGAGCAACGGAAGCCCAGGTGGAGGAGCTGATAAGTTCTTGCTCGCAAAGTCTGGACAAACCATCAGTTACTTTAGAAAGGTAAGAGACTTCTGGTGATTGCCAAAGCTTACCTGGCTCGGAGTACAATGAAATCACCGGCATATCTTGCCCAGGCAGCCGAACCACATGAGACTTGTTGTCGCGGATCAAAATCACTGGCTCTCCGCTCTTCAGGTTGGCGTCTGCAAGTGACTGAACGAAAAGTCGACATAGCGCACAGTCAGGCGAACTGCGTTCCAAGTCCCGCATATTGCGAGATAGGTTCCATTCCGAGTGGTCAAAGTCGATGTTTCTGCATTGTCGGCAAAAGGCTGAAGACTGTATCTCAGGCCGAAGTGATGACCAATCCAGCTGTGACAAGAGATATGTTGTAGAATCTGTGTCTCGTACAAAGCGCCACTGGTCCACAAGTTCACTTGTGCGCTATTCCTGTTAATAACTTGATTGTTGACTGCTGGTTTGGGTCCAACCTACTGGCTGTTGGATGTTAGATTTGCGTCGAAGAAGGGAAATTCTAGGTATGCCATGACTTACATTCTGTATACCCGGATCAATATATGTCAGAAACTTGCACGATAGCAGTCAGTTCAGTTACCTACATACTAATTTGTGTCAGTATATCTGTATATTCATTTGTTGGTTCGGAATCTTAGGTATTACAGTTGCTCCTCCAGAGGAGGTGTCCATTACTGTTGGTTGGATCGTTTGATCTGTTGGTCGGTCATTTCCAGTTGGATCTTTCGTGAGGAGCGACGACCAAAAGCATTTATCGCTTTTCATATATTGCTCCCTGATCGCGAATATTTCTTTCTGAATAACTTCGGCATTTTCCTTGTTCCAGGTCTCAATTTCCTCACCATGGTAAGCATCGATGTTCAAAAGCTTTGTCCTAATTAGTTCGATCAACGCATGGGCGAATTCACTCAATGGTGAAACTCTGTTTTGCATTCCATCCATCATGTTCTCAACAGCAGTATTGAGCTTTGGCCTTTGATTCCCCTCGTAATCCCAAAATCTGGGTGTCTTGTCTTCAGGTAGATTGGGCTGTGAGTCCTTTAAACTTTTGCGAAAGGTACAAAGACCGCCGTAGCCATCGTAAATCCAGATTGCAAATTCCAGAAAAACGCAGCCGAGCGACCAGTAGTCGAAAAGTCGCGATCGCTTGCTCTTTTTCATTTCCGGCGGTTGATACATAACTGTGCATTGTGTAGTAGAGGTATATCTTCGGTCCGCAGTATGCTCTTGGTGGAACTTGGAAAGTCCAACATCCGCAACGACAAGTCTTCCTGATGCCGTTCCGGGGCCATTTTGTGGGAAATGGAGGATGTTGTGGGGTTTGATGTCTCCGTGACGGATATTCCGTTGATGGAGTTTGCTCAGGCCTTCAAATATCCCATGCATTTGATCAAGGGACCACACAACAACGTCCATGCTGTGCTGTGATTTGTCAAAACTCTTCCAAAACTCATTAAGACTACCACCATGCGCCCATGGGAACAGGAAGCACCTGTCTTCGCCTAATTTGTAGATAAAAATGGTACTGATGAGATTGCCGTGATTTATCTTCACCATTGTCTGAAGAGTTTTGGTTTCGCGGCGGTAGAATTTTTCCATGTCACGACTAGCATCACCAGAGACGCCTTGGACTGTCAATATCTTTAGCGCAGCTTCGATTCCCTCAGGCGAACTCTCTGCCGAGCTCGATGACTGGCAAATGACCGAACACATCAGCACATAGACACATTGATCGGCATGTTTAGCCTACCTGGTGATGTCCGAAGTGATCGGGATGAAGATAGACTCTCCACACGACACTGAAATTGGATGTAGAAATTGGAACATTGCTTAACGATGGAGGCAGGTATGCCATAGGGAGTTTGGAATGAAACTCGCGGATCTCCAATGACCCTGTCGGGCAGTCAGGGGACAGAAAATACCATTGCTTCTCGAGGAAGTCAGACCGATCCCTTCGACTCTTTCCTTCAAGTGGGAAGTTCTTGGCAGAGCGCTCTATCTTGAAAGGAGTCTTATCAAGTTGCTGGTTCCCAGAGATCAGGCCGTCCTTCCTTACGGGCAGGTCTTTGTCCGTAAATTTAGCATTCATGAAATCTGGTAGGTACCGAAGCACCTCCATGAATGTAAGGCAAAGGAAGATTCTTCGCGCGTCGTTTTCTATCACAAAGCTTACTAGCTTCTTGAGTTCTTCGTCCTTGAATTCCTCTCCCTTGAATTCTGACTGTAACGTAGACAATACCTTCCTTTCCGTTGTGAGCTCATAGATGGAGCTAGATGGCATAAACCGTCTAAAAACATCGTTGTAGTCATCATAATTTTCTATTTGACTGTAGATCTGGTCACAGCCTACTGTGTCTGGTTCGAGTTCACTCTCCATCGGAAACAGGGTGTTGATGCTGTCAGTTGGGGTAGGCAATCATCAAAATCAATTGTTTGGCGTTTAGGTATTCGGAAATGAGCGGTCTGATTTTGGAAAAGCTTACCATCAATATCAAGCCCGGCTGAGGCTACAGTCAAAACTCAACAGTTGCATGGCTGGGTTGCAATAAGGCGGCTCGAGGGCGTTGCTCCGCCACTAATGCGAACCAATATTGTGGTCCCATAAAGCTGCAGGAAATCACATGAGAAACCCGAATTCAGCCGCATCGGCTCCTTTCAGGTGGGATCTGCCAGTTGATATGCAGTTCAGGACTGGAGGAGAATGCCTCATGCATAAGATTCGTAAGCACAAACGCCTCATCCTTCTAATTGACGAGAAGTGCCCCTAAATTGTGACCAATTATCATTGATGATGATGCCTTTCTGCGCGAATAAAAGTATTCTAGACGCCATTTTCATACAAATACCTGGCCGGGCTCATCTCTGTCCATGGCCACCATTACATTCGCCTGAAACCCCTTGCATGCATCGACCCATTAAGAACCAAGAACTTGCCGCCCAACCTACAGCCGAACAACTGCAGGCTGACTCTTTAAATGTGCTATAATCTTAGCTACGCTGTAAATTCTTAGTCGTCTATCATGCTTGGTAGGCCCAAATTGCCCTCTTACCTGAGATAACAGATAACCGCTTAATGCCAACAATGTATTCGTCATTCCTCATCTCGAGGCTTTGAATCTCGATGTTGTGTTTGCCACAGAATATCTGAAGGTCCTTGACCAGCCTGTGTGGATTTTTGATGGATTTGCATGGGATGCGACACTCTTCAGCCGCCATTGTCGTCCGTGGGAATTTCTGTGCAATAGATGGGTACGCTATGAAATCCAATGAGGATGAGAGCAGGATCAGGTAAAAGATGAAAGAGCGAATGCCTCTAGAAAGGATGGAAAGGCCACTGTGAAATGTGAAAGGCCCACACACGAATTGGTTTGCGAGCACTTGGCTTTTTATCAGCAAGATTCAACCTCTACGCCTAGCAGTCGGTCAAATGTGTCATTGATTGCGCCTTAGGAACCCATCTGCAAGTACCTAGGCTATGGTGATAAGCCCATTTGTTTCTATTGATAGGTGGTGCTAGCACCGCCGAGGATATCTTACTGCATATAGACCAAGATTACTGCCTTCTGCTGACAGCTGAAGGCTCACGGGATGTCCGTCGCCACTGTCTGCATATTGGGGGACATTGAAGTTGGTGGCAAAGCCACCGCCTAGAATCCAACGGGCGCCTTGATGCAAGCCAAATGCTGGCACTTCGGTGATTCTAGGCTTACATCTATGCATCGCTAGTTCCTTCTTGATGTGATGTCTCAGATTACGATACGGTAATACAAAAGTCTAAGCTAGATAAGGCCAAAGTTACGTACTGGATTGGTGATAACTTTCCCGCCTGGTTGGGCAAGGCTCCAGCCTGATGAATATTACGTTTACACAATAACAATAAGGCTGCCACCTTTTTTCAGCTTTTGCTGCAACTATATTGGATTAGCCGCCCAATAGCTGTTCTGGGAATAGTTCATCCATCTTGAGAACGTGAAGGGTAGTGGTTCCCAAAATATCTCATTACAAACAAGGCTCGCACTGTGATCATGATCATCTCAAGGTATCTTTAAAAGGAGGTCTTATTAAACGTCTAGAACTGTTCTCATCCCTCACTCAATCGTGAACATTTCTTGGTGACATACACTACTTATCAAGGATCTTGATGCCATAACCAATCCCTTTGCTTCATCCACCATACGCTGCCATTGTCACCAAATTCTGCCACTACCAAGTACCGGCCCGTCCTTGACCCAGTTGTCACTTTTGTCATTATGGGAGCCCACGCCATGGAAGTTCATCCTATCATGGACCTCGGCTTCAGCCTGAGAGAAAACTTAATCAAATCTGGACGCTGGCTGGTCAATGCAACTGACCCTGTGAAGCCATGCATTCAAGAGGACCAAGATGTCAGTCCCGAAACATAAAATTATCTCTACACATACTTCTCATTGACATTTCATACTCTCAGAATGATGACGACAATGTGATATTTGACCACTTGTGCCCAAGCGATGGAATTGTGAATGAGAACGAGCGGACTCCATATGAGTTCCTTCCTCTTTCTTCATTGGAATTCCTTTTCAGCCTTGAAAGGACCATAAAAGTTATCGCCAAAACTTTCCCAGATGAGAACCACAAAGATTTGTGCGAAAAAATCTGTGGGAACAGCTATAAGCAGAGTAGGATTCGAATTCTCGCCGTGCTCTGCCAAATGAAGCGACGTAAGCTTATCGAGTCCTTCCTCCAACATGAGCTGTTCGACGACTCGCTCCCATTAGACAAGCAATTGAACAAGTTCGGGTGGAATAAGAGTGATGTGTCTAACTTTAGAGACAAACAATACAAGATGATTGCTCCATTCTTTCATCTAAACGCTAGAAAGCTCAAGCATTATTACCTCAATTCGAAAATACAACTTCCTTTTCTTTCACGCTGTAAAATAGGCAGCGGTGCTCATGGGTCAGTTTCCAAGGTCTGCTTGCACGAGGATCATTATTTTTGCGAAGAAAACAAGGTGAGACCATATTGGCGCCATCTTGCACCCTGTTGCTTATCTTTCTGTGTGTACCTACTCGCTGATACCAATCCCCGTAGGACTTCGATCTCGCCGGACCTTATTTCTCGTTGAAGGAATTCAACATTGGAATGGCAACTGAGTATTCGAACGAGAGAGAAGCCCTAGAACGGTTTAGTGGATCACATCGTGGTCATCCCCATCTCATTCGGCTCTTGATGTCGTATCAAATTGATGATCACTACTTTATGATCTTCCCATTGGCGAAATACGATATGCTTGAGTTTTGGAAAACGGTTCCAAACAATCCCACATGCCCCGAATCTCTAAACTGGGTGCTCACTCAGTGTTATGGTCTTGCACGGGGACTCCAAAAGATTCACAAGCATGACGCTACTTTGGAGGAAAAATCAAACAAGTATATGGGGCGTCATGGCGATATCAAGCCTCAGAACATACTTTGCTTTGACTCTCCAGGGGAAGATGGTGCTGATGACTGTCGGGATGTTCCCCGATATAGACTTGTCCTTGCCGACTTCACCTTCATGCGGTTTCATTCACCATTGTCTTGTGAGCATAGTACGGAGTCCGCTATGAGATATACTCACACCTACCGACCCCCGGAAACCTGTTCAGATCACGGAAATATCTTCAGCCAAAAGCATGATGTCTGGACATTGGGGTGCGTCTATCTAGAATTCATCACATGGCATCTTCTTGGACACGATGCCATTGATGAAAAGTTTTCCATAACGGAAGAGGGTCAAGTACGCGAGTTACAGGGTTTTCGGACTATGCGGGATCTTGAAGATGCAATCGATGACAGATTTGTCAAGGATACATTCTTCAACTTGGATAAAAACAGAAAAGCACATCTTAAGGAGTCAGTGCCGAAGGTATGTTCAAATGCCTGTGTCATGAAATTTTTCTCCTTTGACACTCAGTTTCAGTGGTGTTCCTATTTACGTGAAAGAAAGAGCTGCTCACCCCAGTTGTGCGATTTCATCGACTTCATCCAGGAGCACATGCTAGTCGTGGAACTAGACAAGCGCAAAAAGATTGATTTCGTGTGTACGGGACTGAATAAGATATTGAATGACGAAAATTCAGCACTCATTCGTCAATGTAGCAAATTGACGGGCGATTTCCCTCCCCTCTATAATCAAGAGGCAAGTTACAGTATCCAAGTTTACAGTGTCTAAGTTCAATCAGGATTTCGTCTTCTAATGGGTGACCTAGACTATAAGGCGACTTGAGGACCTGAAAAGCGTCCCGAAAAAGTCCTACACCGCAGGTTCAATTGAAGATAAATCAACCGAGAAAGTCTTAGCCGACTGCATACTGAAAGGAAACAGAATCTCTGAGAGAAGCAATGATATGCCTGCTGAAGACGTCAACATAGCTGGTGAGAATAGTCCCACTAACGATGAGTCCATTGGACAACCGGCTGTTCCTACGAAATTCGTTACGAGCGACCAAGAAACATCTCTGGAGTCATCAGCCAGCAGTCTTCATATCACACAAGCTAAAGAGAACGAGAAACACTCTGCCGAGAACTTCAACATAGCCTGTGAAAACAATGCGACCGATGGCAAGTCTATCGAACAACCAGTTGTGTCTAAGGGGCTCCTTGTTCCCGGGAAGCAACCCTCTATCAAGCCGTCTTCATTTGGCAGCCTTCGTAGTACTCTTCACAGTACTCAAGTTGGGGACAACGAAAAACATTCTGCGGAACCAAACCGCCCATTACATTCAACGGAACGTGCTTCCAAGAGCTCCTCTGATGAGACAAGACGTAATTGGATAGTTCAAAGACTATCCAAATCTAAGAAACACGTGAAGAAGTGGTGGTTCAAGTTTAAAGAGTTCAAAGTGTCAATAGAAGGGAGATGAATTTTAAGGGGGTCTAATTTTGAAGTTGCCATGTACTATTATAACAGATTCTGGGACTATGCCGTTTTTTTTTTTGTTTCTTTTGTTTAATTGTGTCGAGGAGAGAGTAGTGAAAGATGAATTGTTCATAATGATATTGTGAAAACACCAAGAAAAAAGCTTATTATCAATCTACGATATAATCCAAAGATAATCATTATAGAACATTTCTATCGAATATAAGAGCGCCGATTTATATGTGCTGGCTTCTACCTTCCACATACTTGGGGATAGGTGTATTAATATGGATCAAGCTAATGTGCATGGAAGAGCTGCTGGGCACTTTATTATCTATACAGGCCAGCAGTCTCTTCGTTTTCGATAGAAGGTTCCAGATAATCAGGATATTGGTTTACCCAATATCCTGAAACCCGTCTCGCCTACGAGAGGCGAGAGATAACAAACCTTTGATCAATCACACGGGCGGCACGAGAGCATGTGCCAGATGACACCAACAAACATTAGTGAATCCTCTCATTCGCTAAGTGGATCTTTACACCACTTGTCGTTACTCCGTTTCGGCGCCTGCTTTACCTGCCACCCTCATAGATTCACTATTTGAAATTTGTGAATTATCATCGTTCATTGACTTGAATCCTGTCTAAGTCTTTTTTTCTCTCCCACATGCTTTTCATATGAATTGTGGTGACGTGACTGATCGCCTCCACCAATCCGGTCGAAACTTCAACAGTCCACTTCAACCCTCTTCCGACATCAACCAATCCCCGTTTCACGACATCTTCCACTTCTCTCTCACGACCGCTGAATGTGAGTGCCGCCGGCCGGCACTATGCGATGGCTACTGCTCAGCGACCTCCACTTCAAGCACCATGATTTGGACCGGGTGCGGAAGACGGCGCAATGGATCGTGACGGCGGCGGAGCGAAACAAAGTTGGCCGGGTCGTGGTGTGCGGTGACTTGCTGACAAGCCGCACGATGCACTCGACGCATGTCCTCTCTGCATGCTACCGCTTCATCGGACAGCTCAGTGAAGTTGTGCCGCGAGTCCATATTGTGCTTGGCAACCATGATCTCGCCTACCGTCGCGACTACCAGACCACAGCCCTTGACGCCCTCAATATCAGGCGTTTGGCTCCGTTCGTAACGCTGCATAGCGACGTCGCCCGCCATGAATGGGACGGTCGACGAGTCTTGCTGTTGCCGTTCCGCGAGGAGCAGGAGGAGCTGACGAAGGCTGTAGCCGCTCTGTGCCCTACTGAGGCTGGCAATACGGTTGCCTTTGCTCATCTCGCGATCAACAAGGCCATCACGCAGCGGCATGTGGTCAGTACAAGCGTCGAAAAGCCTCGTGTAGCCAACTCCATCACGTACCGTGGCTTGACTGGCCCGGATCAGTTTGCCTCGCTGGCTCGAACGTTCACAGGACATTTCCACAGTCACCAGACTATTATCCAAGAACGATCTCATCGCCGTGATGTCGACCTGCAGGGCAGCATCACGTACCTGGGATCGCCCCTGCAGCTGAGCTGGTCTGATTTGAACGATGAGCAGAGGGGTGTTGTCTTGTTCGATCCGGAAACGCTCGAGCACAAGATACTCGTCAACCCGCACGCCGTCGGTTATACAACAGCTGACCTGCGGCAAGTGCTCGAAGGCCAGGTCGACCAAGATGCCGTGGTAGACAAGCACGTCATGCTTCTAGGTGAACTAACCCGCCTCAAGTACGTCTCGGCTCGCGATAAACTTCTCTCGATGGGCGTGCGGAGCGTGAGAAGCTGGACACCCATGGGCTTTTTCGGCGGCCCCTCATTCGGCGGTCTCGGCTCATCTGTGCCAGCAAGCGATGCATCTGTCCAGCCCATGGATGAGCCCACTAAGGCGGAGCCGGAGGTATATACCACGAGCGACAGCGTTTCAAGTCCTGATCCTGTCACTGAACCTCAGATTGCAAGATTCGATCTCGCCGCGGAAGCTCGCGAGTTTGTTGAGGGGCTGGAGCTAGACAACTCTCTGATCTCACGGCGAGATGAGCTGGTGCGGGTTGGCCAGCGATTAATCCAAGCCTCCCACGAGATGACAGATATGGAAAACGCGATTGAGGTCAACTACCGGGATTACCTTGATAAATCAACACAAACTATCGGTACAAGAACAGCTACTGAGCTGGTAGGGTCCTCGACCCATGTCTTCGTCGCCGAGCCACGCAGGCTCTTAATCACCAACTTCCTTGGCGTGAATGGCACTATAACCATTGAGTTTCAACAGGACCTTCGGCGCGGATTGACATTCCTAGTCGGCGATAACGGCTCTGGGAAGAGCACGTTGGTCGAGGCCATGATCTGGTGCCAATTCGGGCGATGTATTCGTAGCGGGCTGGCGGTCAACGATGTCGTCAACGACAGTGCCGGCAAGAACTGCTCAGTTATGCTCGAATTTGCCAACGGATACACCATCACGCGCTATCGAAAGCACAAGACCCATGGTAACCGCGTCGTTATTTCACTACACGGCGAGCCGCAACCGCAGCTGGAGCATCCGGACATGCGCAGGACACAGGCTGCCGTCGATGAGTTGCTTGGTATCGACTACGAGACTTATGTCAGGACAGTGGTTCTAGGCCATGAGAGCACAGCGAGCTTTCTGACCTCGACGCAATCGCAGCGCCGCGACTTGATTGAGGAATCGCTCGGCCTATCGATACTGGATAAATGCGGGCAGTTGTCGAAGCTTTTGCTCAAGGATCTGGACAAGGACGTAGATGAGGTAGAGGGTATGCTAGAAGGCTTGCTCCGGACGATGGAGTACAGCAAGCGACGACTTAAAGATTTGGATGGGACACGGCAGCGGCTAATAGAGGAGGCGAAGGAGGCGGAAGAGGCTGTTACATCATTGGAGACGGTGATTCAAGAATATGCAGCTGCTGAAATACGGCTCGATGCACAAGGACCTTTCGGTAAAAAGCACACAGAATTTGGACACGAGAATTCCGAGTTCGACGCACATGTCATAGATCGCAAGCAACAATCCTTTGGCACAAACAAGGAATCACAGGGCTTGCTGAATTCGACCGATTCCGCTGAGGTCAACGTGGACTTAATTTCGGCCTTGCAGGAACAAATATACACCGGGCAGGAGAATTTGCAGCGACTTGAAGCCTCTTGTGCTCGGATACAAGAAGAAGAAAAGCGTGTTGAGCTGACCTCACCCTCGACCTCATGCCTTGGCTGGCTACAGCGACAACTGAGTCAAAGACTTGGTGACGTGGCTGCGGCTCATCCTGTGGGCCTTCACAAGTTCTTAAGCGTCATGAAGACCTCTATCCTCAGCCTCGGGTTGTCAGTAGTGAGGGGCCTCTTATACATATTTAAGATTCCCAAGGACGGCTCCCACGGACCCAGCGCCCAAGGCCACAACCAAGCGGCAGCCATCGGTAGTCTCCGCAAAGACATCGAGAATAGCATATCACGGCTACAGATCCTAGAGAAAGAGGCGGACAGAGTAATTGCTCTAGAGAAGCTCGCTATCAACCATATCGCCAAGCTGAAGAAACACTTTGCGCAGACCATCCAGGCCCAAGAGGAACACAGGGCCCTGCAGCAGCAAGTCGCACTCAAGCAGCGCGACGTCGCCACGTACACAGACTTGGTCGAAACAGACCAGTCGTCTTTGCAGTCGCTACGCTCGGAACACAAGGCATTGACTACCAAACTTCAAGAGCTTGACGCTAACCGTGAGCTTTTCGCATTTTGGACCTCCAACCTAGGGAAGCGCAGCCGTCGCACTTCTTCGCCTTCCTCGACGACCAACTTCCGCGAGTATGTCCTTGTGAAGCCGCTGGCGGAGCTCAACGAGCTCCTCGCGCGGATTCTCACCACGATGTATGATCACAACCACTCCGCACGCGGCATGGCAAAGGGGATGTTGCAGTCGCTACTGGAGCCTGAACCTGACGACGCCGCGATCGATGACTCCTCCTCGGGTTCCGTCCTCCAGCCCACCCTTGCCGTTCACCCCTCGTTGGCCTACGGCAAGCGCTCGGGCGGAGAGCGCAAGCGTGTCGACCTGGCGCTCTTCTTCTCATTGATGCAGCTGATGTGGGCCAGGAGCGCGCATCGCGCCCACTATATGCTCGTCGACGAGGTGTTTGACAGTCTTGACGAGGCGGGCCAGGCGGCTGTGGTCAGGTGGTGCGGGCTCATGTCCCAGACCGTGGCTGGCTGGATCGTCGTCATCACCCACAGCCAGTTCCTGATCGAGCGGAATGTAGAGGAAGACGCAGGTAAGGTCTCGGTTATGCGGGCAAGGATGGGAGAGGATGGGATGGAGCTGGTTGTTGATGCACGGAGGATCAGCGTTCAATAAGATGGGGTTGGACGAACACCACATCTCATGATTGAGTACTTGAACACTTATCATCCAGAAATAACTATAAACTCTTGACTCCATCAATTAAATTATTAAATAACCATATACATTTACAGCCAGCAGTCCTTGTTGGCCTGGACGAAATCCTTCCATGAGCAGGGCGCCTCGTCCAGCAGCGACAGACTCTCAGCCAAGTCGGCACCACCGAAGTATCCAGGCTCCTCAAGAAGGAGCATGTTCTCGAGAAGCTCCTGCGCAACCTTGGGGGTCATAAAGGACTTGAAGGTGTCGGCGTCAATCTTTTGAAATGCCGTTTCGACGCCCATGACCTCGGAGAACTCCTTGAGGAGCTCATTGGGTGTGTAGTAGCTGCCAGCAGCATAAATGGTCTTGCCGGAGGTGGCTGGGAAGTGCTTAATGCCAGCCTTAACGAATTTGCCTATTTGAAAGAACTGTCAGTAAAACTGCTCAACTTTTCACCTTGTGAGCTTTTTATTAAGTGAGGCCTACCGTAGTCGTTAGAAACATCCATGAGAGGGAACTGAGCCTTGTTAGCGTCGATAGGCAGGCTCAAAACAAAGGTGCCGTCCCCCCTATTGCGAATCGCCGAGGTGAGGTTCACCATGAAGTATCCGGGCTGGACAAAGGTGGCAGGGATGCTAGAGGCGCGGATGTACTTCTCAATCTCAGCCTTGCCGTCAAAGTGAGTGACATGAGGCAGACGTCCGTTGGTGGCCTCGGACACGTTGATGAGAGATGAGAAAAGGAGATGCTTGACACCGGCGGCCTTGGCAGCGTCGGTGACGTGTCTACCTTGGGCAATCTCCTTCTCAGCGGACATGCCTTCCCAGAAGTTGGTGACAAAGAAGACGGTGTGAGCGCCCTCGACAGCAGGCCGGGCAGTCTCGGTGGAGTTCATATCGGCCTGGTCGTGAGTTGTAAGTCTGATCACTTTCTATAGGCGACCCATTGGCCGGTCATTCGCAGCGCGGCATTCACTTACAACAACCATCTCAACGCCCTGGGCGGCGAGCTCCTGGGAAGCGGGCTTGCGTGTGTCACGGGTAACACCACGGAAGCGGTAGTGCTTGCAGATCTCTGCATCCTGGAGAAGAGCGTTGATGACTGAGCCGCCCTGGTTGCCGGTGGCACCAAAGACAGCGATGACCTTCTTGTGGCTCATTTTTTCTGGCTGCTGCGAGGTGGTAGAGGATGGCAAGGACTGGTGATGGCTTCTTCGGAAGGGAGGTCGGGTGAAGGGTTGATGAGTAGAAATCCCAAAACTGGAGTTGATATTGAATAGAGTTGGAGATGGCCTAGATCTGCTGAAAGTAGCTACCGGGACGGCGAACTCGAGTCCTTTTATGTAACAAGCTCGATGAAGAGCTGCGGTAGCCATTGAAGTGTTTGGTGCGGTTTGACCCCTCACTTCAAGTCCCTACTAGAAAGTGTGGTAATGCTAAATCATTAGAACCTTGAATGCCCAAGCCTGGGGCTGCTAAATCTGCTTGATAATCCATCACTGCAGTTCACGGTATTTGTTACTGGAAGACTGGCCAAATGGATCCCATCACTCAGCAATTACACTTTGGTGTTGTATCGCCAAATGCTGACAGAGAAAGCTCCAAGGTGACACTAGCGAAGCTATAACGGCGGCGATCATCATTGCCGAAAAGGCAGAGCAAACCTGCCCGGTGCCGAAACGCACAAGTGACCAACAGGCAGAGCTACTGGATAAAGGGGGGTGAGGCCAGACTGGATGCAGCATCGCTGGTCCCCATCAAAGGCTTTGTAAGGAACCACAAATACGAGCCATTGACCACTGGAGGCGGGGCCAGTCCCATTTCCTTGGAGAAATCTCTTTCAGCTGACAGGGGGGGGACAATTGAAGCGATTGATTGATCAGAGTGATGTCAGTTGGGGAGGATGGAGATTGACCAGCAGCCATGGGGAAATAAAGGCTCGATGGAATTGTTCTTCTGCGCCAGGTCATCCATTTTCCTTTCTCGCATACAGACCCTTGATACGGAGACTGTCCATCCAGGTGCTTGCCGAGGGAGTTGGCTCTCTCGTAACTCCGATGTCGTCGTCATGGCTCAGTGTCGCTCGGCACGAATCGCGAACGAATCAATGACTGTTTATTTCTTTCAATCCCAGTCATTTCGCTACTTGGGGCTCTCATGACGTCAAGCTGGACAAACAAAATCGGCTCTTCTGCCGCCCGTCGCCTTAAAAGCGGAAGCAGGGAGCCGAGTTGTTGATCCAGCTCCCACTCGGGCCTCGCCCGGCCGTTATTCCCAGTCATTTCGTCCGGTATCGCCAGAGAACCCATCTTTTCATAGGAGATGGTAGGGCCAGTGACCGGGTCCCGGTTTTCGAGGCAACCTGTATAAAGCGCCGTCGCAGCCCTGTCAGTCTGATCGCGGTAGATCGCGTGCCGCCTCCCAACATGCAGCTTTCCGCTCCAGCGACGTTTCTAGAGCCATGTCCGATCCAGAAAAAGACGACAGGGTCGGCAGATCCTCCCCACGCGATGATTCTGCGGACCTGGCCAAGGAAAGGAGAAGCGAAGATAACGACCGCGACATCGAACGCCTGAACAGTGGCAGCTCCTCGTCAACCAGCCATAGCCTCACGGGCTCGGAATTCAGCGATGATCACGACGGTCACCGCCCGACAATGGGCGAGATCCACGCGACTTACTCCCACAGAAGCCAGAGCCGCCATCGCAGTCCAGCTCGAAGCCGGACGCGAGCAGGGACAGTTGGCACCGAGCTCAGCCAGGTCGTGTCTCGCCGTGAGACCGTCGTGTCGAGGATTCGTTCCCGGCCCGTGCCCCAGTTCACACACCCTCTCGAGCACATCCCGACGACGGCTGAGCACTTGGTTGAGTTCGAGGGCTCCGACGACCCCTACCACCCTCTCAATTGGGCTACAAAGAAGAAGGTCCTCACGACGTTGCTGTACGGGCTTATTACCATGTCTGCTACTTGGTCCTCATCGGCTTACTCTGTTGGGACGCAGCAGGTCTCCCGTGAGTTCCACGTAGGCATCCAGGTGGCCAACCTTGGCACAACTCTGTTCTTATTTGGTTTTGGTATTGGGCCGCTCCTCTGGGCGCCTTTGAGCGAGGTGTTTGGGAGGAGAGTGGCTGTCATGATGCCGATGGTGGCATCCATCTGCTTCACGTTTGCGAGTGGAGCATCCAAGGACTTGCAGAGTCTGATGATTACTCGTTTCTTTGGCGCCTTCTTCGCCTCGGCGCCCGTCACCAACACGGGAGGTGTGTTGGGCGACATGTTTACAGCCTCGTCGAGAGGGTTCGCAATGGCAGGCTATGCTATGGCCGTTGTTGGTGGGCCAGCTCTTGGTAAGTGCATCTGAGATTTACTCGTCTATAACGAAACTGGAGTCACTAGACCCTTCTGGCCGCAGAAGAGTTTGAATGCTAACAGATTGATAACATAAAGGCCCCATTGTGTCTGCCGCCTTGGTTCAAGACCCTTCACTGGGTTGGCGCTGGACAGCATACCTCACTGGCATTATCCAGTGTGTTGTCCTCTCTCTCGGTGTCATATTCATTGACGAGAGCTACCCCCCTAGGTTACTCGTTTTCAAGGCCCGTCGCCTACGCCACGAGACCGGAAACTGGGCTCTACATGCGAAGTTCGAGGAATGGGATGTCAGCATCGCCGAGATGGCGAAGAAGTTCCTTGTCCGTCCGCTCCAACTCCTTAGCACTCCCATCTGCTTCCTAGTCGCCTTGTACGCCAGCTTCACCTATGGTATTCTCTACATGCAGCTCGGCGCCATCCCCATTATATTTGGCGAGCTACGCGGCTGGAGCCCCTTTGTCTCGACCCTGCCATTCATCTGCATCTTCCTCGGCGCCATCGTCGGATGCGCCGCCAACGTCTTCAACCAACTCCTCTACAACAAAGCCTACCACGCCGCCGGGAACCGCCCAGTCCCCGAGATGAGGCTCCCTCCCATGATGGTCGGGTCCGTCGTCTTCAGCGCCGGCCAGTTCATGATAGGCTGGACGGCCCAGCCCTCGATCCACTGGATCGTCCCTTGTATCGGCCTCGTCATGCTCGGCGCGGGCTTCTTCACCATCTTCCAGGCCGCGCTCAACTACCTTGTCGACACGTTCACGGCCTACGCCGCGTCCGCCGTGGCCGCCAACACGTTCCTGCGGTCCTGCTTCGCCGGCGCGTTCCCCCTCGTCGTGGGGCCCATGTTTCACAATATTGGCGTCGGGCCTGGGTCGAGCATCACGGGCGGGTTCGGCGCCCTGCTGATCCCCGTGCCCTTTGTGTTCTACAGGTATGGGAAACGGATCCGGGCGCGGTCCAAATGGTCCAAGGGCTCGGTTTACGATTGATGAATTCACCGAGTTTATATCTTAGCATAATGGTTTAGCGCTTATATACTCAAGACAGTGTCGTTATTTTGATTTTCTCATTTCAATCGCTCACTCTACCCTACTAGTGATCCAATTCTCGTCGCTACACGAACTCCACATGACCGAAGAACTTCGTGATATGAAAGCTTGCCTTGTCAGGTGGGCTCCATCCGCCGAGCACCTGGTCGGGGAATGTCTCAGGGCTGGTGATGGTCCTGAAGAAGTTCATCCTCCACTTGGTGCCCTTGGCCTTGCCGGCCTTGACGTTGAACAGGCCGAGGGGGATCTGGGCCACGCTTGTCCACAGGGAGTTCTCCCTATCCAGGGTCGTGGTGGCGGTGAAGCCGTCCGCGGCCGGGTCGGAGACGAACAGGTGGTCAAAGGGCGCGCCCTCGGCCCGGTTCTCGGAGGGGTTGTAGACGAATGCCTGATACGTCACGTTGTTGGGATTGATCTCGTACTCAAAGTACGTCTGCGGGTCGTCGGTGCCCTTGTAGATGAAGGCCTCGACGACCTCGTACTCCCAGATGTCGCCGTTGGTGGTCTGGTTGGGATTGAAGAAGAAATTAGTCTCATTGTGAGCGGTGAACTTGATCTCAATGGTCTCTTTGTTGTAGCAGAGGCCAATCTCGGTCTTGGCGAACTCGGTGAGATCCGGGACCGACTTGGTGATGGTCGCGGTGCCCACCGACGGGCATGCTGGCACCTTCAGCGACGGGACCGAGTTGGTTGCTGACGCCACGGCCGCGAGGCCGGACATGAGCGAGGCGAGATTGGCGAGAGAGGACCGCTGCATGGTGATGGACAAATGAGTATAGGGGTGAGGTAGAGGGGACTGGCAGAAGCTGGCTAGGCGTGAGAAGGAACCTTCTCAATATATACCTGATCTCAATTCAAACTTTAATCTCAGCTGCTGTGCTTACCTTCCCCTCACAGACGGACCCCATGAGGGGCCTCTTCTTGGACCCCAGAGTAGGGTTACATCTGGATCATGGTTCAGGGCCTTTGGGAGTGGGCTCTTCACGCTATCTCGTATCTCACAGCAAGGGGCGAGGTGACGCGGATGCGTTACCAGGTAGTAACTGCAACGTAGTAAGCGCCATCCATGTCGCGGGCATTCCTCAGTTTGGGCCCTTGTCTCATTGGTCGAGTGGCGACATCATTCACCGACCATTGTTTCATCCAATTGATCTTTTGCCACCAAACAATGGATATAAGCATTCAGAGCGCGACTCATACCCTTCCCTATCCATTTATTGGCTCCTTACCGTCATACTGTACAAGTGAATGACCGATCACAGGAATACGTTGATAAAGTGATCAATGCATCTACACTTATTGTGCATATAAATTACCCATCATGGGCCCATGGAGTTGATACAGAAGTTAAACCCGATCAATGCGAAGCATGCCAAATGATGTGTTGGGAGACTCAAACCCCAAAACTGCTTTCCAACTTGATATATCGTCCTACTCTTTAGAGATTATTTCCAAAATGCAGCCCACAAGTCATAAAGTTTTTCCCTCCAAAGAGACGACGTGTCACGAACAATCTCGATATCAATACCATCAGCAGGAGAAGTTTCTTTCAGTATCCTTTCCATTTCTCCACCCCGGCAGCTGTTAACGGTATCAATGATCTTGATACAGCGCAGTCGTGGGAGGCTAGTCCGGTAGTTCCTGAACGATTCTGATTCTGCAATTACGTTGAGGATGCTCTCATTCAGTCAATGGTTACTCAAATTCGTGAGCCATTTAATATTTTGGTAGATCAAATCAGTTGAGAGAGACAGCTCGTCCACATTGCGAGGGATGGAAGGAACCAGGGCCTTTGCGTCGACTCCGCAGCCCGTCAGAGCCACCAACGGCACATCCAACTTTGTTATCCCGTCGAAATCGAGCAGAGGACCCAGAGACCCGTTAGCAGTCAGATCTCGGTCGTCATATAGCTGCCAGTGGCGAGAAAACTCTAACCTAAGCCGAAGGCTCTCCAAGGTAGCTTTAACGTGCGACAACGCCGGGATGATCTCGTCAAGATCCATAGCTGTCGCCTCGGGGTAGTATTGCCATTCCCAAGAAAGTGACTTGAGGCACCGTGTTCGGGCAAGAAATCCAACCATCAGAGTTGCACAATTGCTCATGACGTCCCGCGAAGTCACGTCCAGCGAAGTCAGGTGGCCAAGATCAGGCTCACCTGTTGGCCAAGGAAGAACCTGCATGTCGCCGAATGAAACCGCCAACTCTGTGACCGTTGATAGGTAAAATGTAGCCATCGCAACCTCAGGTGTCTGGTCAATATAGGGGGCGAAGAAGACTAGCTGTTCAAGTCGCTTCCATATGGGAGGCTGGCCCAAGGCTCCGTACCGGAGAAGCTGTGCAAGAAAATCGGGCGACCAGAGAAAATTGTCAGCAATGATGAGTCGTCTTATGTTGGAAGCTTGCGCGATCAACAGAGCAGCAAAAGCGTCCACATGAGCCTCCCGGAGCTTTTGCACCCAGAGATCGGTGAATAATAGTCTGAGCTTTTCAATAATCGGTATATAACTCTGGACTCTACATCCAGTAGGCTTTAGAGAAGGCAGTTTGGCGCCGGGCCTGTCATTTCCATGCAATGCGAGGGTACGCATAAAGGCTAGCAGTAATGTGATCGATGATTTCACCAGGGAAATCGGAGAAATTTACCTTCTTCCGTCTCGAGCGAGCACGTTTACGTTTGTGCGTGCCCATTTTGATGATCAGATTGTTCGGATGTTAGAAACAAGATTGAGTTAACAGCTTAGAGCGAGATGACGCAAGCATATGATATAGGGTGATTTTTCTGCATGTTACACCATTTTGGGATTATGCATATTCAGTCACGACTTCATGTCCAAAGGTCCCTTATTGAGAAATTACAGTGAAAGGCGCGGGTGCTCTCAACTTTATCCAAGAAACAATAAGACATTGTAGTAAATAATGAGATACTGCTATCTTAAGGGTGCTTACTGAGGTTCAGGGTAAGCTTAGCAAACGGCTTAAGAGAGCCTAGTCGTGTTACGAGACTCAAAACTCAAACCGGCCATCCGCTCACAACTTTATGCTTGCATTGATTTAGATCTTTGATTTCTCCCATCTGAATTTTCAAGAATCTCATGGCCAACACCTCATAGGGAGCTACACGGGACTCATTAAGCAACCTGCGTGCGAAGTGCGAGTACGGTTGAAAGCTCTATAAAAGCAACATTGACCTCAATGATATCCCATAACGGACCCAAACCAGTGCTCGTTACTACAATTGGTTTATCCACAAAAATGTCGCGTTTATACATTTTTATATTTTAGCCATTAGGTTTTAGCCAGTACTGTCAAGTCCCACGGAACACTAGAATCAAGAATAAGACTCTGGTGATGATATAATCGCGAACAATTGCTCGGTCCTCTGCTCTATGAGGTAAATAATAAGCACGCCAGGCATTGTGTGACAAAAGAAATGAGACACTCAATTGCAGGGCGGCTATGGGCAGACCACTTTCTATGAATCAACCGATATGATTCAAAATATTCAGTGTACTGTCTCTCAGCTGTTCAGTATTGGCCTTCAATAACTGAAAATACCGGCCTCGGACTTAAGAATACCACGGGACAATATTTGTATGTATCATTGTCAATGTCACCAAGCTGCCAGGTGCGGTAGATCTGGTGAGGTGGATATCCCATGTCAAGCTGTTAGTAGTCCAGTAGAGGTGGGTTGCATATATATAATTAGGATCGCCAGTGACACGTCCGACGCCCTGCTTAGGGCCATTACCGGGGTGTCATCACCACCGCACGGGATCGAGACCTCCCGAACCGTAGATCTGGTGATCCTGACAAATCTCAAACTGCCAACGACGATTGAGTTTCCTCTCTGATCTGTGACCCACCTGGCCAAGCCGTTGACTGACACATTATCTGCCTCAAGTCTTATCATAGTCTACAAAGGCTTTGTCAAATACCAATATCGTAGAAGTAAGTCTCAGTTCCCGTAGAGCACCTTCCGACGCGCTCGCGTCTAGAAAAAATTCAGGTGCGGGATGAGAGAGCAATGAGGATGTTCATTAGGCTTCGCCATCTAAACACTTAATGAAGGAATGAACCTACGTGACAGCCCACATCATGGTCATTGCATGGTCAATACCCAGCCTCAACTTTGATAAGTTACGCCTTTTTTAATGGCTCTGCTTCGAATTTGATGAGTGCCATCGCGCAAGCGGAAGAGGTGATTTGAGATTTAAGACAACCGGATTAACAGCTGGTACGAGACATTGAATGTCGTACCCCGGCTACCGGTAGGTTATATCTCGCCGGATGCCGATTGGAGGCTACAGATTCTCCCTTCGCTTCCTCCAGGGCCAGGGATCTTTTGTGTCAATCTTCCGTTTACATCTCCTTGGTGCAGCTAAGGGAGCAGTATGTACCTTACAGGGGTATGATTGGCTGGACAGAGCAAATAATCCCTGATATAACAGGTACTTATTTTTACGCCTAAATTAGCCTATGATAGAAGTCCCAGCAATATTGCGAGCTACAAATAGCTACATTACATGTCTCACAGCCAGACCTCGTCTTCGCAGGCTGCTTACGATTGAGGCTACCTGACCCAGCTGTTGTAAGCGGCTTCTTCCTTGGCCGGACCTCATCGTAACGGACACCTTTGCAGCCAAGGCAGGCTGCGCTCTTGCCTCTGTGGACGCGTTTATGCTGTGAAATAGCTGTAGCCGTGTCTCCGGCACGGTTCCTTTGACGAAGACCTCCTTTGTGGCCGTACATTCTGAGGAGATCGCCAGAAATCTGCTCCCGCCACTCGTGTAAGGTCCGGAGCGGCTTCCAATTTGGCTGGCCATTCTTCTGCAGTAAGAAGGTGTTCGTAAGAGCGGTCTCGAGAAGGAAGCCCCACGCCAATACCCGCCAAGGCCCCTTACAAATCCGGTGTTGTAATCCCTCTTGCTGCCGGAGCTGATCGCCCCTATCTACAGCTCCCATATAATCGTTATAATCAGCAGCTGCAGACAAGACTGGGGCCTCTTTTACCGGCTCGGCACCAAAGAATTGCTTGATAGCCCGTGCCCGGGCGTGTGTTGTTGTCGGCCGCTTCCGGATACGTGTTGTAAACTCCGTGCCCTCGTAGACTGTGGATAGCAGCAGTACAAGCGCATTATCCTTCCAAGCGATTTGATTGACCTAAGAAGCTGTTAGTAGGGGATTTCCTAGGTAATTCCTTTCTAGCTTAATCAACCTTATTATCCGGCGTTAGAACTGTCTCTATTTGACCCCATATCCAACGCAGCTTGCTGTTTGTATCAGCCTTCTTTAGCTGTACGAGCTGTTCGAAGATGCCGCTATTGATGCGGCAGGTGCTGGTGGCTCTAATCTTCAATGCTCGAAGAACTGTAAAGAGGTCAGGGCTTGAGAAGAGGTTATCTAAGAAGACGTGATATATGGCTGGCGGCAGCTGTTTTACTAGGTCAATAACCACAGCCTGTGTCGGGTTGAGGCTGTATTCATCATCCCTTTTCCTCTTCCTTGTTCACGGCTTATTATCACCAACAGCATCAAATACCTTACGAGGCAGGTGCGGCAGCCACTGGAGGAAATAGCCGGCTTCGGCCACAGCCCAGATTTTAAACCCTTCAGGCGTAGGTTTAGAAGGGATAACAACCTTCTCAAGGGTTCTTCCTTCAAAGTGCTGGATACACTCATCTACAGCTATATTCGTACCAGGGACCCAGTATCGAAGAGAAGCTGCTTACATAGCCTCAGACCATTCAAAAATACAGTCAAAAGAGCCCTTGTAAGAGCCCCTCGGGTTATAAGGTCGAAAGGCGTGATACAGCTGTTCAAAGGTCTCGTGGCTTATGAACCTTGCAATTGGGTGGATTGGCTTCATCTGCCCCGGTTCAGATATACCCCAATGGTCTTATACGCGCTTTTCGCGATAATTTCCTATATAAATTAGGGTCCCGAGCAAGGTATATACCCCATTGGAGGAGATGTGCTAGCAATTACACCCCCCGTTAGCTGTATGTGTGTGTAGCTGCGAGAGCTGCTTCCAAAAGCCCTCTTCAAATCTGGCTCAATTACCCACCTTATTAGCTGGCAGCCCGTAATTTGTATAGCTAGCCCATAAATTTACTTGCGATTCACATATAAATTCCTGGAAAAGTAACAAGGGTGTTGAAGGTAGCTCTTTAATCTGTGGTTGGCGAATAGGTTCAACAGAGAAGGGTTCAAAACGCGTGCCGCGTTCCTTGGCTGCCGGCTTCGCCGGGCGATAGGTGCAGTCAACCGGCTGCTCACGTTCAGCTTCATCAACCCGTATGTACAATTCAATATCTTCAGAAACCTCAAAAGCTGCTGCAACAGCCGGGTCGGGAGCCGGAGGAATGCTTGCCATAGTAATTTGTGTGGGGAAGGTTCTAATGTTGCTACGCGTAGCTCGAGGTCACGGCTTGAGGGTTTTAACAAAAGTGGGGAAATACCCAACTGCTCCCTTAGCTGCACCAAGGAGATAACTAAGACATTTCCGCAGGGCAAATTAAACTAAGACACCCATTTCTGTGATAGGTTGGCGGTTAGCCGTCGCGTCTTCACCTCTCTAGGGTGATAATGATCGCCAATGAGAAAAAGGAAAAACAAGAAGATCATAGATTGGCCCTTGTCCCTTGCTTCCGAGGCCGTTCCATGTCCCTTGCCATCGCGGACCTTCATAAAAGCTGAGATCGTCCAAATCGGCAAATGGAAAGCATCGCCTTGGTTTCTGTTTTACCACAATTCACTCACTTCTTACCCCTTCACCCGGATATTTAGACATATTTTTGTGCCCCTCACTGGGACAATGTCGTCAAATCAAGAGGAGGCCGAGATGGGGCTACGACTAGATGGAGTCGGTATTTTCTGGGGGGTATTCGCGACCCTATGGACAGCCGCCGTCGTATCTGGAATAACCTATCTCATCTCCAACCGCAGCTCGCCCACCTTGCGCATTCGCGGCTTGTGTTTATCCATTTGTGCAGTCATCTTGCTGCACTTTTATTGGATCTCTGTCCAGCTCGGCTACATTGTGCGCAACAACATGCCGGGCGATGGCGAGTACTGGATCATGGGCACCTGGCTCCCACTGGGCATTGCTATATTCCACGCCTCGAACAGCCGTTTTCTCCACGTTGCCAAGGCTCAAAAACGATTTGTGGACAAGGTGGAGGAGAAGCCGGAGGCAGGGAGCTCCAAGGGAGTGTTTGGGTTCTATCGGCGACTAGACCACATCAACAAGATGGGCATTCTAGTTGGAGCAGGTATCACAATTCAAGTAAGTTTACCCACACGCACCGCTCCAGACGTTCTGACTGATTGTAAAATAGATTCTTATCACTGTTACCATGTACCTGATGTCACGCAAGTGGCACGAATCGTGGGGAATTCCCGGCACCGAGGTCCAGGGGTCGACAGAATCCGAGAGACGAGAGAAGATGCTCAGGGGTTGGGAATGGTATGGCACGATCTCGGGGTGAATTAAGTGTCCAACAAGCTAACCACGTCCTCCAGGTGGCATACGGTGTTTTGGCAATTCTTTTGGGCGTGGATCTTCGCACCCATCATCCTTTGGCGGTCGCGAAAAATCTACGACACTCAAGGATGGAGGCTGCAGACCATCGCTTGCTGTGTCTCTAGGTGAGAAGTGATTGCCAACGCTTTTCAGCCTCCTGCTAATTGCTTTACAGCTTGCACGCGGCCCCTATGTGGTTGATCGCCTTGTACGTTCCTCAGATGGAAAAAGTCAACCGCTATTTCATTCCTCCTCAATGGTATGCCCTTTCCATCTGAGACATTGGTCAGGCATTAGTAAAGCCTCCCTAGCTAACATCAATCAGGATCGCGGTCTCCATCATGTTCTTAGAAATCTTCACCATCTTTCTCCCCTGCTGGCAAGTCATGCAACAGCAAAATCTCCGCCAGGAAGTTCTCGACACTATTGCCCAGTGGGAAGCCAAAAGCAACCTCCCCGTGACGAGTGGCAAATCCATGATATCTGGATCGACCGCAATTGAATCGTTGGGAAGCAAAGACTCAGCGTTCACTTCACACTCGAATGAGAGCATCCTGACGATGGGTGCACTCGAACATGTCCTGCAGCGCAATCCGGGGCCCCTGCTGGAATTCTCTGCGCTCCAGGACTTTTCGGGCGAGAATATCGCTTTCCTCGTAGCAGTGGCAGCCTGGAAGGCTGGCTTCACTACAGAGGTTGATGCGAAAGAGCAGGGTGACGGAAAGATGCTCAACACTCAATACGAAGATGCCCTCCGCATCTACGC
Organism: Clonostachys sp. G952; assembly: GCA_027569935.1. Classification (NCBI taxonomy): domain Eukaryota; kingdom Fungi; phylum Ascomycota; class Sordariomycetes; order Hypocreales; family Bionectriaceae; genus Clonostachys; species Clonostachys sp. G952. The sequence continues at coordinate 394,407 of JAPDLB010000047.1, forward strand.
CGACTACGTAAGCTCTCGAGACGCCGAATTTCAGGTCAACCTTCCTTCTACGATCCACAAGAAACTCGAAGACATGTTTGAAAAGTCAACCCGTGAGGCTTACGGCGACCGAAGCGAAGTCAATCCTGCCACGCCATTTGATGTTCTGGATTGGCCCAGGCGTAAGGCTTCCGGATCTTCAGGCTCATCGACCACGACGACAACAGAGGAGGCCGGGCAAGTGGCAGAGGGATTCAGCAAAACAATATTTGATGAGGCAGAGCAAAGCATCAAATATCTCGTGCTAACCAACACCTGGCCCAAGTTTGTGAAGCAGCGCCAGTCGTCTATGGTTGCTTCGATGGAAGTCTGATGCAGATGTCTCCGAATACACAATGGGATTTTGGGACATAGTAATAGTAATATGCAATATAAATAGTACATACATTCATCTCAACTATATTATTGTAACTTCATTTGGTATTGCCTTGCTAATCCAAGTCACTTTACTCAAATCATCTAGATTTGCTCAGGTTCCGCTTGAAAAGAACCCCGAAAGCAGGACACTCAGAGTTGCCAAACTGCTTGGATTGGCGATAAAATGAAGAGACGGACAAAGACCTTTCCTTGCTAGAGAAAACCTGCGTCATGATTACGACGACAATGTGGGATGCCATCCAACCTAGTTGGGGCTTGTTCTTCAAAAGTCATTCCTGAAAAACAATCGTCCCTAATGTCCATGTTAGGTAGTCTGATTTCACCCATTACATCAGCAGAACCGTACTGGCTCAACTCTACAGCACTTTCCCACCAACATCACCCCCAGTTCACGAACCTGTTTTTGAGACCATCAGACCTTCGCCAGGTTTGCCTGTCCTCTAATCCCTCCTTTCTTTCCTTCTTTCCTTTTTCCTTCGTTCCACCGCCATTAGGTACACAGACTGCACAAGAACTGCGCCAGCAACGTCCAGCCGAGCTTTATTTACCCTATTACTTTGGATCATGGACCCTTCAGTCACTGCTCATGACATATTCTTTTATGTCGCGAGCGAAGGTACATGTGAAGACCTTCTTGATTATAAGCCGGGCGGGTTCCATCCTATTGCGCTCGGCGATATTCTTCCTAAACCTCAATCATGTGTCAATGACCTAGGCAAAGCACCTCAGTACCGTGTCATCACTAAGCTTGGATATGGAGCCTTCGCCACAGTTTGGCTCGCACGCGACCTGATATATGAGTTAGTTTCTCTTTCTTATAATATTTGAGTTGTGCTATCTAGCTCTTCATTCGTATCGATGAATCTGGCTGATCACGTTGACTTCAGGCGCTACGTTGCCATCAAGATTGGACAAGGTGTGAAGGCACCCATCCCGAGTAGAGAGGCCGTTATTTTAAAGGAATTGAATACAATTGCAATCGACAATCCGAAATTCATTCAGCTCTATGATAGCTTTTTCATCAAAGGACCAAACGGAATCCACGAATGTCTTATAATGGAGCCAGTCGCTCCATTAACATCAATTGATACCCCTCCACTAGAGCACACTATTGCTCTTATGCAGCAAGTTGCAGAGGGATACTCATTTCTTCATGAGCAGAATATAGTTCATGGAGGTAATACCTACTACCTACTACTCATGAAGATACCTATCTACTAATATTCAGTATACAGACCCACACTTTAGTAACTTAGGAATCGCACTTCCTAAATTAGATGAGATTGATGAAGAGGAGATATTCGACTACTGCTCAGACATGGAATTCCGTCCTGTTATTCCACGGGATCCTTCCTTCTCTATTGATTCATACCCCTTGTACTTTGTCACAGTGCAAAGACTGGAACTTTTCCTCAAATCCATGGGTTCCTTTCCTGAGCCTTCCGAGCTATCAGTCCACATACTTGACTTTAGAAGATGTACGTTGGTGTTCTTCTATTTTCGTATTTGGCCCTTTTTAACCTCCCGTACTAGCTTACCGAGAAAACGAGATGCCTGGAGGACTCTTAGGGCAAGTCCCCCTCTACGCTCAAGCCCCAGAATCTATCATCTATGAAACCTCAAAAGGCCAAATAGGATCGATATGGAGTAAAGAAGCCGATATATGGGCAGTTGGTATCACGGTATGTTTATTATATTCATATTATTCCTCCTACGTATTATGTCTGAAACATGTTATTAAATACAATATAAGCTCTATTACATGCTCTACGCAGGTCCATTATGCTCTACCTGAGGCTCCATCGACGAGTACCTTCTGAAGCTTATTCACTTAGGTGGGACAGCACCAAAAGCTTGGTTGGATCATTTAGGTGTATCGGAGCAAGAGAATAGGGACTGTAAGCCTTTCTTTCTATTTTTCTTTTTCTTGATTGCTGTTGTATTATTACTCCCAATCATACTGATACTTTGTCAGTGGATTCCAACCGTGAGCTAGCATGGATAGGACGTAACGGGAGCCGTGCTGGGACTGAGGGTCCAGTCTTCGAGCTGCTGAAGCGAGTGGTTATTACAGATCCCAGCAAGCGGTGCTCATTGAAAGAGTTCTCGAAGGATCCATATTTTCGTCAAAAACCTCTGCCACCTAAGTGACGAGCGGGACCTGACTGGGGATCTAGGCAGTCTGTTATGCATTTCTTGGCGGCAACTATAGATTACCAAACGTTTACTCTTCCTTCTACCCAAGCTATAGGCTTGGTCGAGTGATTTCCTTGCAATTTTGTACAGGGATACCAGGGTTTTAGTTTGTTCAATGACTAATGGAACTCATGATGTTACTTCAACCTGTAGTGACAGGATAAAAACGTTGTTGGAACGTATGTATTGCTATTGCTGCTGGTGGCCACATGACGTACCTACGAGAGGTGTTTTCATGCGAGTCCCTACTACATACCCGAACTATCGCCTCGTCATATTATTCCTTCGTTTCGCGTGGTTTCACTGCTGGTATGTCTTTGCTCAGCGGTGATTCGGCGAATATAACGCGACCGGGGTTAAGTTATCTTTATAACGATGATATGTCGATGACTCAAAAAAGCTGAAGGAGAGTTATCCACAGAACTTATAATTGTAAGACACACTAATAAGTTATAAGAAAGGACATCTCGCGGCCACTGCCTGCTCGAGGAGGCACTAGGTTGACACAGACAGCGCTACATAGCCCAGGGATGACGAGATAAAGAATCAGCGGCGCTTCCGGAGAAGTTTCAAGCCAGAGATGGCTCTGTTGGCAAGGACATTCTGCAACTACAGCGTGTTGTTGGCTTGGAATACCCCCTTGCCACCTGCTTGAGGCTCACGCGAGTTCCGGCATCAATTACCGCCTCATCTCACATGGCTGTCTCGTGTTATCATCCTTCGGATGTATACTACGCCATCAGTAAGGTTATTTCTGCTTGAACGGAGCATGGAGACCTCTCGGATCATTGCTGGATGTCTGGAAGCGATTGATGTTAGCCCGCACTTGATTTCACAAATTACTGCGCCTCCGAAGGAATGGAGCACATTCCCCTTGGTTATGAAACGGCGACAAAGACCAGCGGCACTTTCAGGTCAAGATGGTCAGCAGAAGATACCAGATGGGGAGTAGAAGATGACAGGGCCAAGAAACTGCCTAAGTCTTGTTGAGGAAGGTGCTTTTGGATACTGAATGATGTGTGAGAAAAGCTGCTGCAAAATCATTCCGTGACCCACGCAGGGAATTGCGTGATCTCTCTTTTGCAACAAACTTGAGTGCCCCCTTGGACACCCCTCATGGCAGCCTAACAGTTAAGCTTGAATTAAACCTTTGCCAAGCTTTACGCCACGGCCCTTCTTCAGGAAACCCAGCCTTTTAGTGGTTCGCTGCAATGTAGGTCGGCCGGCTTTGAATGGCAATGTCGCCATCAGGACTGGGAGGCAGCCCTTCGGACTCGACATGCCCATGTTCCGCCAAGTGTTATATCCATGGTAGGATTTTCATTGTATACTAGGCTCAATACCGCAAAGAATCGAACCATACGCTAAAACCTCCTCTCAAGATGACGTTGCGTCCAATGACAGAGACTGAATAGCGATGCGGCCAAGAGATACACAGTCCATGTGGAGGTTTGAGAGACAGCGCCCCAACAATGGGTACTGCCCTCGCTGATCTCCCACTACCCCTACGGCCAATGAATGATACGGTAATACAGTCAGTTCTCACCTCGCACGCAATTGGTGAATTTGATCAGCGGCGGTGATCTCAGGGGAGTGACCTAATATGAGTGGGTTTCAAAGAGTGAAGATTCGTCTTTCCAAGATGTAACCTATTTGATATTGCGTCAACATACCCTTGATACCCACTGTTCTCTTGGCTTGCAACATGGTATATCTTTTCAGGGTGCCCCCATTCGTTACCCAGTCAGGTTGCTCTTACTACTCCAACCTGCTTCTCACAAACGAGAAAACAGCTCTCATGTCCTAGACCCAATGGCGGAGATTACTAGGGAGAGCAAACAACCCCCCTCACCTCAGGTCTCCTCTGAGAAGGAGATACAGACAGCCGCGTCTAAATCCGAATCGGAGGAGGACATTGAGGCGACCCGAGCTCGCATTCTTGCCGAGCAGGAGCCCCTCCAAAAACAAAAGGCCCCTCTAATCCCCATCACTTCTCTCTTTCGAAGGCGAAAGGACTACGATGAAAATGCGATCGCCACTCAGCCGTCGGTGTATGACAATCCAGCTCTGGCTCGGTACTTCCAGCCCAGTCCAAAGTACGAGAATCGCCATCGCTTCGATCCAGACTTCCGCTGGACATGGAAAGAGGAGCTCCCTCTGATCAACAAAATGGATTGGAAGATCACCCTGTGGGCCTGCATTGCCTTCTTCGGGCTTGACCTGGGTCGCGGCAACTTGTCCCAGGCAAACACTGATGATTTTCTCCCGAATCTGGGTATGAATACCAACGATTACAATCTGGGAAACACCGTGTTCCAGACCTCCTTTCTCTTAGCAGAGCTCCCATCTCAAATGATCAGCAAGAAACTTGGGCCCGACCGATGGATTCCCTTTATTATGTGTTCATGGAGTATAGTATCAGGAGCCCAATTCTTCCTCAGTGGTAAGACATCGTTCCTTGTTACTCGAGCTTTACTGGGTATGCTCCAAGGCGGATTCATTCCAGACATTGTTCTTTATTTGACCTACTTCTTTAAAGGGAGTGAGCTTCCGTTTCGACTGGCACTCTTCTGGACGGTTCGTCGCGTCACAGATATTGTTGCTCCTCTCCTGGCCTTTGGTGTTTTGCGCATGAGAGGAGTGCTCGGTTACGAAGGCTGGCGATGGCTCTTTCTCATTGAAGGAATCATCATGTTGTCCATAGGCGTATGGTCTATTTTCATGATGGCACCATCGCCTACACAAACAAAAAGATGGTACCGCCCCAATGGCTGGTTCAACGAGCGTGAAGAAAAGATCCTTGTCAATCGAATTCTTCGGGATGATCCTTCGAAGTCAGACATGCACAATCGTCAGGCGATTACACCCAAACTGCTTTGGAAATCCCTGAAGGATTACGAACTCTGGCCAATCTACATATTCGGTCTCCTTTGGGAAATCCCACCCGGTCCTCCTGATCAATATCTTACCTTGACCCTGCGCAGTCTGAACTTTGGCACCTTCGACTCTAATTTACTCAGCATCCCGGCTCAGGCTACTGGCGCGGTCTTGATGTGTATCACGACGTATCTCTCGGAGCGATGGGATTCTCGCGCTTTATTCGGAATTTTCACTCAGTTCTGGTACTTGCCAAACCTAATTGCTATGGCAGTTTTGCCCAGCGGCACCAGTGCTTGGGCTCAGTATGCGCTTGTCACCGTCTTGCTCTCATATCCTTCTCGTATGTCTCCACTAATGAAATATGCTCCTCTTGAAGTAAACGACTTCCCCTCGAATAGCTACGCTGACATTCAAATAGCACACGCAATGCATGTCGCTTGGGCTAGTCGCAACTCAAACTCGGTTCGTACTAGAGCTGTATCGTCTGCTATATACAAGTCAGTCCCATATTGATATACAGTTACATAGTCCAGCTTGCTAACTTCCTGATAGTATGATGGTCCAGCTTGCTCGAGTCATTTATTCAAATATTTACCGTGAAGACGACAAACCCGAGTGTGAGTTAATAGACCCTCTCTGTCCCTTCGAGTCCTAAGCTGACCGCACACCCCGATTTGTAGATCGACGTGGAAACCGTGTTCTAGTGGGAATAAACTGTATGAATGTTTGTGTCTACATCATCGCCAAGCTATTCTACATGCATCTCAATAAGAAGAGAGACAAGGAATGGAACGCGATGACCGAGGAGGTAAGGTCTTATTCCAACTACCGAATTCAAACTTCCTTGCTCATTGTTCTCCAGCAACGACTTGAATATCTAGCAACGACCAAGGATGTCGGGAGCTCGAGGAAAGACTTTAGGTTCGCCCATTAAGGGATCATCGCCCCCTTGCCATGAAGTCAACAGTGGAATATCGCTATCTTCTCCTATTGCAGCTACGAACGAGGAAGGATTTCTAAAAATCGATATCTTGTATATCTTTCACTCAAGCGACCCATAGGGATCAGCTTAGATTTCAGGACATGCTTGAGTTGGGGGTAATAACTCTATCAATGGTTCTTAAAAGTCGACAATAAGTTAGCAAAAACGTACTCAATAATGAGATGCCACATACCCAAATTCAAAGAGTTCAGTGATTTATACCACCATTATTTCTTAAAAAGATAGCAGTACTCAAATATTAGGTGTTACTCAATTCTAGCATGGCAAGCACGGGACTGAAAACCACATCTATTAAGTCACAAGCACAGCCAACGGACTCGGTTTGGTTGATTTTTTCTTCTTCTCTATTCCTGTTGACTAACTCATTATTTACATTTTAGACATTCAGTGCCCGGTATGCATAACGAGTCCGGTTACCACGGAATAACTTAAGAAGTTCCTTGGCAAGCAACAAAAGCATTTCCGCTGGCGCCAGTGTGGGTGATGGTGCCAGCCTGCTTGCAAGCAGAGTTGATGATGACTCGGTCGGGTCCAGGAGAGCCTGCGTAGGTAGAATCACGGTGTTAGGGGACGCACTCAGTTAGAGGTCAGAGACAATATGCGGGACATACCACCAGTGTAGACAGAGCCGGAAGAGAGAATAGGGAACTCGTAGTAAGGTGAGGCAACGCCCCCGAAGGAGAAGCCCTCATCATTACGATAGGTGTGAGGGTAAGTGGAGCTACCGGCAGTAGTTCCAGCCTTCACATAGTTGCAGGCGGCGACGGAGGCGGCATTTGTTTGGGCAGCAGTGTAAGAGACGGATCCGCAGACGGCAGCAGCACGGACCTCGAGTTCGACGAGTTCGACGGGTACGGCAAAGACGGTTGCCGCAAGGGCGAGGAGGGCGTAGGGGAACTGCATTGCAACTGTTGATCACTTGCTTGGGCTGGTAAGACTGAGCGGACGTGATGTGGAGAAGAAGATGGAGAGGAAGGATGGTAATTCTGACAGCACATGAAACATTATATACTTTTACATGAAGGCTCTAGTTAAATCTAGAATCCTGCACAGTCTTAAGGAGTTTCCCTATTTGCCTCACCCGCCGAGCGATGTCGCACTCACACACACTCAGAAGCGATAACCGTGATGGGACTTCCTTCACCTTCCTTATATTAGAGAGGAAAATCATAACCAGATTGGGCTGCGGAAATCAAGCTGTGGCCAAAGCGGCAGCTGCCGATACTTCATGGTCCCATAGTCTCCATACTGCTACGGGCTGAAACTAAGGAGTGGGATACAGCCATTTGGAAGCTCTTATCTCTCCCATGTGGGAAGGAATGCCCCGCGCAGTTGACGCGTGTTGAATGTGAGATGGCGGATCAGACGGTCAGATCAGGAAGGTGGTTGTAGAGTACCGAGATGCACGAGGATAAGCACTGGCTTCAATTGGGTCTCCAGAATGCGGACGGCGCTGGTAAGCAATCAGACAGCAGGGGCTTCTTCCACTAGGCCGAATGTCGCATGATGACAGCCTCAAGAACGGCCAAGTACAATGGAACGGAATGTAATAGAGACCAGCCTATTCCCAGATGCTAGTTCGCGTTTGTATTAGCCTGGATGGTTGCTGTTGGTAATCAATTGCCGCACTCTCAAACGATTTAAAAGAGATGAGCCAAGTTTAAAAACAGGGTAATCGAGAAACGGAAGGCCGGAACAGAATGAAAGCCTGACAAGAGCTTTCTAAGCATTTACACATTATTTACCGCATATATTTGTTTTCAATTAGGTACTTGTACTTTCCGCGATAGAAGCTAACGAATAGGAAAGTCCGTAGTCCCATTATGGGAGTTCAGGTAATGAACAATTTCGTTATTGACGATCTACTTTGTGATTCAAGATTGCCTAGACATACTATTCTCTCCTAGTCTTTTCTTGGCAAGCCTGTGATGTATGTAGTCTACTCTGTCTGACCAGACCCGCGCCTACTGCCGGCTACACAACCATATGGCTACATGTACTTTACTCTAGATATATCCCATCATGTTCGAACTCAAAGTGAGCCGAGCTCAAACAATCATTTCTCACGCCCCTTCACTCTTCTTTCTAAGATGAACCTCAACTCAGGAGTTACAATCATACAGCTAGAAGAAATATCTATTGGCTCATCTTCAACCCATCATCCTATTTCTGTCTGTCCTCTACATAGCTTTTACAACGGCGTTGTCTGAGTATTACATTCTTGTGAGGCTTGTCGGCAAGGCAGGCGTTTTAACGCTTTCGAAGTGCTCCGAAGTTGTTATATTTAATGGTAATCCTCAGCTTAGATAAGTATTACTATTGTTGTCTCGGCCTAAATTGACTTCAAGAAATCCTTCTTTCTGTGTCTCGTGAGTTGCCAAGGTAGTTCTGCGCCGGTTGTCAATTCGTTCCTATTAACCCCAAAATTTCAATTTGGGTTCGAAAACAATGCAACATTTTCCCACTGTTCGAACGTTTTGTTCAGATTTCATTAAAAAAGCTTAGAGATAATAAACGAGCTACTTGGAAAACTATGCTTTCGGCAGCCATTGGTAACTTTTCGCACGGTAAGAAGATCTATATTACGTGTTTAGGTGTAGGGACCGACAAGAGAAATGCTCAGCCCCGAGTTCAAGTACATATAAATCCTGAACACGATAACTGGTTAGAGAAATGATCTGGGATACTTCCCCATACACGCCTTCTTTAATCACATTTAAAAATATTAACAGGTTTTCCTCTATCCATGGTGATGCACAGTTAGTAGCAGTGCACTGCGTGGAGCTCATCTAGGACGCCTCGGGAGGTGAATTCTGCAGTATTGCTGCGACTTTGAGAGGCCACAGCTGCGGACAGCTAAGTCAGGTATGCAGCGATCACTCCGATGGAAATGATTTGCTAAGACGGTGCCATACAACCGCTAACTTGCGTTAGCACGTCAGCCGCTTGTCCTCGGGCAGCGGGGTATCTCGATGTTATCCAAATCATCTGTGCCTCCCTTCTATAGAAAATCAAGAAGAATCAACGCGATTCCGGGAAATCGACACTACGAGAGCAGTCGAAGAGAGCTAGGGAAGTGACAAGAAGCGCCGACTGTGCTGTGCATGACGCTTGACAGACGTATCAAAGGATTTCGGTAATCCGGCGTGCATGAGTCCCCAACGACGATGTCATCTCAGCCATTTAGCAGCACACGGGGACAGGACCTACTAACGAGAGTTCGCTCCGCCGGGTACGCTCGAGACGCAGATGTGCTGCAATTCAGAGAACTGCTAGAAAGTGAACACGTGGATGGCGATTTTGCCCTGGCGGCTCTACGAACACTCGCCGATCGCGAGTTGCAACACTTCAACGATGAGCGTGGCAGCGCCTCTCTGGAGCTTCAGCTGCGGGCAATGACTGCGGCGCTCGCTGTTATCCGCAATACCATCTCCAAGCTCTCGCACAACTCCCACAAGGGCTTGCAGTCATCTATTAGCAAGCTCGATGAGTTTTGTTCGCGAGATTTACGTCTCCATAACAATCCTAATGTCGAGTTCCTGATGCGCAAAGTCAAGAAGGACACATTATCTCTGGCCAACGATACAACAAAGACGGATATAGCGATGAACGTGGGTCTAGCAATCGGGAGTGCCGCCCTGGCAATGTACGGCCGGGACTTACTAGGAGCTATAGACGCACTCCAAACGTCCTCTCTTGAATGGAATCAAACATGGGATGCATTTCTGACCATCGCGCAATCGTTTGCTGCCAACACATCCGCGTTTGGATCTCCTTCTAGCCAGGATGTGGACACCATCGTGGCCAAAACCGTTGCTGCTTATGAGAGCACTCAGGTCCAGCGGTCTGTCAACGCCGGGTCTGAGCTCTTTGCTGGCCGGGGCTCCTTGATCGCCTTTGAGCTCATGGATGCGTTCCAGCAGCGATATACAGCGACTCAGGATGCCTCACTCATGGTGCCGGCCTGTGAGGTCGCATCTACGTACCTAGCCGACAAGACAGGGCGCCACAACCTGCTTTTCAAAGCATTAGAGTTGCTGAACAGTCTTGGCGAGAAGACAGAAGCAAAGGCGGCTATCCAGCAGGCTGAGATCAGAATAAAGCCGGAGACTCTCAGGACCTTGCGCAGTGATGTTGCAATTAAAATTGCGCAAGACTCTGTCCTACTCCAGCGAATCCAGACAGACAAGCTCTCGGAGACCACCCATGCGATTTCGAATATAGCCTTTTCTCCTTCTGCATATCCGGTATCTTCTGGCACGACAGAGGTCACACGAAACTTTGCTGATGGCTCAAAATACGTCGGGGGCGAAAAGGATGGAAAATTCCACGGCGAGGGCGTGCTAACGCGTCCCAACGGTGAACGCCGTGCTGGTACTTTCGAGAATGGGTTCCTGGAAGGCCGGGGAGAGGTTGACTACGCCAACGGAGATCGGCGTGAAGGTCTATTTCGGGCCGGCAGACATCGACAGGGTGTTTTAATACTCCCTTCAAAGCAGCGTCACGAAGGCGATTTCGATCTCAACGGCAAGTTGACCCGGGGTACGATTAAATGGGGCAACGGCGACATTCGTAAAGGGAATTTCGTGGACGATAAGCTCGAGGGGCAGGGCGAGCATATATTTCCGAACGGGCAGCGTCGTAAAGGGATTTTCAAGGATGGCTTCCTACACGGGGAAGGCAAAGTTTGGTATGAAGACGGAAAATACCGCGAGGGGACGTTTGTAGGTGGCAGGCACCGCAAGGGAACGCTTATTCTACCTAACAAAGATCGGCATGTTGGAGCCTTCGACGAGGATCGGAAGTTACGCAAGGGCTCCATCGTTTTCGCAGACGGAACCGTACAGACTGGGACATTTGAGGATGGTAAGCTCACTGGCACTGGAGTGCTTGTGTATGCAAACGGTCAGATTCGCGAAGGAGTCTTTAAAGGAGGGTATCTACATGGAGACGGCAAGGTGTCTTACCAGAACGGGGACTACCGAGAAGGTAGATTTGAAGGAGGTCGCCATCGGGAAGGTTTACTTGTTCAGGCGGATGGTGTTCGTTTTCGGGGCTCGTTTAATATAACTGGGAAGCTGGATGGCCATGGTAGTATGACTGTGCCAGGTAGTGATGAGCTCATTGGTCAATTTGTCGACGGAGTAAAGATGGCCTAGAATCAACAGGTACTATGAATGATCAAGTTGACAACCTGTGCGTTATCAAGGTTGGTAGTCGGAGAGAGTAAGTTCCTCTTCGTATTTGTATTATAGTTGAGCCTACTTTCCCGGATTCCATTGTTGCTTTATCCGATCAATGTGATGAAATATGCAAACACATTGATCGTCTTGGTCTTGTTGTTGTTAGCCTTGTGAGGTAGTAGGGGTCAACCGATTTGGGGTCAATGAACTGCATCAGCAACGCAAATACTTATGTTATAGCTACAATAAGCAGATATACGTAACTGACAGCGTTATTTCCCCAGTGATTTAACTTTATTCGACAAATCAGGACTGGTATTCAGGAAAACCCTCCTACAAAACAGTTTGCTCTTCAATCAACTGGAGCCCGCTACCCTACACTTGTAAACCGCGCGTTCATAGGCTAGCGAAGCAAACTCTTGAGTCTATTGTCATTACAATATTTATGCTCAAAATAACCTAAGGCTCTAAAAGGAGAAGTTCTGTACGTTTAAATTTGAATGGTGGACAAATTTTATTCCAAAACTAGGACATGAACAAGCTTCACATGTGATCTTGCCAGATTGAAACTCTTAATATGGGTTTTAACGACCACAACAACCATTGGCGATAGAGTCTCTTAGACAAGACAGAACGCAAAGAGCAATCAAGACTTGCCCACTCTTGCTTCTCAGGAAAGATACTCTCCAACTTTGCTTCAGGACACTGAACCAAACCAAGCCCTTCCGCAAATAAACTAGTCTTGCAGACGATGCAGACATGGTCGCTTAACTCAGTTGGTTAGAGTGCCGTACTAATACATCATCAGTGTGTCAGTAATGCGGACGTCGCCAGTTCGATCCTGGTAGTGACCATCTATTTTTGCCGGCAAGACCCCTCAACCCCACCAGCAAGTCCCGACTGCGGACTAAACTTTTTTTTCTGCCCCTCCCCCTCCTCTCGTCGATTGAGGAAAAAAAAAAGCTTCCACCTTCCGGATTGCCATTAGTTACGAAGAGCAGTTGAACGGTGCACACGCAGGCATCGACAATTGTTGCAATGGCAGACCTACGCATTCTCCTTATTGGCAACGGCGGCCGCGAGCACGCCCTTGCCTGGAAGCTCAGCCAATCCCCCCGCGTCGAGGCCATCTACGCTGTCCCCGGCAATGGAGGCACCGCGACCTGTCCCAAGGTGTCCAACATCTCTTCAGTCTCTGCCAGCGACTTCCCTGGCCTCGTCAGCTTCGCCCAGTCCAATGGCGTGAACCTCGTCGTGCCCGGCCCCGAGGCTCCTCTTGTCGATGGCGTCGAGGGTTTCTTCCGCAACGCTGGCATTCCCTGCTTCGGCCCCTCCAAAGAGGCCGCTCGTCTTGAGGGCAGCAAGACCTACTCGAAAGACTTCATGAAGAAGTACAACATTCCGACCGCCGCATACGAGAACTTTTCCGACTACGAGCAAGCTGTTGCTTATATCGATTCCATCAACCACGATGTTGTCATTAAGGCTACCGGTCTGGCTGCTGGCAAGGGCGTTATTCTCCCCGAGTCCAAGGACGAGGCCAAGGCTGCCCTGAAGGACATCATGGTGGACCGTGCTTTCGGCGATGCTGGCTCGGAGGTTGTTATCGAGGAGCTCCTTCTCGGTGATGAGCTGAGCGTCCTGACCTTTTGCGACGGTTACGCCATGCGTTCCCTTCCCATGGCCCAGGACCACAAGCGCATCTTCGAGGGCGACCTGGGTCCCAACACTGGTGGCATGGGCTGCTACGCCCCCACCAACATCGCTAGCAAGGAGCTTACCGAGTTGGTTGACAAGACCATCTTGGAGCCCACATTTGCTGGTATGCGCCGGGAGCAGCAGCCGTTCCGCGGTGTCCTGTTCACTGGACTTATGATCACGGCGAATGGACCCAAGGTGCTGGAGTACAATGTCCGATTCGGTGATCCCGAGACACAGACAGTGCTGCCTCTCCTATCCGCCGACACCGACCTGGCTGAGATCATGCTCGCTTGCGCCAATGGCTATCTGGATAACTGCAACCTCACTATTGAGAACAAGTTCAGTGCTACTGTCGTCTTGGCTGCAGGTGGCTACCCCGGCTCCTACGCCAAGGGAACGCCCATGAATCTCCAGCAGCCTCCTACTGGAAGCACAATCTTCCATGCCGGTACCGCCCTGGACGGCGATCAGCTCAAGACATCCGGAGGGCGAGTCATCGCCATCAACTCTGTTGGTGATTCACTACGTGCTGCCGTTGATGCCGCCTATGCTGCCCTCACAGCCAAGACGATTGAGTTTGACGGCATGTTCTATCGTAAGGATATTGCCCACCGTGCATTCCGAGCTTCCAACACAACCAAGGAGAGCATGACCTACGCTCAAGCTGGTGTCGACATCCAGGCTGGCAACGACTTTGTTGAGAGAATCAAGAAGGCTGTTGCTAGCACCGCCCGCCCTGGCGCCGATGCGGAGCTTGGTGGTTTCGGTGGTGAGGTCGACCTTTCCAAGGCCGGCTTTGGTCCTGATGCCCCCATCCTTGTCGGTGCTATTGATGGTGTCGGCACCAAGCTTATGATCGCCCAGGCCCTGAAGAAGCATGATACTGTTGGTATCGATCTCGTCGCCATGAACGTCAACGACTTGATTGTCCAGGGTGCCACTCCTCTCATGTTCCTTGACTACTATGGCTGCAGCAAGCTCGACCCCGCCACTGGTTCTGCCTTTGTCGAGGGTGTTGCCGATGGCTGCCGTCAAGCAGGATGTGCGCTCGTCGGCGGCGAGACCGCCGAGATGCCTGGCATGTACCAGGCAGATGACTATGATGCCGCCGGATGCGCCGTCGGCACTGTCACCGCCAGCACCAGACTACCCCGTCTTGAATCCATGGCCGAGGGCGACGTCCTTCTCGGTCTCGGATCGTCTGGCGTCCACTCCAATGGATTCTCCCTTGTTCGCAGAATCGTCCAGGCCGCAGGACTCTCTTACACCTCCGAAGCCCCATGGGACCCGAGCACGACCGTCGGCGCCTCCCTCCTCACTCCTACCCGTATCTACGTGCGCAGCCTACTGGAGATCATCGGACAGGTCAAGGGGCTGGCACACATCACCGGCGGCGGTCTCGTAGAGAACGTGCCGCGCACGCTCCCTGCGTCCCTCGCCGCCGAGATCGACTTTGGAACGTGGGAGATGCCCCCCGTGTTCAAGTGGCTCAAGACGGCGGGCAACGTCGCCCCTTCTGAGATGGTCCGCACATTCAACTCGGGTATCGGTATGATCATCGTCGTCGATGCCAACAGCGCTGCTGCCGTCACTGGCTCTCTGGCTGCCTCGGGCGAGAAGGTCTTCCAGGTTGGTCGCCTGGTGCGAAGGGAAGCCGGCGGTGAGGGATGTGTTGTCAAGGGACTCGAGTCGTGGAGCCAATAGAGGATACGCGTGAAGGGGACTGGGGGAAAATACGGCGCGGGAGGACGCACATGGTAAAAAGGCAGGATTGTTAGGATGAATCAGGTGATTCAATTTGGGTACAGCGGAGTTAGCGAGTGTGAATTTTATGGGAATATGATAGAAAAACAAGTGGATATGCCAATGGAGAGGCTCGAGAAACCATTTTGGAGAAGTTTGCGTCTGTAAATTGTGTTGTTGAGTTGTGAATAAGTCGGTGAACGCTGGCGATGGGGAATTATCCATCAGCAGCTACCTGTGTGACATTAAAACTGAGACACTCAACATTCTCCTGCTTACTCTCGAGCCTGTGACCGCTATTCTATTACTGGGAACTGATAGCAAATACTCAAGGGCCGATGCGCTACTACTAGAAATTTGCATCGTTTTTAATTGCTATTTTAATCTAACTATTGTAGGAAATGTTCTACTCATTCGTAGCTGCTCTTCAATTTGTTGCCAAATTTCTTTTGTCACCCCGTTGCTAGCTTCACCAAGCCATGTAAATATTGTCCAATGTGATATACTTCTGGAACGGCAATGTCGCAAATAAATGCTCATAGTCTCTTCTTAACTTGGACTTGGATAGAGCAGAGACACCCAGCCACTTACCTGCAGTGCTTTCCACCTCTCCGACTCTAGAAGCACAAGTGATTCTAGAATAGCCCAAGAAACAGCCGCCAAACCAAAACCTCGGGAAAGCAATTCTTAGTCATCAAACTCTGTCCCATCCAGGTGGAACCTACGTCAGTAATAAATTTTGGCTAGGGACATTGCAGGGCCCCGCCGAGATCGGTGGGCGGCCGGATTCAGGTCACAGGGTCGCGCCTGTCGCGGTCTTGCAGGGCCGAAAAAAAAAAATTAACGAAGATGCACCTTGATCGCAGCAACAACCACCATCGACCGTCCACGCTCCCACAAGGGCTCACCTGTGTCCGGCCTCCCTCCTCCGCGTCGTCGCAGCACCCAATTACCGATCCCAGACCGAATCTATTGCACAAAGTACGACAATGTGTGGCATTTCCGCTATCCTGGTGCGCAAATACCCCTCCCCCGCAGTCCAGCCGGCCGTCCGTGCCATCCATAGCAATGCAATAGCGCTGATTGAATTGTCTTGCAGTTGGGCGACCCGAAAGCCACCACCGCCGCCGTCGATCTCCACGAATCCCTCTACTACCTTCAACATGTCAGTGAGCGACCGAGAAACATGCGAGAATATAATACAGCTGTCTGTGTGGATGAGCTGAGGCTGACGTTGTTCCTATAGCGTGGGCAAGATGCCGCCGGAATCGCTGTTTGCCAGGGTGGACGAGTATACCAGGCCAAGTCCAATGGACTGGCTTCCAAGTGCGTTTGATTGAGTTCGAACCCGATATGGACGCGGTACAGGGTGCTGATAACTGGATATAGGGTCTTCGATGAGGGCAGGCGCATTGCCGAGTTGCCCGGCTTCATGGGGTGAGCATCGGAGCAGATGTAAAAATCCGAGGATGGACGTGTGGCTCACAGCCTACAGTATTTCACACTTGAGATATCCTACCGCCGGAACATCATCAGCGTGAGCTACCTCTAACACATACCTGACTTCAACGTATCTAACCTCTTGCATTCTAGATCCGAAGCACAGTTAGTACCATCCGCATGGCATTATCTTGAACTGACTGATTATGGACTAAACCCTTTGCAGGCCTTTCTATGTTTGTCGACCTTACTATGATTTAGAATCTATGCGTTTCTAATTACCCTTCAAGGTCAACTCTCCCTTCGGTTTATCGATGTCGATCAACGGAAACATCACGAACCCCCAAGAGGTCGCCCGATTTCTCGACCAAGAGGCTCGCCGCCACGTCAACACCGCCTCCGACTCCGAGCTTGTGTATGTCAAGTCACTTAGCAGGAACTCTTGTTGCGAATATACTAATATCGGGACTTGGACAGCCTTAACGTCTTTGCCAATGCCCTCAACGAACTCGGCAAGGCTCGTGCCAACGTAGACGACATCTTCACGGCTCTGCGAGACGTATACAAGCGATGCATCGGCGCTTACAGCTGCGTTGCAATGGTGGCAGGATTTGGCCTGCTCGCGTTTAGGTGCGCCGCCGCCCTGTCGTATTGTGAAAGCCCCTAGGCTAATTTTCTCCCAGAGATTCGAACGGTATTCGACCTCTCTGCCTCGGATCAAGACCCTCTGCTACCATTGAGGGCGCCAAAGACTACTTCCTCGCCTCCGAATCGATTGCCTTGACCCAGCTTGGTTTCACCGATGTCGTCAACATCAAGCCCGGAGAGGCAGTATTTATTCAGAAGGGGGGTGTTCCTCAGTTCAAGCAGATCGAGAAGAGGGATTCCTGGTCTCTGGATATCTTTGAAATGGGTAAAGTCCACCCCTGCATGCCCATCTCGTGCGACTCGTTTCTAATGCTCTTTCGTTTAGTATACTTTGCCAGACCAGACTCAGAGCTTGACGGCATTTCCGTACATCGTAGCCGTGAAAACATGGGGCGCAAGCTGGCGAAGAAGATCAAGGACACTTTGAGCAAGGAAGCTTTTGACGAAATCGACGTCGGTAAGTTCTTCCCCTCAGCATCTTTTGTTTCATACAGACGGAGTCTTCCTCTTTACACAGTCTTGACAAGTGCTAACGTATGCCAATAAAGTGATTCCGGTTCCCGAGGTGAGCATTCTTGATTAAGCTGCGCTAGGTGCATTTCTAACCAGGGTCAATGAGCAGACCAGCAATACCTCAGCCAGCATACTAGCCCAGGAGATGGGCAAGCCATTCTCAAACGCTTTCGTCAAAAACAGATACATTTTCCGCACATTTAGTGAGTTGTTCGTCCTTTATAATATGGTAATCATGGAAGGCTAATTTTAAACAGTTCGTGAGTACTCGCCTCCTGGCTTTAGACAAGCCATCCCCCAGCTGACAAATTAATGTCATAGTACCCGGCCAAAAGGCGCGACGAGCAGGAATTCGCCGCAAGCTGTCCTGCATCAAATCCGAATTCAAGGACCGGGTCGTTCTATTAACGGACGACAGCATCGTTCGTGGCGTACGTACTGCACGCTAGCATTTGGATTGAATTGCTTGCTGACCTAAATTTTAGAACACATCTCGTGAAATTGTATGCTTCAACATCGGATACCTATGGCCGGATTTATATTTGTGCTGACAATTTCACGCCACAGGTCCAAATGGCAAAAGAAGCAGGTGCCAAGAAGGTGCTGTTCGTTTCGTGCTCCCCAGAGATCAGATACCCCCACGTGGTAAGTCCTCGGTATTCTCCATTATTGTTTTTCGCGCCTGAGGCGGGGAAGCGTGATACGGGCTTTGTGCTGACTCTCTGTCCTTCAATAGCATGGTATCGACCTGGCTGACAGAGACGGTAAGTCGATCTCCCAAAAAACTCACGTCCCACATTCCGAACAATGCTGAGAAATTCGGTTGAAAGAACTCATCGCCTACGGGAAAACGGCCGAAGAAGTAGCCACTGCGATTGGTGCAAGCGAAGTTGTCTACCAATCCCTCGACGACCTCAAGGACGCGTGCAGAGAGGCCATCCAGGACGGCTACGAGAAGATCGACTTTGAGACGGGCGTATTCTCAGGCCAGTACACGACCCCCGTGCCGGAAGAGTACTTTGAGCACCTGGAGCGCCTGCGGTCCAACAAGAAGAGGAAAGCAGCTGCCATAACAGAATCTGAGGGCGGTGCGCAGACCGTCTTGGTCGCGAGCGGCGGGCCTGTGAATGTCAGCTCTCGCAACCACATACAGGATGAGGATGTAAAGGGTCCAGAGAACCGGGAGGACGTGAGGTACTGCAAACTGCCCCCAGTCATACTCGTGATCTTTGCTAACTGACGTGCTATATAGCATTTACAACTTTGCAGGAAAGGCATAGATGAAAGCCGGGGAGGGACCGGGCTTTGGGTGATTTCTTTACGGTACTGGATTAACGAAAATAGACATGGTAAACAATCAGACAACTGGAAGAAAAAACTAGACTTGAGGTATGAAGAAAATATTACAGTGCCGGTAATTAATAAAAGCCTTTTGCCATTAAATGATGTCGAAAGCTGTGGTCACATCTACGGATCATAAAAAAAAGAGTCGGGAATCAGAAGCTATATTCAAGTGAAGAAACCATCGAAGCGACCGAAAGCGAGCAAACACGGGATCAAAGCAAGACAGGCACACAAACCCACCACTCAGCATCATCAACTACCTGTTTTATGGTACCTTCGAATATGTCGCTGCAGATTGTCGGCTCTCGAGAAATGGGTTCCGCAGATGGGGCAAGACATGGAGACAGACTCCTTTTGGTGCGAGGTAACGAGGTGCCGACGCATGTCTCTAGAGGTGGCGAACCGAGCCTCACAGCCAGCCTCGGTGCATTGTGTGGGCTTGGTGTGGCAACGCTTGTGGCATCTTTTTGTTTATTTCTTTTTAGTCTCATGGACAGACCGGGCTGCTGTGAGGCTGAGACGGGATCAAGCTCAAAGAAAATAAGTGTGGACATACTTCATTGCTCGGTGTTCACGAAATTGACGATCACAGAAGGGGCATGTGAACGGCGGCAATGGCTTCCCGCGCGGCTTTTGCTTCACGGTCTCTTCCTCGGGCTCGGTCTTTGCGGACTCCACGTCGGACTTGGAGTTTGAGTTTGAGCTGACTGTGCCTCGGACAGGCGAAGCCTGGTCGACACATGGCGAGATAGCTGACCCGTGCCAGCCAACGGAGATTGGTGAGCTCTCGAGCGTACTTTTTGGTGGTGTGTACCAAGAAAAGGGTTGGTTGTCTGTGTTGACGCCATAGTCAAGCCGCGAGAGTGTCTCCTGGCAGATGTCATCGCTGTGTACGAGGGCTGGATCCCCAAGGAAGGATGCTAGAAATTCGTCCAAGCTTCCATGGAGGTCAAGTTCATTTTTAATGACAGTATCCAGGTTGCCGACGTCGGAATGTTTAGCAAGGCAAATCGTGCGCCAATTTAAGGCTTGGGAGGTACAGCGAGTGTTTTGGCCGGATGTCCGCTTATATGTAGATACGCACGCGCCTCGAACTGCGATCGCGATGTCACCGCTTCTTGGCCTTCTGGTGGTTTATTATAACCGACTGATAGTTTTTTACTCGATGACGGGTAGCAGCACGGCCGCCGGTGAAATATGACAGCAACGGCGCGGACGCGCATTAAGTGCGATGAGGAAACAAGGCATCTCCGCCGAAGATATCCAATCGCAACCTTTGGACTAGAACTCAAGGACTCGCAGCGTTGCACTACTGATCGAGATGCAGTGAAACCATCCCTTGTTGGGCAACCATCTCACAATCCTACCCTCAGTGGCCGCCATACTTCATATTCGCAGCTGTAATGGCGCTGAGGGGGCGAAGGTGCCTCTGGGCCGGTCTGGCGAACGGGAAGCAATAGGCGAATCATGCGACGGGCGCCTGCTTGTTGGCCGCTAGCACAACGTGGCACGCGGTAGACTCGAGACTAGTATTTTGAAACGATGGCGAATCGAGGGCGGCAATCAGCGTTGTGGCCAGACATCGAGGGCCGCTGCCGCGAGCGTATTCGTATATAAGGAGGGGGCATTGCCATGCCAATCTTGAGGCTCTTCAGGTGGCATGGACTCGGCCAACCAGCCCAAAGCTAGTGGTTAGGCAGTCAAGGATTCAGGTTTCATTGGACACACAGGGTTGCAGCTGATTCACAAGCTGGCTGACCGACTCCTCCTCGCTTCCCACATGATCCATGGAATTGCATGTGTTGGGCCATCAACCATGAAATGCTAATCCGCAAAGGTCATGGCGGGCCGCAGGAGGCGCATGGTGGACTTTTCTCTCATTCAGCTTCGAAGCTCTACGCCAATTAGGCTATATCATATTGCTTCGGATCTCCATGGAAGGCGATCCATGTCGTTGCTCAGGCTCCTCTTTGCGAGAAAGGGGTGGGCCTCCCGCAGGGTTGGCCTCCCGCATATAAGTCTGGCATTGCTTCCACTTGCGTTCTGAGCCCTTCTGCGACAACTACGATTTCTGGTCTGGGAGACTATCATCTCCCCCAGCGAATATCTGCTGCGAGAGACTCACATCCTACTGCTTCGTTCTAATTGCTGGCAAACAGCTACGATATCGGCGATATGATAATCCGAACCGGGCTTCCCCAATCGTCCACTCAGAGCCAAAGAGCAGGCGCGACTCAACGTTGACCCCACTTCCAATATCAACCACAATCGTCCAAGGCACCCAACTTCGACTTTGCGAACCACGTTGATCTCTCGCGAGGCGTTTTCGCAGCGACGGTTTTCTCTTCTCGAACTTGCCATGGCCAGCGCATCATGCATTACTGCATGCAGACCGCCCTCTTGAGAAAAGGACGCGTCACCCTCGCTTCTGTCACCTGCATCAGCTGAGACCGCCACGAAAGCCTCGAGGTCAGCCTGCAGCGACGAGTGGCTCCTACACACCCTTTTCCGATGGCGCTGTTTCCTCACGAGACGTTTTCGCGAAGGGGCTTGGTACCATTGACCCCGTTCGCCCTGGGAATACTTCGAACCCGCTCAATGATTCGTCACGGTCGCTTCGATCTCGACACAGGATGACGTGAGACGCCCGCCTCGTCGCAACCGTCACTCTGTACATAATACGGTCCCTCTCAGCGCTCTTTGTGCAGGCCTTTTAGGCCACTGAGATGGGAAAGTGTCGGATCTGCACTCTGCTGGGCTCTCGAAATCAAGGCCAGGCTTTCTCGGGGCTGCCTGAGGGCGAATGAGAAGCCCGTGGCTTGCTCGACATCCACCCCTACTCGAGCTTCCCTTGTTCCCCCGACGACCGACACCAGACTTTTTACACTTGAGAAGCCCACCCAGTCACTTGCGGCTCCCTCCGCCAGGAAGGGCGGCATGTGTGACTCAGGATACATCTCGGACTCCAGCTGACGCCGCCAATAGAATCATGCAGACATTGGTCCTCCACGACACCCCACCGAACCGACCCCTACAGAAGGGGAAAGCGGCAGTCACAAGCAAAAGAGGCTTCCCCGCCCAGAGCACAGTCGAGCCCTCTGAAATGCGATCATAGCCTATCGAGAGGCCTGGCGCGCGCGCCGTCCAGCTGACACGCATAGAGCCCGATTGCCCGACCCCTGAACTCAAACTCTCGCCTCTGCCATCCGGGCCCCTACCCTCGCCAACTGCGAACACCTCCTCGATTTGATTCGTTCGTGATTCAAGCATCCGTCTCTCTGCGTTATGCATGGCCCATTTCCTTCCCTGAATGGGTATGGATGTTTGAGTGATGAAGCACCACGGTCATGACTGCGAACGTTATTGGTCTTGATCGCCGGGATGCGATGTGCTTGGCGCGATGTCCGACTTTCAGAGCCCTTGTTGGTTCCCCATGATGCCCGCACTAAAGCATTCCTAGCCACTATTACCGTGCCGTCAGTGGACCCATATGTTGTAACTGGCCAACGAGCTCCAGCATTGCTGGAAGATTACAGAAGCACGTCCGAGAGCAGTCGCGGTCGACGACCTCACACATTTGTGGCCCAGGGTTTTGCTTCTCGACACCCAATCACCCCTCTTTGCCAACAACTGGACTCGCTGCTGTCGATAGCGGGGCCTGTCGGAGGCTTGCTCTTGTGCCTTTGATAAACCTTTCGCAGCTTGCGAGCCTTCCAGCTGACGGTCTCAGCAATCTTTTCCACCTCTTCTTTCTCATTGCCTTGCCTGACACCGAACGTGCAATCGTGACGTCCGAAACTCGCGCGCGAGAGCCACACTTGAACTCTAGCTTGACTTTGTTTGTTCTTGACCACGATGTCCTCGATACCGACCAGTTCGACGATGTATAACACCGAAACTCCTCCCGAGATCGCTCCCGAGAACCCACCTGAATCATTTACTGCCGATGGCGACACAACAAATAATGAGACAGTCTCGATGCTGGCTCTTCACCGGTGCGCACATACCCCAGCGCTGTCCGCGCTGGGAATGCCGTCCATTTCAAGGTACAGCCACTGGCATGAGGGGTTCACATCCTCCATCCTGTCTGCTCAGGTAGACTTATGATTCCACGTGTAGCGCGGGCGTCGACACACCGTCATCTGGGAGCCTCGACTTGCTGTCGGGTACTCCCGACACGGGGTCGCAACAGGCCTCCGCTCGTATGTCGGAGATCGTAACTCCCTTATCCGCCGCAAACACATCGTCGGAAACAAATTTCTCCAATCCTCAAGTCGAGGATATTGGGCTCGAGAACCCAGACGAGGCCGAGGCCGACTTACTCGCGCCTGCCGGCCCTGTTCACGGACATGCCAACCTGGCAATGCATGGGTTTCTAGTGAGGAGGGATGATCCATTCGTCCCGCTCATCCATCCAGGCAATACCCGTGCCTACATCGATCAATCAAAACAAGAGATGGCTGAGCGGATTGAGATGATGATGACACCCTTTCTTGGCCGGGATGGATTGTAAGGAGGGGGACCCCCTCTACCCATCTCTGCCATCCTTTGATTTTCAAGATACCCAATTCCCACCACCTAATGCGAGTGCATGGAAGTCGTGTTTTTAGATAACAAAAGTTTTGAATAATTCCTGTAGTAGTTATTTTACCTATATGCCTATTCCTCTCATTAATACACAAACAACACTTAGTTGACTACCTGTATCGTTTTTTTCCCCGCTGACCCTCGTGACAATGTGACTGATGCCTGCTGAAACACACTCTCACGCCTCTGACGTACTGTCTCCTACACCGGCCAGAGCTGATCAGCCAGAGCCAAGCCATCCATTCGACTAGCTGGCATGCCTCCTACGAAACGGTCCTATCATGGCATGACTCCCGACGCTTAGCGCCAGCCACATGGACACCATTCGCCAAAGTCGAATTACCTTCACGTTAGAGCTGTACCTTAATTTCCAATGGCCTTCTAGCCACGGGCGAGGTATCTATGCACGGTGAAGGTGCATCGACCCCTCACGAGAAACGAGAAACAAGAAATGATCTCAACTAGCCGGTACGCAGAGTACGAAGGCTGAGGCCGCCACTGGGAATTGAAATGAGAAACGTCTATTTAATTGAGGTTATGCCCACAACCTGCCCTTGAGCTATCTCAATTCCTCACCCATCATTTCAATTCAAACAAAACAAGGCACAATCAGACTCAATTGAATTTTCCTACCATTACACAAACAAACAAATTCCGTTCAACGAAACAACCTCGCGACAATGTCCGTCAAGCCCCTCATCACCTGCCTCTGGTTCGACGGCACGGCCCAGCAGGCGGCGGAGCAGTACACGTCCATCTTCAAGAACAGCAAGCTGGGCCGCAAGACGTACTACCTAGAAGCAGGCAAGGAGTGCCACGGGCAGGAGCCCGGCTCGGTGATGACCGTCGAGTTCGAGCTCAACGGGCAGAAGTTTGTCGGGCTCAACGGCGGGCCCATGTTTAAACATAATGAGGCGGTGTCGTTCCAGGTCGACTGCGAGGACCAGGCCGAGGTGGACTACTACTGGGATCGGCTGGGGGAGGGCGGCGACGAGGCGAGGAGGGTGTGCGGGTGGATTGCGGACCGGTTCGGGGTCGCGTGGCAGGTCGTGCCGCGGGCGCTCAAGGAGATGCTAGACAGTGAGGATAAGGAGGCGGCGGGGAGGGTGACGGTGGAGATGATGGGGATGAAGAAGATGGATATCGAGAGGCTGAGGAGTGCGTTTGAGGGGAGGCATGTGCCTGATCCGCTGAAGGTTCCGTCAGCGAGTGAGTGCGGACGGTGATGGCTGGGTTCAATTCGATCTGGCTGGGGGGGGCCGTTCTTGAGTTTGTAGTCCTTGATAATGGTTTACTGTCATTTGTATGGACGAGAATGGAATAGTTTTGAATGCCATTATCTGATCTAACCAACGCCGGCATATATTTTTCAGTTGCCCCCAAGTTTAAGTGAGTGATGTTCAAGCGTATCACGGTCTGGTTACACCAGTAGTTTCATCTCTCGACTGCTTGAGGAAAGGAATGAGGGCTGATCCGCCTGTCCCCTTCAGCTGTTCATCCCCTTCCGCTGCTTCAAAATCTGCCCCTTCGGTCCTCTGTGCAGTGCTGCTCTCACTCCCCCTAGCAGCTTCTCTCGCCGGTCGCACAACGTATTTCGACACAATGGCAATATGCGTACTCCTCCACAGCCTGAGCTGTTTTGTGCACTCGTCAAAAGCCTCGCAGAGACCCGCATCAGATGATCTTGCTTCCACGAAAGACCGGAGTGTAGGTAGCTGGGAGACGGCCTCAAGGAACTCGCGATGTTTGCGCGGCATGTAAGCTCGCATTTCCTAGCTCAGATATCAGCTTTCAGTGTTTCATCCACAAAGTTGAGATTCTACATACCTGGAATACCGTCTCCGATGCCTTCTCTGGAGTTTCATGTTCCACCCCGAGCACAAGGTCAAGAAACTGGAACAGGCTGCTCTGCGCTGCGCTCCCGCCGATGTGTTTCGACGGAAGCTGCGGTCCATCGCCACGCTGGAATACGAACCCGTCACTAAGGCCCTTTGCTTCCATGCCCTTGCCGCCGGCGAGATACGGCCGCAGCTCGTGGAAGAACTCGCCCGCGTCGAGCGTCGAATACAGCTTGGGGAGGTGTTTGACCATCTTGGCGATGATGGCTGCACTGGTGGACAGCGCAGCCTGGACGGGCGCACTGTTCGATCTCCGGGCCTCTGTCACAGCATCGAGGAGGATCTTTACCAACGGCCCGCCCTCGGCCTCAACGAGTACAGGGACGTGGTAGAATGCATCCTCGCCTCGCGTGCGCATGAAGGAGGCTACGGAGCGCAGCTGTTCCAGAGGGAAGAAACCGTCGCCGTCAGCGGTTGGGAACCCACCCTCGTCGCTGGACCAGTTCCACAGACACAACCCGGCGTAGCTGAGGACGGGCTCCATTCCCAGCTTATCGCATACCTCGAGGAACGGCTCGGAGAGCTGGGGAGGGATCTGGGCGACGGGCGCTGAGGCCGGCGCTGAGGCTGGACCGCTGCTGCCCCAGACGTGTGCGTGGATGATGAAGCCCAGCACTACATAGGCGCGACGGAGCTCCACGTCGTAGGAGAGCTCTGAGGCGGTCAATCGCGGCAGGGCATTGACTCGTGTGGTGAGAGTGCGGGATGTGATGAGGCTGGGCAGGTCTCGGATAAGGTCGTCCCAGGGCGCGTAGAAGCTGTTGGGGAAGGACGTCAAGGGAGCTTCATCGGAGAGGAAGCCCCATTGGGCGGAGATGCCGAACGAGTCGAGTTTGGGATTGGAAGATTGGAGGGTCATGCCGTGTTGATTGTAGAGTGATTCCAACCGCTGAAGAAGGGAGACCTGGTGAGCGACATTATGATGGTAGTGATCGATGAAGCCTTATGAGTTTCGCTGGACAGACAGAAAGATGCGTGTCGTATATCGTCGTGTCCGTCGTGCGCCTTTGTTTTGTCGCGTCTGGCCCCGCGCTACGCCCTTTTCTTGATCATGTCAATTTGTGGTTCGATGGGTCGATGGGTCAGATCGGAGCTCAAGTACTGGTTACCTTATATAGATAGAGCGCGAGTTTGTTCATCTTGTTATCGTGAACCAGAGGCCAATCTTGGGCCAATCAGTGGAGGTGTTTTGTCATGATTCCAACCGGGTTTCCGCAACATCAAATGAGGAAGAACTACTACTTAAAACGCTACCATACGGACATTAAAAAAGGAAAGGATAGCAGTGCCGTATAAATGAAAGGTAATGACTGTGTAAGAGGTTATGTGCTGGTTGAGGGCACGCCAACAAGGGCTATAGGGTAGTCAGACCAGATGAACATCACGAGGATCACGAGGATGTCTTGGGAACATAATAGCTTCGAACGTCCAGTGTTTAGATGGACAATCTACTAGGCTAAGAAGAGCCAGGTAGCCTCTGGAGTCTCATTGAAGATGAAAACAAAAAGAACCATGTCTTGGGCTTGTCCAACATTGGCTCGCTACTGTCCTCGGTCCCTCGGGTCAATTGGCGGACTCAATTCCTCCGGGCACGAGAGAGTACATCATTCCGGCAAATGATCTCGATCCATATACGCTTACACACATACACGAGACGCCACGCGGAGGATGTGCATGAGGGAGAAATGGAAGGTTCTATTTGCCCGTCTTGCTGCCCGCGGTGGGCACCCGGTCCCAAAATAGCACGCGAGGTATGTCTTGCTTGGTATAAGGATTTGTTGGTTACCCCGTGCTACTCTGTGTTGGCTTCATCAACCTATTTCGGAAAACCGAGATATCGACATGGCAGAATCTACAAAAGCCGTGGCTCCCAAGGAGACTGGGAGCCCAGAGTCTGAGAGCAGCACTGTTGGGATTCGCAGTGGCAGTGAGACCAGTCTTTCGTCTTCAGCCCCAAGCGACGCGGCAAGGTCCCCCCAAGAGTCGACCATGGCCCCTCTGCGCCTACAGCTAAGTGGAGTATACGAAGAGAATATTCTGGCCAAGATTTTCCGCACTGCTTCGGATGATTTGAAAGACAATGTAGGCCAAAAGTCCCCTGCCAAGGTGTCATGGCCATCCTTTTTGCTGACCAGTGATGAAAGAATCCTCCAACAGCTTATCCCGAATATGTGCTGCCTACAGGCCCTGATGCTGGCAAATATATTCTAAGGGAATCTGACTTCTGGACATGCGGTTTCTTTCCCGGCAGCATCTACTCCCTTGCTGAGAGGCTCGTCAAATTCCCCCAGGCCGTGCCAGTCAAACACAAGCAGCTCCTGTTGGAGCAGCTTTTGGCATTGGGAGCCCAATGGATCGGGCCAATTCACTCCATGGCTTCTCGTACCGACACACACGACATGTCTTTCATGATACAGCCCTCAATGCGTGTGCTGTGGGAAGTATTCCATGATGCAAAAGCATACGACTCCATCTGCTTGGCTGCAAAGTCTCTTCACACCCGGTATAACCCAGTCGTTGGGGCCATCAGATCTTGGGATGTACTCACCCAACATGGCGTGGAAATCACAAGCCCCTCCGATGACTTCCTCGTCATCATCGACTCCATGTGCAATCTCGATCTCCTCTACTACGCGGCCGCACACACAGGCAACACAGAGTTAAGCGACGCAGCGACACAGCATGCAAAAACCCTGATCAAGACGCACCTACGACCTGAGAAGGACCCCAAAGGGTCGACCCAAAGCCTGTACAGCACGATTCATGTGATCAACCATGACCCAAGAACAGGGCTGATCAAGGAGCGGCGCACCGGTCAAGGCTACAGCCCAGAATCTACCTGGGCGCGCGGTCAGGCTTGGGCGATCATGGGCTATGCACAGACCTACGGCTGGACAGGCGACGGGGATTTTCTGTCAACCGCTATTGGCCTGGCTGAATACTTTGTGCTTAGGCTGGAGACATCGCCATCATGTGTTGAGTTAACCGTTCCCGGAGAAGGGCGTAAACGTGGACGCTACGTCCCCCTCTGGGACTTTGACGCCCCGATAACCGATGAGACGAACCCTCTTAGGGACTCATCCGCGGGTGTCATCGCGGCTAATGGCTTGCTCATTTTGTCGCAGGCTTTGGCTGGGCTTGATAGGGCGGAGGAGAGTAGGAGGTATCGTGGTTTGGCTGTTCGAATCATCGCAGACACGCTGGATCTTTCCCTTGCCTCGGAGAAGGCACGCTTTGTATTCAAAGATGGGAAGGAGGTGAGTGTTGAGAACGTGGACCAAGGACAGCAGTTTGACGCGATTCTCAAGAACGCAACTGCCAACTACAATGCTAGGGACTATAAACGGTACTGGGATCATGGCCTCGTGTACGGGGATTACTATCTTATTGAGTTTGGGAATAGGCTTCTGAAGATGGGGCTGGCATAGAATTATCTTCGTTGAAATTAGGGTAATACTCCATATATATCGTTATAAACACTATCCAAGATGAGGGCCTTGACCGGCAATCCAAGGCATTGGGTTTGCCCCAGGGGTCTGGGCCGTGAAAATCATATCGTCCAGGCTGATGATCCTATCCATTGCCATGAATCCCTCGTCCATAAGCATGTGCGAGATAGCCGACAGCCTGTCTGGGTGAGCTTGGTCTGGCATGGCGAATTCACCACCTCGGGGCATATGCTGTACCTGGCCCTGCCCGCCGGCAAGATGCTGTACTTGCATCTGAGCAGGTTGGGGTGGCTGGAACTGCTCAGGCATCCCAGGGGCCGGTGGCACATCTGTCTCACCGACTTGATCGTTTGTTCCCTGATGACTTTGTGAACTGAAGCTCAAGGATTCGGGACGCGGCGGGTCTGGCTTTCGCAGATCTGAAAGACCTGCGGTTTGTGGTAGATCATGATTAAAGAAGGGACTTGAGGTCGAGCCTGGTACAGTACCGCTCGAGTAGCCCAAGACATCAATAACAAGACGAGGATCAGCTTCACTCCGCGAGTGTAGCATTCGTAACTGGCTTGCGTACTTTCCAGCGAGGGACAGGCTGGCTTTGTGACCCAGCACAGGGCCTGCCCAACGTCTAGCCATTTCCTCAAGGCTGTCAACGAGGACCCAGAATTCAGGCAACAGTTCCGTATTGTAGTGCCTCCAATGGACTATGTCTCGTTAGAAAGTATAATTTTGGAGTGAAACAGTGCCATTAACTCACCAAGTAGGACTCGGGCACTGATAAAGACACAAAAAGCAAATTGGTTCGTCACAGGGCTATACTCCGGAGTGTGCTTGAGATACTTCTTGGTAATGGTGGTTGTTTCCACGGCTGCTATCTGACATGTCTCGGCGCTGCAGAAACTGGGAAGCTTCACATGTTCGGTGCGCCCAGGCTCGGGGTACGCGATCCGCTGGTGTAGCAATATCATAGACGTGTTATGCGTGACATGGGCAAGCGTAAGGTTGGGATCCATATTGATCAGTGCCGGTTGGCGGGAGATGTTCGAGTCTCTCCATCTCTGTGGCAAAAACATTTTCCAGCTGTGGAAGCAAAAGGTTAGCAATTGTAAACAAGACAGGGCTGTGTCTCCTACGATCGGCGGGGCACATACTGAACAAGCCTGAGATCTAGCTCCTTGAACCTGGTCAACCAGTTGCTCACCTCCTGCCTGTTCTCAAAATCGATCGTTTGCTGGAGGAAGTAGGTTGTGATTCGACTCAAAGACTCCGTAGCTTCGACACAGTAGGCAAAAGCCCCGACCGTCGTCATGTCTACGGATTTGGAACCCTTTCGCTCGGGGGGAGCTGCTACAAGTGTTCTGGGCGAGTCCTCGACAGCATCTTCTGTCGGATAGTGTCCGGGCAGGAAGGCAATTGAGTGGCCAATCCTTGCTGTCGATCGATCCCATATGCCAAAGTATGGTGTCATCACGGCTTCCTGCCGATGCCACAATCCCCCGTCGGCGGGGAGTCTACGCTTGACATCGTCTGAAGTCAAGCTCGTGTTCCATCTGCTCGTGTTAGCTGCTTCTTGAAATCTGTAGAACAATGGAAAACTTACCCTGTTGTGACAGAGCAGAATCTGAGTAAGCGATAAGTCAGTTAGGCCAGAAAGTTGCTTCAACATGAATCCAAGTACCTATCAAGACAAAAGATGTTCCAAAATACTCGTCTTCTTTGCTCTTCTTCCGTCCAGTCTTTGGACCTTGGTATCAATGGTAGTGGCTTGAGCAAAGGATCCTTGTTATGGTGATCTGGTTCAACACTAAGTTGAATGTACTCGACTGTCCTAGTCAGGGAGCCGATGATGGACCATGCCTTTGAAGCATCGCCGTTTCCGATCTGATCATATTAGTACCTCGCTGTGGAATTGAGTCAAAGAAGACTCACATCATTGAAGGCTATAATGGTCAGCGACTGTAAGCTTTCGACCGAGAGGCTGTCCATGGATGTCAGGATGACAAAGTTCCTTGACTTTGCGGTCTGACGCTCCACGCCCTCCGCAGATAACTTGGTGGCCGGATCATCGACGAAGCGGAGTGCGGCAACGACAATAGCATGTAGAATGACAATTAGATGTGGCAGATCCTCCGGGTTAAGGATCCGACTTCGAAATTGTGTTTCATGTAGAATTGGTATCCATGGTTGAATGATATCGAAGTAGATATTGATAACTTCTTCCAACAGAGCGGGAGGCGGCAGACTGGTGGTGATATTCTCTAGCTCATCCTCAAATGGGCCAACCAAATCGACGTTTGGGTTACCACAGCTATCCAATCGACGTCGCTTACGGTGGGAACCATCCTGATACGGGTTGGTATCACGCCGATCGGATGTAAATGCTGATGTGTGAGATGTGGGTGAGACAGTCGGAGAACCTCTTTGGTCTCGGCCTCGCGTGTGCCCACGAGTGGCTCTCGAGTTCAGCTTGTGCAGCTCGGACGCAAGAGTAGAAAGGATCTCCACGAGGCCCTGGCCGCCCTGCTGGTTCTCCTGACTGCTGCTGTTGACATCCTCGCCAAGGAAGGCGGCCGGGTCATGGCCCTTCTTCAGCAGAGCATGCTCCAAAGCATCTAGAATAACATTAGAAACTGCACGACGATGGACACCAATCATGTCGTGACACATACCGACCCTACGACTCAAACTTCCCACCGCACCCGCCTTGATCCCTGGCTTGTTCTTCTTCAGATCGTACACGCAGGGCGCATCTATTCACGAATCATGCGTCAATCACACAGGCCGCGCTCGGTGGACTTGCCCTGAGGGTGGCTCACCCAATCGCCGGCAGTGGGCGCAGATTGGTTGGTCGCGAGAGCACTTCAGCTTGCGCCTCCGACATCCTTGGCACGAGGGAACCTCTGGCTCGCCCGGCACCGGGGACGAGGCCGCATCGTCGGGCGCTACACCGGCCGGCCCGGACGCGTCCATATGATGAAACGGCAGGAATAACGCGCGGCGGCGTAAGGTTCAGCCCCCTCTTCCTGTAAGGGAGCCAGATTATCTCAGAGTTGGTGAGTTGTCGTTCTTTCGCCCGCGACGGACGCCGTGGCAACTAGCGGCCGTGAGATGATGCGTCGAGAAGGTCTGGCTGTCGATTATATTCGCACGCGTGGAGAAGGGGGGAAAGCTTGTGCCCATCACCCCATATGTTGGGATCACCCCCAGCACCCAGTTGGAGCAGCCGACACCCCACAGCCGCTGTGACGCTGTCCCTTTTCGTCTGGGGAAAACATTCGCTCGGCTAAAGGGGGCCTGCGGCTAAGAGACCAGGGGGTCAGCTGAATGCGGGGGAGCTGCGTTCTTGGATGCGATGACCAGGTTTCTTACCAGCCCGGGCTCTATCATCCCGATGCCCGATGGTGCGTCTAGCTTGCTTCTTCACTACTCTATTCCAAACAGAGTGTTCATGTTCTAGAACCTGGAGTTCGTTTGAGTTTGTATGGTGTTTAAAAAGCATCCGATGATCCTCAGGAAGCTCTTACTCAGAGAGAACACATCACTGACCTGAGCTATTTCCTTGATGGTTGAAAATGGCCGAACAGCGACCCTCCGAAGTCAGACCACAGGAGACTGCTGCCGAGGATGCGTTGGAGAAAGATGTTGGCAACCCGGCAGTATCAACAGCGGCGGTGGTTGAGCCCGAGGTGGAGACGGGACGGGAGCTGAAAGAAGCACCCAACAGGAATGTTTGGATCGCTTGGATCTACATGTTCGACTGGTATCCGTCGCATTATCCTGAAGACGAGAGAAAGTTTCTGCGGAAGCTTGATGCCTTTCTCCTCACCTTTACTTCCATTGCCTTCTTTCTCAAGTGGCTGGATCAGTCAAACATCAACAGCGCATATGTCTCGGGCATGAAGGAAGAGCTCAAGCTCAAGGGGAATGAGTAAGTTCAACAAACGTTAGACTGAGTTGATTGATCTCGGGGGTTTCGACTAACTGTGGTTCGCTTTATCTTAGGTATTCGATGTTCCCCATGTTCTATAATATCGGTTATGTCATCTGCCAGATTCCAGCATTGCTGCTCCTCTCTCGACCTAAATTTACCCGTTGGTTCCTCCCGTCTTGCGAGGTCGCCTGGAGTGTTCTTACGTTCGCGCAATCCCGGCTTCAAAATGCTCCTCAAATTTTCGCAACTCGACTTCTGCTTGGATTGCTCGAGACCCCGGTTGCATCTGGGTGTCTCTTCATCTTATCGTCGTGGTACAAGCCGGAAGAACTATTCAAGAGAGCCGGCGTGTGGTATGTGTAAGTATAGCACAGAGAAACGTGTAATCATTTAGATTGGAGCTAACTCAAGAATACAGATCAAACAACATTGGCGTCATGTTTGGTGGATATTTACAGGCTGCTGCTTATACAAACCTAAACGGTGTCGGTGGAATGTCTGGTTGGAGGTGGCTCTTCATTATCGACGGCAGCATATCATTGCCACTCGCGTTTCTGGGATTCTTCATCTTCCCTGGAATGCCGATGAGCGGTAGGATCTGGTGGATGTCAGAGAAAGAGTACGAACTCGGCCAGCTGCGCATGCGAGAAGTTGGCGTCGAGCCCCCCAAGAAGATCACCAAGGCTGTGCTAAAGAGAATATTCTTCCACTGGCACTGGTATCTTGGCGTTCTAGCCTACATCCTGTTCCTCTCAGGCGCCTACCCCCACGGACAAATGGCACTCTGGCTGAAAGACCTCGGCGACCATTACGGGACATATACCGTGCCACAGATAAACACTATTCCCACGGGAGCACAAGGCGTATCTGTAATCGGCACGCTGATCGCGACGAACCTCTGCATGGTTTACCCAACCTGGGCCATCTATCAAATAGTCATGGCTATTTTCATGTTTGCAAACATTTGCATGATGGTCTGGGATATCCCCCACGACCTCAAATTCTTCGCATTCTACATGTTTGGCATGAGCGCGGCCGTTACTCCTATTCTTGCACCCACAGTAAACTGGTGGCTGAAGGATTCTGCTGAAGCACGAGCATTCTTCAGTGGCAGTATGGTTGTAAGTTCTTTCTATTTCCCCCGTCGTGACTGCACAATACTGACTCGAAGTGATACAGATGCTTGGTTTTGCTATCAACTCTTTTTACCCTCTTGTTACATTCCCGGTTGTTGAAGCTCCACGTTGGAAGAAGGGCTATATAGTAAATTTCTTCTTTATCCTTGGGGCATGGGGATTCCTTACTTTCGGATACTTCTTGCACAGAAGATGGGAGAAGCGACAGAAACAAGCGCAGGAAGAGCAGGCACGGCTCGAGGAGACAAAGGGGGGAGAGGACGTGAAGCATTTTGCGTAGATTGTACTTGTCTATAGTGCTAGCTTAAAATGATGAAGTGAGAGACTTTGATTTGAATGGAAGCCTCTTTCCTTAGCTAACTTGAATACGTACTGTTCTCACACGCTGCCCTTTGCCCGACGTCCGATGCGAGAGAGTGGAGTCTGGACGATTAGATGATATAATAGAATAATATGGTTTAATAGACAGTAATATCCCTAGGAAGCGCGAGGCCAAGATCTGACTTGATATTACGCCATCTGAGAAATTGGAAACAGTCGCCATCATGCCTCCCCTCCCTGGATTTTCCGATAACCCGCTCAAGTCTCGCTCAGATGTGATCAAAGCGACCATTTCCCTGCTGAAACCATTGACCAACTGCTTTTCCTCTTCAAAAGCGCGAATACGAGTGCCGGTCTCAACCGCTGCCCACTTCGATGAAAATGCTGCCCAGCTAGAAGGCTTCGCTCGTCCTCTTTGGGCGGTCGGCGCCCTTGCCATGTCCTTGTCATCAACAAACGTGGATGCAAATCAGAAAAAGGAGTTTGAAGACCTCTGCCAGCCATGGGTTGATGGGTTCGTCGCGGGCACAGACCCGAGACATCCCGAGTACTGGGGAACGATGGATGACATTGATCAACGAATGGTGGAAGCTGAGATCTTGTCCTTTGCGCTTTTAGCTGCCCCGGACTACTTCTACCAGCCATTAGCGGATGAGTCGAAAGCTAACATCAGGAGCTGGCTGCTGAGCCTACATGAATTGCCAATGCCGAGGAACAATTGGAGATGGTTTCGAGTCTTGACCAATCTGGCATTGGTGAAAACATGTGGCAAGCCACTGGACGATGTCAAGGCTGAGATGGAATCAGACCTGGATATTCTTGACTCATTTTACCGATCAGATGGATGGTCGGCAGATGGTTCGTGGCTTACAAGGGAGGAGGAGCTAGAGTCCTACGCTCGTTATCGAGAAACAGGAAGATGGGATGCATCAGCTGGGGTCGGGCGTCAAGTCGATTATTATTCGGGAAGCTTTGCTATCCAGTTTAGCCAGCTTCTTTTTGTGCGCTTCGCAGCAGACATTGATCCTGAAAGGGCAGAGAAATATCGCCAACGAGCAAGAGACTTTAATGTTCGGTTCTGGCGATATTTTGACTCGACAGGTTTGTATTCATGATTGATGAACTCAACAAGATTGGAAACTTCGACACTGACATTCTTTCGCAGGGGCGGCGATTCCCTTTGGGCGTTCGTTGACATATCGTTTTGCATGCGCTGGATATTTCGCAGCACTTGCGTTCGCAAATGTCTCTGGCTTAAGTGGCCCGGTGAATTCGCAAGGTGCGATCAAGGGATTTTTGCTTCGTCACTTGAGATGGTGGGCGACGCACTCAGATGACATATTCCATGTCGATGGTACTCTTAGCATCGGGTGGTCATACCCGTGAGAAGGCAAACTCATTCTATCATGGATCATTGAGCTGACTGAATATTCAATAGGAATATGTTCATGTGCGAGGATTACAACTCTCCACAGTCTCCTTACTGGTGCATGAAGAGTCTCATAGTCGTTGGGCTATTGGATAACGACGAGTTTTGGACTGCCGAAGAGGAGGATTACCCCGTTGGTCAAACTTCCGTCGAGCTTGTTTCCGCTCCGCAGCAGATACTGTGCAACCATACGAAGGGAAACCATCATTTTATGCTGTCCCCAGGTCAATTTGTGGCCTGGCCTATGAAGGCATCCCAGGCCAAGTACTGCAAATTTGCGTATTCATCTGCTTTCACCTTCTCTGTACCAACGGGACCGCTTATCCAGCAAATCGCACCCGATAGCACTTTGGCATTGAGTCGGGACGGCGGCGAAACTTGGGCTGTTAAGTGGAAATGCGAAGAGCCTCGCTTTTCTACCATCCAGTACAATGCTGAATCTTGGTCTGGCTCCATGACTGTCGCCAACGTCAAGTGGTATCCGTGGGGAGACCAGCAGGTCTCTGTCACGACTACTCTTATACCACCCACCGATAGATGGCCTGACTGGCATGTGAGGATTCATAGAATCAAAGTGCATCAGAAACTACGCTCATTGCGCAGCGTGGAGGGAGGTTTCTCAATACTTGGCCGCCGCAAGGTAAACGGGATGGCTCTACCTACTCTCTCGGAACTTCCAGAAAACGCGGTGCCGGGCGTTGTCGAAGGAATTATAGAGACACCCAATTCAACACTCATCATGTCGGCGGCAGGAGTAAGCGGAGTGGTAGCTGGCAGACAGTCGACTTCTGCGGAAACTACAAGTTCTCATGCCCTCAAGCCTGACTCTAATACCAATTTGGGATGCCAGAGGACGCTCATTCCAGTTATATCCCATGATATTGAGGGGGGCTTGGATGCTGGCGCTGAGATTGTATTTATCGAGGCCTTTTTTGCCATCTCAGAATCGAAACAGAGTCAGAAAAGCCCTCAAGCTCGTACCCTTCAGGATCGATGGGGCGACCGAACATGGTTTGACTTAGTCAATTGGTCATCTGTGGCAGAGCAGAGCAGCATAGTTTAGAGAAACTGAAGATGCGGACTGGATAAAATCTTGCTAGGCCATTTGTAAAATCTCTTAGTCTATACATAGACCGAGTCTAGTCCGAACTACACCTTGGCTTATCTAAATTATACCTACTAGCATCTCTAAACAAAACGAAATCGAAATTGCGAGGGGAGTTGCCTCCAGGGGGAGGTGAGGGACCACACGCTTTGCCTTCCCTATTACAGAGTTTGGCCATTGGATCGAGGTTTACGAGATTAGCGCCAGAATCTTGCTTGCCCAAGCCCCCTTGGCCCTTGATTAAAGGTTCATCCGCGCTGAAGGTTCTACCAATGAGTCATCAGACATGTGTTGGTGGAGGGTTTAACATCAGCCACACACACGAACGGCATAGCTTGCAGACAATGCCAAAGATCTCCAAGAAAAGTTCAGTTTGTAGGCCAGCTATATATGAGTCTCGCTCTGCCCCCACTCTTCATTTTTCTTTCTTCGCTCCTTTATTACCTCACTCTCGTTTCCTCGCCTTTCTTCACAGGCAAATTCCCTAAGTCAGCCCTCAACCATGTCGTCGGAACTACTGGACCCATTGGAGTTCACGCGCATCCCTCCAGTCATTTCCTCCGATGAGCTCCCGGAAGAGGACATCGAATATGTTCTCCGCCAGCGCGAAGATTATTTAAGATTTATGCATCCCATGTACATTTTAGCTTTTGAAAAGCCGAGATATCTTGGTGACCGAATTCCTGACATGATCGATCCTAGTACGTCAGGGGACCTCAATGATATTTGGATGATTGAGGCACCCCTAAATACTGTCGAGATTATTGAAGCCATCTTGAAACCAGCCAAACCATTCTCGGTTCACAGGGCACGTCACTTCAGCCCAGGGTGCACTCAACACTTTTCCAAACTCCCCCTCGATCAACCGCAAAGAAGACAGCAACTGTATGCACGATATCTTCGGCTGGAGGGTCGGTTAGAGAAAGACCGCGAAATATCCTACATCACGGTACATCCTGATGATGCTAGGACTCTGCGTAACAGATTTCCTGGAGTCCTCGACGCGGTTCGCCTGCAGTACATCTGCATCCCCTGGGTGTTTTCAGACGGAATCAAGAGCCTCGTCAACCCTATGGCGTACCTATTGCATGACGCGCCACGTCCGGGATCAACGCACACATACGAAAGGGGGCTGGCATATGTTCTCAGAACTCTTGGTCTCACTGGCTATACTGTTGATAGGCGGAACTATCTTCAACCCGGAGCGACCCCAATGCCCGAATGTGTATTGGATTGGTACTGTGGTATTCCGGGGAGAACACAGGCCCTGCCTTACTATCATAAACTGGAAGAGGTTGTGGATTTAGAGGGGGGTCAGAAGAATAACGAGACATCTTCCGATGGTTCAAACGCCGACAGTTCTAGGCCTCATAAGGACGTTTCAAGGGCTCATCTCTGAGAGAAATAAGCATTTGATAGAGGTCAACCTGACCAGTTCAGTTGCAATGCCGAATTAGATGATGGTATATTTGCTCTTGGAGAAAATCAAAGGCTTAGTTTGACGGGCCGCGGGGCCATGCTCTCTGTTGAGGGAGGGGAGTGTTGCTTCCTTATTGGCCCAGGCGCTGCTTTCATGCAGTAGCTGGATATGTCCAAGTGATTGCCGGAGATAATCTCATGTTGTAACAACTATTTATTGTTTTTATCAAAATGCCTATCTGAATATACCCTAGTTTTCCATCTTGCCAATCCATGACCTTGCTCACCAAATCACTGCCTATCTATGCATGTGTGGCTCCCTAGAGATGACCAATTGCCTCCCCACGCAGTAAGTCCTATTTTTATTGGCGCCTCTCACTTCCTTATTACGAGATTATTGCCCCGAGTCCCCATGGAGACTCATCCGCATGAAGGCATTGATGCGGCCCTTGCTAAGTATGAGGGATAGGAAGGGGAAGTAGCCTTATTGCTCTCAGTTTCAGATAAGAGAATTTGGAAGCTGATTCACCCCATTCTCATTTTTCAGATGAAAACAACTGTAGAGGCCAAATTGAAGCCACCCGAGATGTGGCTGCACGTTCGTGAGGCCGCGCTAGTTTCTTTGCGCCCAAAGTGTCGTTCAATACTCAGCACCGCACCTGAGAGGAAAATAGGTTACCTGGCTATGTACACATGCTATAGGCGTCCAGTAATAGAAGTCTCTTCCAGCTGCCTTGGGTTCACCTTTCATTCGCGGCAAGAATAGGCCCAGTCACAAGATGTAGCAGCAGCCCTTGACCATATTATACTAATATCGACTCATCTATAGGCACCTACTTCCGTAAGACCCAGATTGATGAGCGCGCAGTACAGTACCTCTAGCAGGTAGTCGCTGCATGATTGACGCGGCCGCAGCATTATACCTACCGATCTTCCCAACCCAGCACGTCAAAGTACCAGTCAAGACACCTTTGCCAGCCCAAATCTAGCAGTGCTTTCATATAAACTACGAGGTCAAGAATGGAGGGATAGTCGCCTCACGTCACTTCGGTGCCCCCAGTAGGGGCTCCTGCCCCACTCGAGTTGGCACCACTGCCATTTCCAGTGTGGGTTGACAGAGTAAAACACAACTGCATGAAAGCGAGAGCAATCCATTGAAGCAATGAGTTGTATGATGTCTGAGGGGGAAAAAGCTCTGCGCAATCCAACGGAAGGTTCATCTAAGTATGCGATGCGATAACGGCTTATCGGTTTATCGATAAGCTGTAGACGTAAACACATCCAGGTCCCAAGGAAGGAGCAGAGGAAAGAGCTCCCCTACCTACTTGACCCCAACAACAGAAGCAGTCCTTTTCTGTCCTTGCTGAGAGAACTTGCTCGAAGATTCTCCCATTTGCACCACGCCATCAAGCACTATCTTCGCATCAGTTTTCGCTATCCTTTCTCGACCTCGGTTGGATGAGTACTTGACGAACGACGGATCCTTAGGTAATATGATCTCGGCAAACACAATGACCATGGATAGAATCCGATTTGGTGTCGAATTCGAAATGATCGTTCGGCCAAGGCCAAGGCAAAGTCCTGTATGGCCTCACTGCCCATGCTGCGATAACGATGGCTAACAGCAGTGCCCTTGGAAGCGGATCTCGCCAGCAAGGGTAAGTATCTCTCTATCCATCCTATTCCTGTGAAGCGTTGCTCATCAAAAAGTGGCGAAAAATACTGTGAGACAACTATTTGCTTTGGAGGCAATCAAATTCAATGAGTAACCGGACATGAGCAGTGTCCCTACTGCGACATCGCCGGGCATGGCCTCCCCTCGGCCAGCCTTCCGTGCCCGATGAGGGCGTCGCAGCCACTGAGGGTGCTTTCGCGCGCGCCCAGAGGTGATCACCACTTTAACTGGTAATCATCATCATGACGTGCTTGGTTCTTCGTCGCGTGGTTCGCGATCCGGACGAGGTTCGATTGTCTCATCCCAACATTCTCGCCTGGGACAGCACCTCGTCGACGAGGTTATATCGCCTGCTCGGAGTATTCACCGTATTTCCCGCCCTCCTAGCCAGCGGGCGTCAACTTCTTGGCAGCTCGCGAGGCGCCACCTTTTTTCGCGGTATATAAAGCCGCCTGCCTTCCTCCTCGCGCGCGGCCGGCTCGTCCCAACCATTGACCGAGGAAAACGTAAACGAATTTTTCAATCGCGTCCGCAGGGCTGCGCGGCCTCCCTAGGTTCCTCCCATCGTTCCCTCAGGCTTCGCGCTCAGTTTGTCGTCGCCTTTTGCGCCTCCTGGTGGTTTCAACCAGCGGAGGGTGAAAAAGTCCCAGTGTCGGAAGGGTCGGAACAATATTTTTTGAACAAGCGAGACAACATGCTTGCAATTGGCCAAGTAGCCTATCTGGCCGAAGAAAAGAGGATCCTAGCTGCGGCCATGAAATATGATGAACAGGCCAAAGAGGCAAAGAAGGCCACTGCGCCTGTTGATGAACAAGATTTTCTCGCGAAGTAGAAGAGACTTGAAGATGAGAAGAAGAAAGAGAAAAAGAATGAGGAGAAGAAAAAGGAAAAAGGAATGAGAAAGGAAGAAGAAAAGAGAGAGGAGAAGGAAAAGGAAAAAGGAATGAGAAAGGAAGAAGAAAAGAGAGAGGAGAAGGAAAAGGAGGAGCCAAAGGAGAAGGAGGAGTAAACGCGACCAAAGAATGATTATAAGTTAACCTCGTCCGCCCAATCCTTCCAATTCGTCGTGTCTACCACCGTTTTTATGCCTTTCACTCCATGCGTAATCTCGGCCTAGGCGTCATGACGACTTTGGCATACGACTGCGCTTTTTCTTTCCCTTCTTTTGCCTCTTCAGGGGAGGCTTTGACATATCTTGTGAGTCATCTGTCCCTGATGTCTCGGATCCCCAGTCATTGTCTTTTCCGTCAACGCGTCCGATGCTTGGGAAGAGAGTTTTAGATTTCCGCTGATTTCTCGGCCATGGTTTCAGCTTGTACATGTAACCAATTCGTAGTTGTGGACACTTAACTTACATCCGGTAAGTTAGGCTTGTTTTTTTTGTTCTTATTGTTCCTTTTGTGTTGTTATTGTTTTGTTTTGTACTATGGTTAATTTTTTCAATTAGTTATTATTTTTTATTATTTTTGTTATTGTTACTATTGTTTTTCTCTTCGTTTCTTCTTATTCTTTCTTTTTTTTTTTTTTTTTTTTTTTTTTTTTTTTTTTTTTTTTTTTTTTTTTTTTTTTTTTTTTTGTGTTTTTGTGTTTTTTTTTTTTTTTTTTTTTTTTTTTTTTTTTTTTTTTTTTTTTTTTTTTTTTTTTTTTTTTTTTTTTTTTTTTGGGGGGGGGCCCCCCCCC